>OZ023212.1:8456503-8917692 GCA_963995525.1 Escarpia spicata
TTTTAATAAGCACTGAATTTCATGTCAACGCCTGGACGCTTTCAATTCAATACATCGGCGGCACGATCGAGTTATGACCTAATTTCGGTACATTCGCAGAAAAACAACGAATTTCTATTCAGGTCATCTTTGTCTATTTCTCAGAAACTGGTTACGTTAATGTTGTTTTTTATTTTCTAAATTATATCAGTCTTTCAAAATCAGCATCGTCATAAACCCTTGTTACCAACGACACCGTTTTTGCCAACGTCGATTTCCATAAAGATGCGTGTGTGTATGCGCAGCATTATGCTTTATAGAGTAGTATATCATGGACAGGACTGCTGCATTACCTAATGGTGCCTTGCGATATCGCGTCGGCAAACCAAGCGGCTCTTTTGGCGAAACGAACAATTATACTTCAAATTGATATCTTCTCCAGAACCACTGTTTCCCTTGAGCTTACGCAGGCGCAAACACTGGTAAAATACTTAACGAGACAACTGCACCGCGAAATAATCGATCGTCAGCGCAGCTTCCTCGCTGTACGTCATTCGGGAGCCGTACCCTGTTTTGTTTTTAATTCGACTGTTTGTTCGCTTTGTATTCTTGTACAACTATTAATACTTAATGTTTATTACTATGCTATTTGGTTTAATTTGGCTTGATTTTGTCTACACACATTTACATTTAAGACAGCGATCATTATGTATCAAGCATATTGCAATGTATTACCGAGTAGTTTGCAAAATATGTTTAAATTGTATGTCTCGACTGAACGATGCCTGTAAATTCATCGTGTGCGTACTAACATAAACTATATGTGCATTTCTGTTTGTGGAGTAAACCTATGGCATTCGTTGCATGAAAGCATCACTGGCTGCAGAAACATACAAGCTTTAATAAAACCTATATGTTGCAACTTCTATCTATGTATTAGATGTAAAAAAATTATAAATTAGAGTCAAACAATTATTTTGTAGGCTCTGTATACATTAGATATGGATTTGTAGATTATATTGATTATAAGATATTGTGTTGTATCATACATAACTACCCTGGTTGGGGGTGAACCATATATAAGTGGAACCCTTCTGTTCACACCTTCCCATCAACTTTGTATTGTTTTTTTGTTGGGAATTGTGTTTTGTATGATGTAACGATTGAATTTGTGCTGTTCGGTTGTTGGAAATAAAACTACTTATTGATTGATTGATTAATTGATTGATTGACTGGTTGATACTTGATCACGCAGGATTGTCCATATATGAGCATGCAAAGTGTCCACATACCGTAAGCATTGTTTGCAATGTTAAATTGTAAAACTGTTGTCGACAAAAGACGGCAGAGGGAGGGCACTAAAGAGCAGGGGAAACGGACGATCTGAGGAGAACGGCGAACAAGTTTGGGAATTAGAAAAGCGACACTAATTTGTTATAGCATGGAAGTGCGTCATGTTGTGGTAGTTAATTAACTAATTGCAATCATGTGTAACTAACACAAAGAAGCCAACAATTGGCCAGCCTAATATGTGTTAATTTAATAATATGGCTGATAAACTGAAATGGGTACAATACAGTTCAACTTTATTGATCCCAACATTGAGAAATTGCATGTCTGTCGTCAACTCTAGTGCATAAAAACAAAATCAACCCTCACGCACTCATACATAAAAAAATAGTAACCTAAACAAGTATTTTACAGCAGTACCAGCCCAATTGAAGCATTCACTAAGTAATCATGCAAATCAATTACTATAACTTAGTTTAAATATCAAATTTACACACCCACATCCCCACACTGTATGCATTGAAGACGGTAGTCTGAGCAGCAACATCAGCATCTAGCTGTCTATGTGTGCAATGAAAATGTGTATTGCAGACGGTATGAATGAATTCCTATAGTCTGATTGATTGATTGATTGATTTGATTGATTTGATTTGATTTGATTTGATTTGATTTGATTGAATGAATGATTGATCGATTGATTGATTGATTGATTGATTGATTGATTGATTGATTGATTGATTGATTGATTGATTGATTGATTGATTGATTGATTGATTGATTGATTGATTGATTGATTGATTGATTGATTGATTGATTGATTGATTGATTGATCGACTTGTAGGTGTTACAATTGTTGCAATAAGAGAACGTGCTGTCGTCGTCGTCGCAAGCGTCGTGTAAATGTGTGTGTGTGTGTGTGTGTGTGTGTGTGTGTGTGTGTGTGTGTGTGTGTGTGTGTGTGTGTGTGTGTGTGTGTGTGTGTGTGTGTGTGTGTGTGTGTGTGTGTGTGTGTGTGTGTGTGTGTGTGTGTGCGTGGGTCTGCGCGTGCGCCTTCCGCTCGGCTAAAGCGGTGAAACGCCGGTCTCTCAAGACAGATGTAATGTTTATTTTACACCAACGGGGAGTTTATTCCAGATGTTAGGTGCAGATACAGAAAAAGCACGTTTGCCAATATAAAATTTATTTTTAGGAACAAAAAGTTGGTGTTGTTTGTTTGTTTATTTATTGTAACGTGTCAGTGCCAAAATGGGTGTTAAATTTCTTACGGTTTACCAATAACTCTTCTGAATTTGTTGAAGTGTAATGATTCACCTGGACGTAGGAGCCGTCTGCGAACAACAGATCATCAATTCCAAACTCAAGACCGTTCAGAATAGATCAGCTTTGCGAAGTCAGCTGCACCGAAATATCGCGAGATCCAATCATATATCCCAGTTTTCACGGTGCGTTTTTTTTTAGCATGTGCCACATTCCAACCGACGTATGTGATGTTACGAGTTCATTTGGGATGTTACAGATTCACTCTTTACTTGCAAGTCTTACAGATATAAACCACTCATAGGCAGTCCCTAACATTACATTATATAATATTTGGAATCAATTAGTTGGTTTATGAGTAGATTAATACTTCGAATGGTCACTTATGCTGGCCCAATATTCGAGCACGATAATACAACATGCTGTGCCCGTCTACACAAACACAACTCCCGACGGATGGCGCTTAACATATCTGTATTCGATACCAGCAGCCAGCGTACGTAGCCGTTTACACCTCCGAGAGATATACAAATTAATATTAGTTAATCATCAAGGAAGTTACGTTTCATCTATATACATGAGATGCAGTCTGGTATGTATCGGATCGAGATGACGCGGATACGACATACTGTGTGTAAATAACGACTCCCATATCGTCTACTTCTTCCTCTTGGTCTCATCCTTGGGTCGGCCACGTCACATGACCGGTTCCGCCCTGTCTGTGAATCGTCTCCACCCATCACCATATTCTGCTCATTTATGTCTACCGCTTCTCCTTCGTCCACTCTCTTCTGGTTCCTATGGTCTCTTTTTGTCAATGCCTCCTTATTTATTATCTCTCTATATCTCTATTCTATCTCAGTATGTTACCGTTTACTTTCTGTTTTTTCTCTTTCTCCGTTCCTTTCTCTTCTCTTAATGCCCCCATCTTCCTTGTATCTTCTTTACACATTCTTCGAGCCCAGTTGTGTTCTGCTACCTGTAGCTTCTGTCTCTCCGTCAGTGCAAATGTACCCATCCCATATTCGACTTTTCCATAAGCCGTTTCTTCAACGTTCACTCCTACGCAATACCTTCCACTCTTGACATTTTCACTGCCATGCTGGGTTGCGTGCATCCACCGAGATGCTGAAGATATTACCACTGATTCACAAAAATGTGTAAGAGCGTGTCATATCCTGAAATAGGGGAAACAAATTATGTGACGCTGAGTCATAATATACAATAATATTGATTAATTATCTCCTGGCGATGGACTGTAATAAACCCATTCTCCCTGAAACCCTTAAACACATGCATATCGCTTACACATGTATTAATTATTCCTTTTATTGCGTCTACATCACAGTTATGATAACAAAAAACGCATGTATCAGTCGGGCTTTCTGACTAGCCTTGTGTGAATTACTGTACAATCACCGATGTTTATGAAGTTGATAAACGGCAATCCCTCGGCGCCAATCGCGACTTATCTGTACTCCCTTTACATCAATAACACAGACTGTTTTTGATGAGCCAATCATGTTTGTGAAGGTGACGAAGGGCGAACCAATTGGGTAGAACTCTAATATCAATATTGCCTTTATGAAATAACTAAGTTATGGTACAGCTGGGATTAGGTAGGTCTGAGTCTGGCATGAGGGACCATATACAGCTTTCAGCGCTTCATGGAAGCCTTTGTAGTCCCCACTATCAGCGTGAAGCTGGGTTCTCTCAGCTAGGGATTTCCACCATTCATTCGGAATGTCTCGTAGTTTACTCTGACGGATGCTGCATGCTTGACGGAAGGCCGCCTGCCAGGATGATTGAGCCAGGTGGGCATGATGCGCTGATCGTTTCTTCGCTAATATATCTCGAATTTTATGTTTCTTTCTGGTTGACTGCGCACGAATACAATGAGAGTGATCTTGAGACGGGTACCGTTTTTATGAGATATTCACTGAAACAATTGTTTCTATACAGGACATGGACTAATTTGCAAACAACGATAATTCTTCTGCGAACAGGTTTAAATGTCTGGTTGCTATTTGGCAGCATACGCACGGTCCAGTGATGTAGCGTTCCCCGGTGTCCAATTGTAACTACTGAATCCAGTTTTTTTGGGCTACGAATGACCGGTGGCATCTTGATTTTCTTGAAAACACAATAGTAGGTATTGACAAAACAGCACTACAAAGTCGGTAGCAATAAATCAATTACACCAGACAGTTTTATTAAATCTGAATCTTAACTATTGTGTGCACGGTGTGGATTTGCCTTACTTGTCTTTAGTACTGGTTTCGATGGAGAAAATAGTAAGTGGTACGTGATCATCTGCATATACCTTGTGCTAAGGTGATGTGGCCCAGCCACATGTGTAACGTCCTAAGCCGCATCAAGGTCAACCATCAACATACTCGTCTGATTGTATCAGTTCAATGCATTTTCAAACACTGCGGATTGTCAATTAGTCAAGACAACATTAGATTATTATCATTTGGTCATTATACAACGTTGAATATGTATTTGGTTGTTCTGAATTGAAACACAATAAAACGAATTGTGGGTTTTGCTTTCATTATGTTTTCAGACCTTACACAATTAGGTCAAGTTAAAGCGAGCAGCATCGCTAGATACATTGTAACTTCTATGTTTTCGCACTACACAGACACAACAATACAAGCCATGAGTGATGAAGACCATGTTTTTATTACCCATAAACAAAACAAAACTATATAATAACTCGAAGACAGAACAATGTTATCATCGTTGTCAAGATACACCTGCCTGACCTTCCACTTAATAAGGCTTGCTTGAAATAATTATATAGTTTCCATTTCCGAGTAATTAAAACAGTTACCGCCTAAATAGTCAATGCCAGGGCCGCGCAAGTAACAGCTGCGACTACGCAAATTCTATTATATTGTTTGAAGTATTTCCTCGAAGGAGCCTTTGAAGACGTTATGGAGAGGAATGGAGGCTGACCAGCGTTCGTGGGCCGTCGATCGCTCGTGGGATGTCGAGGTTTCCAGGACATTACGCCGAGTGACAGGCGTTAATTCGGTGGCAAGCCGGCAGAGGTCCCTCGCGACTCGCAGCCTCGCCCAGGTCTTAACGTGACGACTCGAGCGAGAGCATTGACGTCATGTGTGTCTGTGTGTGCGCGCGTGCGCATGCGTGCGTGGGTGTGTGGTGGGTGTGTGGTGGGTGTGTGGTGTGTGTGGTGTGTGTGGTGTGTGTGGTGTGTGTGGTGTGTGTGGTGTGTGTGGTGTGTGTGGTGTGTGTGTGGTGTGTGGTGTGTGTATGTGTGTGTGGTGTGTTTGGTGTGTGTGGTGTGTGTGGTGTGTGGTGTGTGTAGGTGTGTGTGTGTGTGTGTGTGTGTGTGTGTGTGTGTGTGTGTGTGTGTGTGTGTGTGGGTGTGTGGTGGGTGTGTGGTGTGTGTATGTGTGTTTGGTGTGTTTGGTGTGTTTGGTGTGTTTGGTGTGTGGTGTGTGGTGTGTGGTGTGTGGTATGTGGTATGTGGTGTGTGGTGTGTGTATGTTTGTGTGTGTGTGTGGTGTGTGTGTGTGTGTGTGTGTGTGTGTGTGTGTGTGTGTGTGTGTGTGTGTGTGTGTGTGTGTGTGTGTGTGTGTGTGTGTGTGTGTGTGTGTGTGTGTGTGTGTGTGTGTGTGTGTGTGTGTGTGTGTGTGTGTGTGTGTGTGTGTCCTCTTTCTTTCCCCCTCTCCCTCTCCCTCCCTCCCTCCCTCCCTCCCTCCCTCCCTCCCTCCCTCCCTCCCTCCCTCCCTCCCTCCCTCCCTCCCTCCCTCCCTCCCTCCCTCCCTCCCTCCCTCCCTCCCTCCCTCCCTCCCTCCCTCCCTCCCTCTCTCCCTCCCTCCCTCCCTCCCTCCCTCCCCTCTCTGTCTCTCTCTCTCTCTCGCTCTCCCCCCCTCTCTCTCTCGTCCAAATAGAAAGGCACAAGATGACGACTTCGTGAAGTGTGGACAAGGTTGAGGACGCATTCACTAACCAAACATCCGAGAATCCGACAATTTTGTCTTACCTGTGATGCACAATAATTAGGCACATGTCTAGCCACAGTTAGTGAGTAATTCGTTTAAATCTTTTATTGTCCTATATCTCATATACAATATTGTATGCTCTCTTTCCGTATACTTCATCATGTCTGCGATCGACTTATGACCCTGGCACCGTTTATTTTATGTCATAGTGTGATTTTCCTTATGTCAGTGGCCCGTTTGGCTCGGACGTTTTCAATGTGTTTACCAGTATTTATCTTGCGGAATGTGATCGCGCTTGACAATATGATAAATCGCCCGTATGGTTCGAGCCTGATCATCATTATTTTCTTGCAATTTTCAGGCACAAACTGCGATGTAGTCAACAGTTTTGACATTGATAAACTGCAAAATTAACTGGACAATTGCTTTTTATTATTCTTGCAAGAGGCATTCGTTAGAAACCGAAAATTTTTTGTCCGCTAGACCTAATAGAAAACGATGCTCGACGCGTTGTGATAAACAATACAGTCAATCATAATTTGTGTAGATGCACGTTAGTGTCGCATCTAGGTAAAAATAAATTTTAATATGATGATGGTGTTAGACATTATAATTAATTTAATCAGTTTGTCATGTTGCTCGCTATAGAAGCCGCCGTTTCCAGTTTAGTTGTTATCGCTCGATTCGCTAGCTAGTCGATTTGTGATAACACTTTTGACAACGTCGCCTACTACAAAAGTGGCAATGAAAATAATTACCTATTGCGTGATATTTATAGAAGATTCCATTTCACTAATAAAAGTATTAATTCGTCTTATAATTGAACTAAGATTTTTCGGAAAACGGCGTCAACGGGGTGCTTGCTTTTTGTGTATTTTTTTATTTAACATGTCAATTTGTGTGCACTCAGCCTGTTGCCATCGTAGCAAGTGTCATACATGTCTTTAACTCGGCACATCAAGTTCAACCCAGTACACATTTTCACATGCACTAATTCGTTTCGTGCAATTGAAACGTATCACAAACGAAGCCACGTGGAAATATATACTGATGTACGCATGGTTACAAAACATGCCACTGAGTTTCAACTTGAGGACCCCGTAGAAATACGTCACGTGGTCCTGTTTTATTTAGATTTTTACCCAAATCGATCAATATTTATAGTTAAAACATTATCTTAAAATATATTGATTTCTATCGACCCACCTGGGGAGCGGGGTCGATTCAGGATATCTCTATGGAGGTTTACAGAGACACGGTTAATACCGTGAACCGTCTTGCATTGTGCTGCTTGAATCGTCGCATATGTAACAAGGTTACCGGGCTTCAGAATGCGCCGGTTCCTACTCACAAGAGACACAATCAGGTTATGGATGTTTCGGCACGGCGACCACATAGGCGCCGCGTTCGTAAGGAGCCCGTTGATTCCCGGTTACACTAGGGCTGAATGGACGATAATTGGGTTGGGACGGCGTTGTGCAGAAGATGTTTGGAATGCAAGACCTCAGCGATGGCGACGCTGTCGTGGAATCGACGATAGTGACAAAAACAATGACTCGCTCCATAAATCAATGCCGACTTGTTGCTGCCCGGTTACCTCCGTTGTATTCCAAGGACGTCCCAGTTCTATGTGCACACTAGTAAGCAAACCATGCGACTGGACCAGCGTGTTTGGGTTTACAGAAGACGCGTATGGTCAGAACAACGGGCTGATGATACCACACAAGAATATTGTAGTCTAATTAATAACACGGCGCCGGGGTTAGGGCAGGGCAGACCAGGCAACTGCCAAGGGAACTCTACAAAATAATTATTATGGAGGCCTCCACAAACGTGTTTTGGTTATGCCCCCTTTAAATTTGGGGTTAGCTTAATTTATGTCATTACTAATTTATTGTGACAACTGACAAACTGAAGGATAAGTAGTGTAGATCATTTGAACAAAATTTAATAAGATGCAGCTATGTGTTGTAAATGGAAAAGCAGGTAGAGAGGAGTGAGAACTGGTATGATGTGATATCAGTCGCTGCTCAGGGGGCTCTACAGTCCGGCACTGGTCTAACAGCAGACTACATAGTATGCTACTATTTCTCTAGATAACACCGGTGGCAGTAACTATATTTCTTAATTGGACATCTCGAGTCTTGTGTTCTATTCTGTGACTTTACGAACAGTTCCATCGATAGCGAGTTAGAGTACGTCGATGGTTTCTAAAAGAAGTAATTCATGAGCATTCGTTATATTATGTGTATTCGCACGTGTATTTGCAATATGGTAATAATCGGATGTCAACCGCATACCATTTTTTTTAAATGGCCGACAATCAACCAGACTGAACTACACGAGACTTGATTACATTTAAAATTCGCAAAAGTGAACACATAGACGGCCCAATTGTTGCTACAAATACATATTTATAAAGACTCGCTTAATGTTGTATAACGAAGATATAATTTTGCAGCATGTGTACACCTCCTGACTCGTCTTATTCATCGTTAAGAAATAGGTGATGACCTCAATTGATCCAAGTTTACACTTCAATGAAGGTGAACGCGGGTACTGGACATTCGCATACAAGCACCTGTCGCGCACAACATACAGATCAACTAAACATCTGGCAAAATCATCAATGTTTATAGACGTGTTTGACCCAACAAAAATCGTCTTCAAACAACTTGCACTTTCTCAAATTAACCACAAAACGCAGCATTTTGCAGCCAGTGAAGCGCTTTATCAAATGCAAATCTACTAACCTTGCCGCTCCGCCGCACTTAATTCGCGGCGAATATAATCACTGATTTGGAAAAGCTGCGATACCTTGAGCACGATATTCGCGGCCTGGGGAGAAAAAAAGTGAATTGTGGTTTAAGGAAACGCGAATCTGCACACAGCTTAATTTTTTTGCACTAAATTGCCTGCACGTAAACGATTCCTTCCTTAAAAGCATGTTTATTTACAGCAACGACAGGTATATTTTTCTTATCTGATTTTGTAAAAAGAGTAATATTACGCCAATGGTGTTATATAATAATATACAATAAAAAAACATTTATATGGAGCGGAAATGTTCGGAAATCCGAACTTAGCAGGGCCTGAAAATCAAACGTGTCAACACTAAGGAGAATTTATGCGAGGTCACAAGGATTGCTATAATGTCATCAGCTGTCTTAAAGGGACACTAGTTCCTCAGAACATGGTGGAGCAACTGAAAAATATATTAGTAGACATTCTTGCCCGATACGTTTTTGCAACACAAAAACACAGAGCAAGGTTGTTTAAGAGATGAGGGGAAAGCGTAATCTGGCTGATGTCACACCGCCCTCGTAATGCTTGTTAGTAACACAAATTTTGACGGAGGTCACGCACATAAATGTTCTTATGCGTGAATATCTGCATCCGTCAATTGACAAATGATTAAGTTACTTTTTACAACATATCACGAAATGGGTAAATAAACAAAAAGCTTTTAGCAAGCTAACTCCGGTAAATTAGATGAACTTGAAACACGAATCCGTCTCTACTAATGGAGAACCATGACGATGTGCGTCAACATACCCGATGGTATCCTTAATACCATATGACGGATATGACAAGTTATGCCGCATGGACTGCCTCTGGTCGAGTTAATCCATACCAATCTGCTATATTTATGTGCTTCTATTAGAATAAGCTGTCCAATGTATTACAATTACGCAGACGTTCGCCGATTCACTTGGTGGAATTGAGTCAGAACGATAATACATCCCCTGGCCAATAGATGTTTTCTAAACATTAATCATGACTCGAGACAGCCTAGAAATTGCAATCATTTCATGTGTATCTCTGGCGCTCGTCTGGATTTATATATGGTTAAAACAGACCGGCTTGACAAAACTCAGCGTGGAACAACAGACGAAACGTTGTATAAAATGTGAAATGGTGGTCTGGCGGCTTCTTCATCAATACTTTTTGTATTTCAACCTGGGCTATTTTAAGGCAAACATTGCAAACTGATATTGATGATGATGATTAGAATACCGATCACGCAGCAGAATTAACGACATTTTTCTCAAAAGAGACACTCGCTCATGGGTGACCTAAATAACTGAAACGTTGACCAATTACAGGATTGTTTTTATTGCTGAAGAAACACTGCATCTCAGCCATATAAATCTGACAGGTGGTGTGCAATATGAAGCGCAAAAAACCGTAGCCGTTTTGCATGTCAGGCAGATTCCTGCTTTGCACAACGCGCGGTTTCGAATTACAGTCTAAATCGGCGGAGCGTGTGACACGAACGTGAAGTGGACTGTTGCGTTGAAGCGAATGCACGCCACCAGTGCGTCGCTGCTCCGAATGCAATCACTTGGCGCTGCACGCTTGACGTGTTTTGTTTCTTTTGTAGAATGCTGCGCTGGCCAATTAAGGGTGCATGTCTACGGACGAGAAACGTCTGATACCGGACGGCGTTCTATAAGGCATGAGTATGAGGCTAATGCCCGGCTCTCGCTAACATCAGAAGGACGGCGGTAGATTGAATGTTTTGCCCTTTAAACTTAAAGATAGCTGTTATATGTCGATATCATGTGTGCATTATAATTCATTCACAGTTGAACAATTAATCAGCTACTGTCTTGGAAATAACAGAACATCTGTCGTATCTATATATGAAGCTTCGAGTGGAAACTAAATATTAATTTCATAAAATCAAAATTATCACAGATCTGTGGTATTATAATTATTATGTGAAAGGTACATTTCAAACGGGAATCTCAAGTAAAGTGTATTATGTTTCTGTGGGTATTCAACCATGCCGGGGGGTTCTATCGAATGCCCTCTGCATAGCTATACGTGGTCGAATAGGAATGTGCATGTTAATACCTCAAACGCTTTGGCTATAACATGCGAGATACCATTAAAGTGCGCGTGTAAGACATCTGTAGTTGACATATATAGTAACGAAGACATGTGTAGAGCCGATATATATATATATATATATATATATATGGAACCCAGACAGTGGCGACATATGGGTTGGCATGGGTGACCACTTATTGCTCCAATGGTCACAACGTTAACGTTTGACAATGCTACAGGCAAAGCTTCTTTTTTTGGATTATCTGCCAATATACATTATTTCAATATGCCATGTAGGACAAATTCATTCACCAGTCTATGTCTTTTTTCAAGAATTCAACACACGCGATCAAACGTCCCGTAATTCAACCTGATTATGTCGCTCTGGATCCATGTATACAGTTTTAACACATTCATACGCTGACAAACAGTAAAAAGAAAATTAGCATTCCCTACGGCAGAAGTATTATTATCCTTATATGACATGAATATTCCCATTCTCCTGTCAAAACTATGTTTAATCCCAGAAAGGGGAAAAATACTGCGACACAAATTTAACTTTTGTTCAACTACTATGAATGATAAGTTATTTACTGCCTTTTTATGTAATGTTAACATGGGTGCCTTATGCATGGACTTAAGAAATGTCAGCAATTTATGGAATACATAAACCCGGAATTATATTAGTGATACGTTCCCATGTGCATTAGTGGGCGGAACCTCTCGTGTTTCCAACCGGAAGTTGTCAATGTTCACTAATCTCACCGGGTACACATTATGCAAACGCTTAACCGGTATTTGCTGTTTGCACCGTGCTACATATCTCACGGGGGCGAATCCACCAGGACCGTGGATGATTGATGATACATCTGTTTAAGACACGAATGCAAAAATATACAGCATAGAGCTAGAGATCAGAGGCGAGTTGACTTGTCGAACTAAGCTCATTGCAAACTGTTGTCGCTGTGCTGTAAGTTAGAACAGACGTGGTGTGACGGATAACGTGTTATTCACTGGCCAACTACGGCTTCCTCATCGCTCAGGCTCGTTTTCTGCGACAACAAAACGTGTCCTGCCAGATAGGCCCTATTGTTTATTAGTTGCACTCGCCTCCGTGACGTTATTCCACCGCTCTGTCTTAAGCGTTAGCGCATCGTTTCGTCACTGCGTCGAATTTACGACAGTGTTGTATCATTAAAAGTAACCGTATCGTCCAGATCTCCGACAGAATGATTTAATTGTTCTTCTGCGCCGTTCGTCTGCTGTTGATAGATTGCTAATCTACGGGGCGGACTTTGACGCAGTTGAAATACATAATAGTGCTGCGTAAGTATATATTATGATGCGCTGCACACGGCAGACACTCCATAACGCAAGATATTATACATTACATATCCGGCTCCAAAAGCAATGTTCTTAAAATCACCGCAAACAAATAATTACACATATTGATCTACCTACGGTGATGTACACTAGAGGTGTCTCCTCGGTTCGATTGTTTCGCTCGTCTCATTTTAAATTCATTTTTCGAAAACAATTACCTTGTAACAACCATGACGTACTGGTTTATTTATGAAAATTATATGTAGTTTTATCCAAATCATCAGACAAACTATTAGCATATCTACCCGGGAGTTAATTAAAACGAATCTAAGAATTAAAATTGCATATATAAAAAACAAGTAAAGGTAAGTTCTTATATAGCGCAGTATCCAGTTCTCGGGACTGCTCAAAGCGCTTTAAACTTTACGGTGGCCCAGCGGTAGACCGCTGGACTGACGGTCGAATAGACCGGGTTCGAATACACATATACCGACCGCCGTTTAGAAACTTGGACAATTTCGTTCGCCCCACGTTGCATGTGTCATTCGGAAGAGACACTACAAAGACGCTGGTTCCTTTTACCTAGTGCCTATGCCAGGGGAAGCAAAAGATCCGACACACGAGGTAGATGTGTAACATGCAGTGGACTACCATAGCTGCGATCTCAGTCTCCAAGTAGCCTAAACTGCCACTAGCGTCAATGTCCTATCAAAAGGACACTTCAAATTATAATTGTAGATGTATCGGTGTAGAACCGTAAATGGGCCAATGCCCCAAAAAGTGTTATAATTTGTTACAAAAACCGTGTTTTTGTCTCTCACACCGTTAACTATAAAGTCAGGCTTACGAACGTTTCACCAAATATTGGAGTTAGTAAGCGCTTTCAGGGCATACATAGTTTGCCCGCCTTATTTATTATTAAAATGGCAAAAAATGGGCGTAAGAAGCCAAAAACGGCCAAAATGGTAATGTCCAATTAACTTTTCCAAATTTTGAAGCACTACCGTTCAAAAGCAGCGTTATATTTTCTATTTATGTTTTCACCGTGCAAATGGGATATATTTTGGGAGTGCACATCAACAAAATCATGTTTGCAAAACGATAAATAAAAGCATTATAATATGTTTTCTATAATGACCACTTTTTGCGTGTCCAACGTCATCGGTTTAGATTGGTCCACTACTTCAATTTAGCATCGTGAAAAAATTATTAGACTAAATCTTAATTTGAGGAAAATGTAGTACATTAACGTTAAAAAATGTAGGGTGGCGTTTTAAGTGCCTGTCCAGTGTCATCAACAGAAAAAGCTACCTATAAAAACCTAGAAAATGTACATCGTTTTACCTTTTTCATTCCTATCAGCTACCCTCCCCCTGCTATAACTCCCTCGATGGCAGTAACAAAATTCACGATATTGCTCGGTCTAAGGAAAAACCGTGTGGCGTGTCCAACGTCATCGCGTGACCAGCATTATTATAACGAAAACTGAAAAAACACCGCTCAGACCGCATATAATTCTTAGATTCAACGGAATTGAAATGATCAGAGGTTGACGTCTCCATACAGACAAAAGCTATTCCGACTCTTATACGACATATTTTGCGAGCAATCGACCGATGTTTACTCAGTTTAGATTAAATTGTACCAGAAAAGAACGCGAATACGGTAATTATAAAACGCAATAGTATTTACAGCAATATTATTCTTATAAATGATATGTGGACACATCAATAAGCAAAAATAATGACGTTGATATGCGAGTAAACTGACCTGCGACACCTCCAGATGTCTAAGCTGCTTGATGACGCTGGACACGCCAAATTGACTAAAGTATATATCGGTGCAGTAATGATTGGTGTTGATGTGCTAGGAACATTAATCTTCCAATAAACGAAAACAATTCATACATAGTTTTGTAAGAAAGATTGTTTGCCAAAAAAAGGTGGTGACATGGTCATTCGCTGGTCACTGTCAAGACATTAACGTATTTGAGAAAAAGGTGCATTTTGTTGTTTTATTAAGTATCAAGGCGACTGCACTGAATAATTGGTGAGCATCAATTCAAGGGGAGGGTGGAATTGGAGGTTTTTGGAGAGCCTAGAGGGTACAGTTGACTGTTTCTGGGGAGTCTCAAAGGTGATGCAATTGGAGAGTTTTGGAGAACATCGAAAGGGGGTGCAACAGGATTTTTTAGAGCCTCAAAGGGGGGATACAATTTGACATTTTGGTCAACTCAAGCGGGTGCAATTGGAGGTTTTTTGGTGAGCATCACCCCCGAATATTCTCCACGTTCCGACGCCAATGCTTTTATTGGCCGTAACATCGTGGACGTTATGTCATGTAAAATGTAACTATGAAGAAAAACGTACTGCAAATACACCCACAAGTGCCACAAGGATTATGTGCCGGCGCAACAAATTGTGTTATTACACCATCTTCTGAACACATTCCCAGGTACAATGAAGTCATCTAGCTACAGGCAAGTCACTGCTTTCGGGAAGGAGGTGGAGAAGCTGCGACAACATGCAGAGGCCTTGGGGGAACAGTTATGCTACAATACTTGCAATCTGGTAAAAGGAGCAGGAGATTTGTTTTAATGATATAACTTCCAAGATGAACGTTCCACCAAACGCTACCATGCTTACGCCGTACAGACGTTATTCTGAAGACGCACCGAGCCCTTAAAAACATGAAATGAGAAAGGCCCATCCTTCCCGCCCATGCATGGGGAAAAAACAAACCGGGCACTGTTCTTCGGACGTCACTTAAAAATAAGCCGGAGGAAAGGGAGCATGCTAGTTAAGACTTTGCAAATGGACTGCCACAAGCAGCATCTGGCAGGACAAGACAGGTCAGGACGGTCGTCATCAGTTAGAACGGACACATTTCCTATCAGGAAGTAACTTTGCGGTGAATAATGATAAGAAGAAGCAATTGAAGAATGAAAATACATTTGATCTTCAATACCTGCATGCTAAATTGTGCGATGGAAATCCAAATACAAAAATCATATCTTGCTTGTTTTGTCAGCCAGTACCGAACCCTGGTGTTATTGTACGCTTCAAAAGCATTAATATGTGCTTATGTAATATGCAACAAAATATTCCTCTGAAACTAAGATCCAACAGACAGCTGTGACACGTTTGACAAGTTAATGTCAACGGATCCACAAACTCTGGATTCACAGTGATATATACATATATAATTACATCTCTACCTGTGATATGTAATTGGCACAGCTCCAGATAAAATCGAAACAGTCGCATGAGCATGCCTAGATCCCTTCAAAAAAGCATACATAGAAATTATATTTGATTCAGTTGTCAGGAAAACCAGTGTTCTTTGAGTCAGTTCTGTCCAACCCGTGCACAGCGTCATCGCAGTGTCCAGCGTCATCAGTTGTTAGCAGTCATGCATGGCCTATTTTTGAGTGTTATTTGTTGATTTTGTGTCGTTAATATCACGATTGGTCAATATTTTATAAACATCAGCATTGATACAGTAGATTGGTGTACATCGAGTAACCGTCAAACATGTTGTGGATCAGATTATTATACAACATGCGTACATAAATATGTAATGAAGAACCATTTAAGGAAGTGAACTAATAAAAAACAATACAAACTCCATGAAGAATAATGGCACTATCTAACAATAGCTGTATTGCGTGACCAGCGTCATCCAGGTATATTCATTGATTAGCTCGCACTTTACTTAGTTCCAATCCGCGGACACATATCACAGTTAGCATAGACAAAGATAACTGATCAGTGTTACTGATTATGTTTCAGTTATACTTCCAAACTCTACAGAGTATGGGGAGAGAGGACCACAAGTTTTTAGTTTTAGTTCAAGATACATTCCTTTCTCAACATGTGCTAGAACCAACCAGGGGTGAGAATGTGTTAGACATAGTTTTGTCCTCACAGAATGAATTAGTTGACAATGTCAAGATATGTGAGCCACTGGGGAGTAGCGATCATAACCAGATACATTTTACCATCAAAGTAAAATCAGAAAGGATTAGCAAAAAGCAGTATAGGAGAAATTTCCACAAAGGAAGGTATAAGGACATGAGGAAATATTTAGCAAAGATAGACTGGAATAAGACACTGAAAAATAAGACGGCAACAGAATGCTGGAATATATTAAAGAGTGAAATTAAGTGCATAATCGATAAATTTGTACCCTTCAAAAAACAAGGAAAACGGTCCAAAAAGAAACACTTATCGAAAGAAGCCATTAGAAAAATTAAGTATAAACAAATGATGTGGAAGTCATATAGATGTTCTGGAAATGATGAAGACTACAACATTTATAAAGAAGCACTTAACCAAGCTACAGCTGAAATTAGAAATTCAAAGAGAAGCTATGAACAACAATTAGCTAGTAATATACAACATGACAGCAAGAGTTTTTATGCGTATGTTCGAAGCAAACAAAGAGTTGAAAATAAGGTCGGTCCTCTAGAAGATAGTGCTGGAAATATAATATCAGAGGGATTCATAATGGCAGAAGACCTGAATGAGTACTTTAGTTCAGTGTTTACCAGGGAAGATATTAGTTCACTGCCAATACCAGAGGCTAAGTTCAAGGGGGCAGATTCAGACTATTTAGGACAATTAATTGTAACCCCGGAAATGGTAGCTAAGAAAATAAGGGCTATGAAGGATAATAAATCACCTGGAGTGGATGGTATTCCACCCAAACTACTATTGGAAATTGTAGAACAAATTAGCATACCACTTGCAACAGTTTTCAACTTGTCATTAGAAGAGGGAGTGGTTCCTTTAGAATGGAAAGAAGCAAACATTATACCGTTATTCAAAAAAGGTTCGAGAAACAAGTCAGAGAACTATAGACCAGTGAGTTTAACATCAGTGATTTGTAAATTATTAGAAAGACTAATTAAAGATCACATGGTGGATTTTCTTGTTAAACAAAACTTGATAAACCCATCTCAACATGTTTTTTTTAAAGCGAGGTCATGCTTAGCATATATGTTATGTTTTTTGGAAGACATCACTAAGTGGGTAGATGAGGGGTCACCAGTAGATATCGTCTACTTAGATTTTCAAAAAGCTTTTGACAAAGTACCACATCAAAGATTACTGCTTAAACTAAAGGAAATGGTATAATAAACTGGATAGAACAATGGCTGATTGACAGAAGACAACGTGTAGTAGTTGATGGGGAGGCTTCAAACTGGAAATCGGTATTGAGTGGGGTACCACAGGGATCAGTATTAGGTCCTATATTATTCTTAATATACATCAACGATTTGGATGATGAAATAACAAGCAAGGTGTTGAAATTTGCGGATGATACAAAAGTGTTTAGAAGGATTAAAAGTGATGGAGATAGACAGCATTTACAAGATGATCTTGACAGGTTGATCAAATGGTCTGAAAAGTGGCAAATGATGTTCAATTTTGGGAAATGTAAATGCCTCCACATAGGACATGGGAACGAAGAGGTAGAATATACAATGGGGGGTACTGTACTAAGTACTACTGTAAAAGAAAAGGACTTAGGGTTAACCGTTAGTGCTGATATGAAGATTTCAGAGCAGTGCGGAATTGCAGCTTCAAAGGGAAATCAAATCCTTGGATTAATTAGGCGAAACATAACGTATAAGGAAAAAGAGCTAATAATACCGCTGTACAAAACAATAGTTAGGCCTCATTTAGAATATTGTATTCAAGCGTGGAGGCCATATCGCAGGAAGGACATAGATATGCTAGAAAGAGTGCAGAGGAGAGCAACTAAAATGATACCAAATCTGAGGGATCTTAGTTATGAAATACGCCTAAAAAAATGCGGTTCAACAACACTAGAGACCAGGAGATTGAGAGGAGATCAGATAGAAGTGTTTAAAATATTGAACGGTTATGAAAATATTGATAGAAATATGTTTTTCTCAGTTAAGAAAGATAGAAGGACTAGAGGACATGATCTTGCATTAGCAAAGGAGCAGAGTAGATTGGATATAAGAAAGTTTTCATTTTCACAAAGGACTGTAAATGAATGGAACAGATTACCTGCTGATTGTGTGGGTGCTAGTAGCGTGAATATGTTTAAAAATAAAATTGACACATACCTCAGACGGGCGGGATACACATAGATAAAAAGGTCGGACTCTCGATAAGCCAAGGGCTTCCTTGTCCACCTGCTACCTAGAGTTAATTCTCTGGGTGGCAATCTTGTTAAATCTTGTTAAATACGTTGCTGAAAGAGCTGCAGTAATTTCTTTCCATGAAACAACACAATACTATAATAATCACCAAGGTATCCATGAGGGAAACAAAATGTTTCCAAGTCAAATGCTATCTTGTACCCCGTGATTCTCATTAAACGGCATATATGCTAGATGATTCAAAACTATTTTTCCGTTTACATGTAATTTAAAATGCTCATCGATAACGCTGGACACACAATGAAAATCAAAGTTGACTTCAAGTAGTTGTCATAACAAAAGTAACCCATATTACTTTGAACTATTTATGGAAAGTGTAGGTCTTTACATATACAATGAGAAATTATCACTTAACTGCTTAGAAGCAAACATTTATTTTTGGACCTACAAATTCTCATTTGTACATTTTTGGGACATTGGCCCAAGTGCTTGCAAAGGTGCAACATTAGGCAGAGGTACATGCGTACATACATACATATAAACACACACGCAGACGCACACGCGCACATGCGCACACACGCACACGCGCACACACGCACACACGCACACACGCACACACGCACACACGCACGCACGCACGAACACACGCACGCACGAACACGCGCACGCGCACGCGCACGCGCACGCACACGCACACGCACACGCACACGCACACGCACACGCACACGCACACGCACACGCACACGCACACGCACACGCACACGCACACGCACACGCACACGCACACGCACACGCACACGCACACGCACACGCACACGCACACGCACACGCACACGCACACGCACACGCACACGCACACGCAATTAGACGTGCTGGGCAGGCAGAAGAATCTGTCGCTGTCTAACGAAATTGAACAACGGAGACAAATCACTGCGTCGACCGCATAATAGAGCAAATGAATAACCGTTACACTCGGTGGGCCGTTGTCTCGAAATGAAACTAATTTCAGAAGCTGCATTATTTAAAAGGTTAAACACCTACTACACCCAGTGGACAATATTGGCGGTTCTCCAACTTGTTGACACGCATGCTCACATACAGTCGGTGTAGTAAGTTCAAATTCAATTCACCCTCAATAACACCACGGTAGTATTTTGAATTTTCTCTCCAACCACTCATTGCGTTAAGTTCAAAGTTGCTAGTTTTGATCACATGTGTGCTGTTATCAAGTGTAATCATGTTGTTTTGTTGCAGTTAGAGCTATTGTTACATGTTAACAGCCCACGTGTGTTACAACCAGGCTTTGTTAAAGCAAGGTTTACATGCGAGAATACCGACTTAACATGAGAAGAATGTTTTGTATTTAGGTAGACAACTCTTTAGAATGCTTTTGAACAGTGTTCAAAATACTTACTTAGTCTTTTGAAAGTCCTTCTCTTACGTACGTCTACCAGCTATTCAGAAACAACTATTTCTAGCAATGCGTATATAATCAATATATCTGAACACCAACCTCTGCTATACGATCATCTCCTAATGACTCCTCGTATATAACTACATTTGCCGCTGTTTAGTTGTCTTTCCCGCGAAGAATGGAGGAGTTAGGCGGGGAGATTGGTGGAAAGAGCAAACGGGATTGGAATGTAAAATTAAACAAGAACGAAGAAGACTGCATTGGGACGATTAAGTTAGGGAATATTTGGAGGGATTGGGAGAGGAGTGGAGAACGAGGGCGAAAGTAAAAAGGGGTGAAAACGGTTTGTGGAGAAAGCAGTGCAAGAACAGTGAGGGGGGAAACAGAAAACAGAAAACGAGGACCAGTATCGAGGCCGGCTTCACCCCGGACATACAGGAACAATCGAGGACCAGTATCGAGGCCGGCCTCACCCCGGACATACGGGGACAATCGAGGAACAGTATTGAGGCCGGCCTCACCACAGACATACAGGGACAATCGAGGAACAGTATCGAGGCCGGCCTCACCCCGGACATACAGGGACAATCGAGGAACAGTATCCAGGCCGACCTCACCCCGGACATACAGGCACAATCGAGGAACAGTATTGAGGCCGGCCTCACTACGGACATACAGGGACAATCGAGGAACAGTATTGAGGCCGGCCTCACCACGGACATACAGGGACAATCGAGGAACAGTATTGAGGCCGGCCTCACCACGGACATACAGGGACAATCGAGGAACAGTATCAACGCCGGCCTCACCACGGACATACAGGAACAATCGAGGAACAGTATCGAGGCCGGCCTCACAACGGACATACAGGAACAATCGAGGAACAGTATTGAGGCCGGCCTCACCACGGACATACAGGAACAATCGAGGAACAGTATTGAGGCCGGCCTCACCACGGACATACAGGGACAAAGAGGAGAACAACAACTTTCCCTAAAAACATGAGTTTCAAGATTGATGATAAATGTGTTATGAAATCCAGACCATTGCGTTCGTTCGTGTTGACGAGTCGCAGTTTGTGGAGTGGCGAGTGATTGACTACGTAACCGGTAAAGAGGGAGCCACTTAGCAGACTTTGATTAACTGACAAAAACACGCGCGCGTCCGGTACATTGAAATTATACGCACTTAATTGCGCTTCTATCATCGTTAGCATGCAGGGAACAATTAATGTTGCGCGACACGCGACCGATCCGCCAAGCCGAAGTGACGACTGTCTGTGTTCAGCCTGAACGCGTCGTGACACTGTGACTTGCACCTGTAGTTTCATTGTGTTACTTGATTGACCGAGCGACAGGAAGATGGATCGACGCTGAACTGTGAGGAAGTCTACTTTCTTGTTGTTGGTGTTGCTTTTTTCATGATGTTGTTGAAGTTCATAACGATGATGATGATGATTTTGATGATGTTGAAGTCGATCATCTCATCATCATCATCATCAAGATCATGATGACATATACATGGTTGTTGTTGTTGTTGTGTTTATCGTTATCGTTGTTGTCGCCGTCGTAGTCGCCGTCGTCGTCGTCGACACAGTCGTCGCCGTCGTCGTTGTTGCCACCGTCGTCGCCGCCGTCGTCGTCGCCGTCGTCGCCGTCGTCGCCGTCGTCGCCGTCGCCACCGTCGTCGTCGTTGTCGTCGCCACCGTCGTCGTCGTTGTCGTCACCACCGTCGACGTCGTCGTTGTCGTCGATGACGTCATCGTGGTTGCCTCTTATATTAACAGCAACACGGGAAGACGCTCTATATTGGCTTTATTGGTTTGATATTTGCACTAGACTAAACAGTTGCTCTGAGACGGCGCCTGTTTGTTAAAGCACTGCAGAGAAGGTGGGTGGTGGGAAATGGGGGGTGGCAGGTGGGAGGTTGGTACTAGAATTGGTTCCAACTGGGAGGTTGGTACTAGAATTGGTTCCAACTGGGAGGTTGGTACTAGAATTGGTTCCAATTGGGAAGTTGGTACTAGAATTGGTTCCAACTGGGAGGTTGGTACTAGAATTGGTTCCAATTGGGAAGTTGGTACTAGAATTGGTTCCAACTGGGAGGTTGATACTAGAATTGGTTCCAACTGGGAGGTTGGTACTAGAATTGGTTCCAATTGGGAAATTTGTACTAGAATTGGTTCCAACTGGGAGGTTGGTACTAGAATTGGTTCCAACTGGGAGGTTGGTACTAGAATTGGTTCCAATTGGGAAGTTGGTACTAGAATTGGTTCCAACTGGGAGGTTGGTACTAGAATTGGTTCCAATTGGGAAGTTGGTACTAGAATTGGTTCCAACTGGGAGGTTGGTACTATAATTGGTTCCAATTGGGAGGTTGGTACTAGACTTGGTTCCAACTGGGAGGTTGGTACTAGAATTGGTTCCAACTGGGAGGTTGGTACTAGAATTGGTTCCAATTGGGAGGTTGGTACTAGAATTGGTTCCAACTGGGAGGTTGGTACTAGAATTGGTTCCAAGTGAGAGGTTGGCCTAAAAAATGGTGGCAGGAGAACTCTCAACAATGGTTGGAGATTTCCTATGTGAATTACCTGTTTTGCCGTTATTTAAGCATCACAAAAGAAGGAATTCTAACCAGGTATTACTAGAAACCACGCAAAAGAAGCTGTTGTCACGCAGTTTGTTATGCCACAAACAATCCGTGAACACTCGTAGCAATTTTCCAAGAGAAGCAAAGAAAACATTTTCTTATTTATATATGACGTTATCTCTTTTCATAGATAATGAATACAATTTTTTTTAATTTTAACTACAATTACATATATATACAATTAGCAATTTATGACAGTTCGTTTATCGCGGTTTCAATTTCTATTTAATTATTTTGGTATTTATATTATGGTATTTCATTGATTCCACCTAAAACGTCTGAATCCCTCTCATTTTCCCGATGCAGTATTCCTGCCCTCCCATGCACCGCGCAAGTATTTACATATCTTCCTAATAACCATCAAGTCTTCCACATTTGTAAACTTCTTCCGTCAATGTATCAACAGTGCAAACCGTTTGTAGTCCCTTGTGATGTGGTGCCAGCCATAGTAATCGGCAGCAATTGGTTTCCCGTTGTGGTTATAGGCCAAACAACTACCAATAGAAAACGAAATAAAGAAGAGAAAATGGCGGTGGATAGGACATACACCGAGGGAACCTGCAACTAACAGTATACAGCAAGCAATTACATTGAACCCCCAGGGAAGACAAGAACAGGAGGACCCAGAAAAACCTGACGGAGAGACACGGAGAGCGAAAGAAAGAAGACGGGTTACATAGAGAGACCCAATCAAGTGAATCAGTTGTGGTTGGCCGTAGTTCTGGTGCATCATGCTAAATACACGTTTTTCTCACATCTCTCAATTTAGGTACTACTAGCCCGGGTCCTAACTGACATTTGCTATATAGCATTTTTTTAATACGCTGCCTTTGGAACATTGTAAGTCCATCTCCTTTATATCTTTGTTTCACGCGAGGCGCCAAGCTCCACTCGCATCTGTCTGTATGTACTCGCTCCCTTGTACCATTGGCCTCTAATCTACCAACTGGCCATGTATGTGAAAAAAACACGGCGGTGCTTATTTTTAGTGTAGAATTTGAGTTGTCATCCATTCCCAGGTGGCGCCACTAAGATGCATGCACATTCGTATGGTCATGGGAACGAGCTTAAGTTCGAAACACTGTAACGGTGACTGTTGTAATCTAGTTGTTGAACTCGCAGGGACGAGAGTCTGGCGTCGGATATATAGTTTGACGGTTACCGTCAGATGGCATCACTTCCTGATTTATAAAATCTGTTTTTACATGTACATGTTCTAAAATTAATGCTGTGATTATTATAATAAGTTGTTTGGATAATGCAAATCGTTTGTAATAATTTTGTAGAAAAGGTACCCTAAAATAAGTGTCGGAATTTTTTTACTATTGTTTGATTTGACCCAGCAATCGAAATGTTTTCGTTTGTAATTATGTTTTTATAGTTTTTGTCAAAATTTTAAGTTAGTTCGAATGCTTCATATACGTAGAACATGTTTATTCTTATTTGCTGAGTTAGCTAGACATTCAATACTCAGAGTAACGATTCATAATGACATTCATCACAGCGCCAAGACTGCTTTAGATCCAGGTCCTCTTGTGTGCCTGGCAAACGGTGCCGCCACATCGCAGAGCCTGGATAATCGAGGCTAAGTCCACACCAACTATCATACATATTATTCCAGTTGCCCCCACGATTCCTACGTCACTGCTAGCATTTATGTTTCAGTAGAGAATGTGCATAAAAACTAGGAACTATCATGTTTGAGTCGTAGACCTAGGGACCTGGCAGAGACAGCGCCATCTTGCGAATGAACCCATTATTATTTTGCTTCTGCAGTGTACGTGTGCAAGTGCAAGTGCACGTGTGTGTTTTGTACGTTACGTATGCGTGTGCGTGTGCGTGTGCGTGTGCGTGTGCGTGTGCGTGTGCGTGTGCGTGTGCGTGTGTGTACATGTATGTGTTTGTACGTGTGCGTGTGCGGTGGTATATGCGTCTGCGTGTGCGTGAATGCGTGCGTGCGTGTGTATCACCACAGAATACACCGAACTGCAGTTTTGGGACATAATAAATGTTACGCGTACTTGTCATTTTTGTCATACTAGGCCTGTACCGGTCTTATTCTGCCTGTGCCTGAACGCGGCGGATCAAAGACCGGGCTATCGTTAAAGACTAAGTGAAATTAAATTATAAATGTCTTTGAAACTTCGTATACGTAAACGTAATACTCTCATCAAGTAATATGCCAAATATGAAGCCTGTTCATTGCGAACTAATGTCACTAAGCCTGCTCAAACGTAGTCATTTGCGTGTCACAGCCCGTCAGATGTTGCTGACGTCACCACAGGCAGGGCCGCTGAGCGCGCCCCATCTTTTAGCACGGTTAGCGGCGGTGCGGCCTGTTGCTTCAGACTGTACATGACATTGCAATCGCTGAATATAACATTTTTGATATCACCGTAAAGATAACATTCTTATCTACAAGTGTGTCGCTGGATGTTCACAGAAATTGTGTTAACGATTTGAGTTACAACCACTTTAACTTTTTAAAGATGGTGTATGTAAATTGTAGAACATGAATAATATTTTCTTATTTGATAATATTGGCTATCATATATGTCACTTTGCCATTTTATATGTTATTCGATCAATTATGTTATCGGCATCGCCATAGTGTGTGTGGAATGGGTATAAAAAAAGTGAGTTGGAATCGGAATTGCCATACTGTGGGTGGAATCGGAATCAACAAAATTGTTGGAATTGGAAACGGAATTGGAATCACCATAGTATGGGTGGAATAGGAATCGCAATTGGAATCAAACAGGTTAGTTGGAATCTTAATCTGAATAGGAGTCGGTGAAATGGAATCAACTCCAGGTTTGAAGAGAAACAAAGAGCATTTTGGCGTCTAAAATTGTTAATAAAAGCTAACAATTAGCAGCAACAATCAATAATGTTATGCCAGCAGTTTACTAGAATAATCTTGTTGAAAATACATAATTTAAACTGCACGGATAGCACTACTATGATAGAATGCCTGACGTCACCAATGCTCAATCTTCCCAATTCGCCAGTCGCCAAACTGGGAATATGACTCTAATTTGCGTCGCCGAATTTGTTTTGGCGTTGCAACCACAACAAATAATGATTACGTTTATTGCATATAAATTGCTTAATCGCAGATTGTAAACCGTTAGCCAACGGTATTCATATCACGGCCAATATATCCTGATCACCTGCATAAATCCATATCTAGTCAGTGTGAAATATTAGCACCCAAAGTCGCCGATGAAAGAGCGAATCAAAATGACTTGAATAGATTAGCGTCAATACTTCTCATTTAACCCGACGGTTCTGAAATCTGTTTGTCGCCTTTACAAATACTCGGAGTATGATAATCGCTGCCACATCGGCTTTCGACTGAGGCTCAAAGTATAGTAGATATCTTGCTATGACTACAAGGAACACGCTGGGGCTTGGTCAAAATGTATATTCGATGTTCCTTGTATGCATTGATTCATAAAGCACAGCAGACAGAAAGTGGGTGCCAGGTTGTTACTCTTAAAATGGCGTTCCTTATACTAGGTGTCCTTACTGTAACAGAACAGCTATTGATTTGCATTCGCCTTATGTCATGGTATTGACATTCTTATGAAATGTCCTCTTCTGATTGTGTTTTAAGACTATGGTGAGGAACTCAACCAGTCAGGTACCAGAAGTAGAACGGGAACCTCTTTCAACAATGGGAAAGTTATTTCTGCGTTTTTTGTAAGCGAAAAAATACCATGTCATTATCGCCGCGTCTGTCACTGATCAACACAACACGAACAGCGTGCTGTGTATTGCGCAATCAAACCCACATTCCTGGCAGTGTATTAATGCCCTCCACACGCACGCTTTCGCATTTGCTAATAACTGCCTCGTAAATTCCAGCCTGCTCCTAATATTTATTTTAGAGATTTGCAGAGAAATTCAAACCATGACTAACTATCAACTCAGTCACCAGTGGACACTACCAGTGGACATTCTGTTGTTGTGCACAATGCATACCCCAGTTGGTATTTTCAAACGGTATCTAGGATTCGCTAGTATCTACATTGTCTGTAGGCTGCTGTACTGTTTGTTTCATTCATACTTGTGCCAATTTACACGTATCTGAACACTTTCAAACGAGTGGCTGCTGGACAAGCCATAGTGGGTGACATGAAAGTTAAATATTCATTAATATCACATTCCCTACTGTTGCTGGTACTAGTAATTAATAAAATTATGTTAACGCAGTTGAGCTAATTCAACTAACATTTGAAATTAGGTTTAGCGCTAAATCGGCCTCAATCTAATGGCCGGTAACATCGGCTACACGCTAAGGGTCGGAAATATCGGCTACACGCTAATGACCGGTAACACCGGCTACACACTAATGGTCGGTAACATCGGCTACACGCAAAGGGTCGGTAACATCGGTTACATGCAAAGGGCCGGTAACATCGGCCACACGCTATTGGCCATTAACGTCGGACACACGCTAACGGCAATAACTTCTGTTACACGCTTACGGCCAGGAACATCGACTACACGCTAATGGCCAGTAACAACCATAAGCTAAGGGCCGGTAACATCGGCTACGCGCTATGGGCCAGGAACATCGACTACACGCTATGGGCCAGGAATATCGGCCACACGCTAAGGGTCAGAAACATCGTCCATACGCAAAGGGCCGGTAACATCGGCTATGCGCTATGGGCCAGTAACATCGACAACACGCTATGGGCCGGTAACATCGTCCACACGCTAAGCCTAAGGGCCGATAATATCGTCTACACGCTATGGGTCAAAAACATCGGCCGCACGTTAATGGACAGTAACATCGGTAAACGCTAATAGATCTGTAACATCGGCCACGCTCTAGGGGTACAAAGTGGCACAAAGCCTAAGACAACCAACATATTTATTCCCACCATTCCAGTAGCTTCTTCTCCGAATCTCCTCCCTAGACGCGTCACAAACGCTCCGTGTCTGTGACGTCATTACGTCTCGCTTTCGTGGCAGATTTTAAACGGAAATCGGGCAACGCTCTGTTACGTGACATAGTTGCCGCTAAATTATCAATAAATGCCAGTTGCTTAATCTTGTTTGTTGGTCAATATTCACCTAATATGCATATTCCCTACAGCTTTGCACGTATTTGCTTTTTTGTGGAATGTGGTCTTAC
The DNA here is from genome assembly GCA_963995525.1 of Escarpia spicata. Classification (NCBI taxonomy): domain Eukaryota; kingdom Metazoa; phylum Annelida; class Polychaeta; order Sabellida; family Siboglinidae; genus Escarpia; species Escarpia spicata. Next base: position 8,484,514 of record OZ023212.1, read on the forward strand.
ATAGCAGCGAAATTAGGGTGCTAGAAGAAGAGGAGGACCAATTGTAAGATGGAAAGACAGTATGAAGAAAGAGAGATCCACACTAGCAGGGTCATTACTAAAATACATTAATATGACCATAAACTAAGTAGACCAAGGTCTAACAAACTGTTATTCTTAAATATTCTGCATTTCGGACATTTGCACAGAATAATCAATAACAAAAATACTCGTATGACCAAGCCTAGTAGGTCTACCACCTTCAGATGCCGACTAGAGGTCCCAATGGAATGTTTTTTGTGAGGGTGGAATTCTCCTGTATTTCAAAACGCAACAATTTGCAGGTACACAGGTGATTTGGAGTGCACAGGTTTGTATACGCAGCCAGAAATACGGGTTTGATTGCGCAATACGCAACACGCTGTTCGTGGCGTACTAGTCGGTGACACGTTCGGCGTCGGTGACACGTTCGGCGACGGTGACACGTTCGGCGACGGTGACACGTTCGGCGTCGGTGACACGTTCGGCGACGGTGACACGTTCGGCGACGGTGACACGTTCGGCGACGGTGACACTGTATTTTTTATAATAATAATAATAATAAAATAACTTCTATTGCGCCAAAATCCTTGGAAACCAAGCTCAGAGGCGCATCAAGACAAACAGGATTGGTCAATCTCAAAATCTATAAGTAGTATCCCAGTTGTCAACAGATGGGTGAAGGCGCTAGGGAGCTACGGTGGATAAGCAAGGTTGTAAAGATAAGTTTTTAAATGACGACGGAATTTTGTAATATTTTCAACACTAAGAGGGAGCATATTCCAAAGAGTTGGTGCAACAACAAAAAAGCCCTAGTTCCAATGTTAGTGTTGACTCTAGGAACAAAAAAGTAGGTTCGAATTAGATGATCGAAGCTGGACAGGTTTTCTTACAGGAGTAAGCAATGAATGCAAATAAGCTGGTTGCTTACTGGGCAGGGCCTGGTGTGTAATGGTACAGAAATCGAAGACAAAACAATTACTTTTCCATTGTTAACAGAGGTTCCCAAAATAACACAAGTCATTTAAAAGTGCCAGTTCAGGATCGCTGTTGCATATTATTTCACTATACAATACCTAATACCGCAACTAAAGTCTGTTTTTCACGTTAATATGGGTAGTCGAACCGAACCCACGGACTCAAAACGTATCTTTCGCCTTCCGACAATATTCGTGCGTACGGAACCGCTCTACGCCACATTCCGCATGTTTATTTTTCTTTCATGCTCTGATTAACTACTCGAAAGACAAGGACAACGCGTTGCTATTAACAACGACAACAACAACAACAACATCGCAAGGGGGCGCGATCTCATTATTAGAAGCGTGTTATTATTAACAAACAACATTATTTCGTTTTTCCTACGTTATACATTCCTGTGTTCACGCCTGTTTTGATAAGTAGGATGACTGGGCAGTCCTCCTACTTGTGTCCATCTATCCATGAGCGACCGGTACATTTATCGACGATGATAGATTCAAAGACGATTCAACATATCGAACGATGATATAATCATACATCAACCACTTTTATGTACACCTTATACCTATCATAATGTTGTATGTTAACCTATCTAGTAATGGCTTTCCCTTATATCTGAAAATAGAGTGTTCGTCGCATAACCCGGAGCAGTGACATTTGACATTGTGCCTTTAGCTGAAACAAAACATAATTAATGCTCGAAACAATATCGTAATCTACTTATATCTTCCTGTACTGGCTGCGTCTAGCTAACGCAATAGTTCTACTCCCCAACTTGTTGTACACAAACATCAAACTGTAACCCATATACCCACACACATATATCATGAAACGCAAAACTTATATGGATCATATTTACATACTGTGCATTGTTATTGTATTGTGAACATTCTCATCAATCCAAATACTGTACACAATGGCGGGCGTGCAGACATGTCTGGCGCGTGACGTTAGTCTCAACTGTGTAATGTCAATCGATCTACACTTAGATACTGATAGGTTTGAAGGCAGCCTCAATAACAAAGCGATAAAAGCCTGCCAGTGGCAGTGTCGTGATGACATATGGAAGGACAATGGGCATTTCATGTAGAATCATTCTTCTCAGATTACATAGCAATCTGGTAAGTGTAAATGAGCACGTCACTAAATAATAAGTATCATAAGGTACATTAATAATTATAATAATTTGCTTTATATTTATGTGCGGTTATGTTAAACAAAATATGCTTGAGTAAAATACCGTTCGCAGTTTGGCAGAATATTTACGAATTCGAAAAAAAGTTAACAATGTCCACAGCAACCCGCCATTGCCGTCAATGCCCGGTGTCACGGGCCAAAAGTATTCCATGCCGGAAGTAGGCAAATGCACAATGCGCATGCGGCCACAAATGGATTGATCAACGTGACCTGTCGTCGACCCCTTTAACTGTGTTGCCCTACCAGAAATAGTCGAGTTTCTGCTTGCGTTATTCTTCTAATTTCAGTTATCTTTCCTACAAAAATGTTATTCAATTTGTGTTTAGTATACATAATTACCCCTCAAGAAACTTGGTACGCGATCTGGATATTTCGACCGCATCCTGCGGTATTCTTCAGCAAACTTAAGTTACGGGTGTATGACATGACCAATGTCATACGACACAAGCTGGAGAATGACTGGTAGGAACTGCTTACCAAGTGTTGATCCCCTCCTTTATTTTTTTTCTGTGCCAGTTGTTCTAGTGGTCTATACTTTTTAATGTCATTCATTGAAATCTGGCAGCCTGTGTTCAGTTTGTGTTCGCTTGTAGCTGATAGGGGCCGGCGACGAGATAGATGTTCTGAGATCGCCAGATCGCATGCCAAGTTTCTTAAGAGGATATTTATTATGTATACTATTAATAACAGAGAAATCGGATCATCAGTCCAGTCAAGATTTATGTTTGCACTATGCCATGTTAATTCCTGTGTTAAACTGCCTTTGCAGCAACGCCTTCTTCTGGCCAAGTCCTACTATTATGTGCCTAAACTTGGCAAGGGACTCTCTCGGCAGGTGATACCGGCTAAGCGAGATACGATACCTCTGGTAGCGACTAGCGACCCGACAACAATGGTAAGCCACGCCAATCAGCTGAGAACTGAATCGCTGGCGCCGAGCCGAAATGTTATTCCATTACCGACATTGTTAACAAACGAATTGTTAACAAACGAATCAGTGGTAATCGGTAATCGACTGGAGTGGCTGTTCCGTCTAATCTACAAATGTATGTTTATATATGCGGCTCCAGTCGAACGGAACAGTTCTGAGTTGTACTGGGCACAAGGTGAGTGCTGCTGTCTGAAGCGTTCTTCAATCCGCGACACAAATTTGAACATCTGTTTATAAACCACCAGACGCGGCAATATATAATTATTATGGGGAAATTCAGGCGAAATCAAACTTTTGGATTTATATTTTCATTACATTCATTTCATTACGTTGCACTGTCATTAATAGCTGACTTGGTAAATGTGTTTCATAACTTGTTATGTAACATCGACCGAGATTCAAATGTAGCAAGACCGACTGACTGTATGACTCACTGGTTGGGAATGCTAAGTGTTGGCTGACTCACACACACACACACACACACACACACACACACGCACGCACGCACGCACGCACGCACGCACGCACGCACGCACGCACGCACGTACGCACGCACGCACGCACCCACCCACACACACACACACACCCACGCACCCACGCACCCACGCACCCACGCACCCGCGCACCCACGCACCCACGCACCCACGCACGCACGCACACACACAGTATAATGTAGGAAGAGGGAACATTAAAAAAAATCAGATGTGTTTCACAATGAAGAATCAAAATAATAACGCGATCACACGCAACTTTCGATGTTGGCCTTCCACCAGTTAAAAATCACGATTTTCAGTGAGAGATGTGGCGCGCTGCTCTAGAATAAACACTAATGAATGTGCCTCACATTAGTATTCTAATCGCAGCAGGTATTAACCTGTACACGTGCTTTCAAATAATTTCAACATCGAAATCAATCGTAATCAGTAATCGACACATCAAAGGTAATCATACACCGAATCTCCATATGTTGTCCGTTGTCCCTGTATAGGTTGATTAAGAAGTGCGAAGCTTAACCAGGTATTTGCTAAGTAGGTCTCACGTTCTCTAGAACCAATGTGACAAAATGACGTTGTTGCTTACCGACTAATCGATTTATATCGCGATCAATTAACACGTTTCTGCCACTCGTTTCCTGCCATGAGCCAGTGCAACAACATGCTGCTTTGTTAATTGTGTCGTGCCGGTTCGTCGGTGTAACTTGAAATAATCGAACTGCCAATTATATTCTATTCGCATATTCTATGCGATCTATTCCAACATAAAAAGTTGGTACATTTGTAATGTCGGATCATCGGCAGTACACGATGCATTATAAAATAAAAATGTACAGGTAAGTTCTTATATAGCGCAGTATCCATCCTTCCGTTCAATCGAGCACCATCTTGACTTCTCTGGGAAGCATCAAGCCACGCTGCAATTAATGCGCGAACTACACACATATCCATCACTGACAATAGCCAGACACTCATTTATACAGCTGAGTGAACTGGAGCAACGTAGAATGAACAACCTTGCCCAAGGTTCGACACGGCAGGACAGGATTCAAACCCGGGTTCTCTCGTTCGAGAGTCTGAAGCTCTAGCCACTGCACCACTGCGCTCCACATGGCTTTGACGCCTATGTATTTTGTGACGACTTTCCCAAAACAGCGTTAACCATGAGCTGTTTTAACAAAACTTTACAGTATGTACGACTGTAGGATTGCAACAACAGTTGTGGTGAAGATCGTGCAATTCCTATTGTTAAAATGGTGATGGTTTAATTTTCTCTACAATCACAAAAACCCTAAAAGTTACTATTGACTGGGAAATTAACTGTTGTTTGGTTCGTTTACAGTTATGATGGATCCCGCGGCGCTAGACAAGCTCCTGCGGTTGGAGGAGGAGCAGCTCGCGTCACCGGAAGAGGAAGAGGAGGAACGCATGCGCATGGAAGAAATCGACCGGCGCGCGCAGGATATGGAGGAGAGGAGACTACAGTCTGATCTCAAGAGGTGTGTGTGTGTGTGTGTAGGCGCGCGCGTGCGCCTACGTGTTCGTGTGCTTCTGAATGTGCGCGAATAGGTGTGTGTGTGTGTGTGTGTGTGTGTGTGTGTGTGTGTGTGTGTGTGTGTGTGTGTGTGTGTGTGTGTGTGTGTGTGTGTGTGTGTGTGTGTGTGTGTGTGTGTGTGTGTGTGTGTGTGTGTGTGTGTGTGTGTGTGTGTGTATGTAAAAGTGTGCGCGTGTGCTTGCGTGCAACCTTGATTGCATGTGGGTAACACTTCCCAGAAAATAATGTAACTAGTGAATAAAACAGTTAGGTCTGCATTGCAGATTATAAAAATGTAGGTCTACATAATAGTATATTTGTTTCTGGTGAGCTAAAGACGAGTCAGAAAAGTTGTGTAATATGGAAATAGCATGTTTTCTTCAAACATAAAGTAGATGATATGCTTGGAAGACAAAACGTAACACTAGAAAAACAATAGTGCCTGCAGCTTGGCCATGAGAAAGTATTTGTTCTCACAAAGGACAAAGTCTGTAGTAATTGAACCAGTTATCTTGTGATTATGTTTGTAGGCTAGCAGTGAGAATATAATTAAAACGTAACATTGACATTTATCTAACAAGAAGACTATGAACAGATAACAAACGTAGGACTCTCGATATAATGTAATAAGCCAATAGCTTCCGTTTCCTCTGGCTGTCTACAGCTTATTGCATTGTGTTGTATTGGGCAGTAATCTTGTTAGACTGGACATGTCTGGGTTGGTACAGGCGACCTTTGGTGTGAAATGCTCGCACTTTTATAATTGCTCTCAGACGCGAATGTCGCGCCTGACGCACCTGCACTTAAAACTGATCTTTGTCCGTTTGGTGGGCGTGTATCGACTGTCTGTCAGTTCCACGAGACATGGGAACACCATGTCAGGATCGATGATACGGAGTCGAAAGTAACGATCCAGTAGAGAGTACGTAAAATACACACTTGGTGCTCGTTGGCTGTCGCACGGCGCTAACAAGTTTGTTTTCTCTCCGCGCTACCGTCTATCCACGATCGATAATGTATGGTACTTTTGGCGATTCTTTCACTGCACATATCCGCGTCTATTCGTAAAAAATGGAGACACCGTCGTTTGTTTATTTTCAAACATCGTTGCCGATGTCTTCACCGCTGGACTTTATATACTATTTAATTAGCTTTAGTGGAAGGCAGAGGCGAGGGAACGAAATTCACATGGGGGGGCTACCGGAGCTTCAGCACCACTGAAACATTTCCGCCGCCGCGGTGCCGAATATCTTCACATCTTCCTTCACCTTTGTGGCTGTTTCGGTTGGCTCGACTGTGACATCGGAAGACGGGGGCAGGGGAGGGGATACTGTTGGAAATTTTTCGCCGGTGCGTCGCTGTATCTTCAGCTTCTTCGCTGTCTCGGCTGCGAACTCAAGACAATCGAACACGGGGTGAAAATTATATTTATTACGTCGCGCCTCTGCTGTCAATTTACCTTCTCCAGCTTGTCACAGCTGAAATGATGACATCCGAAGTGGGGGAGGGGCGTGCTTTGGAGAAAACAATTCGCCGCCGCGCCGGCTATTACGGGGGGGGGGGGGGCAGAAAACCACATACCTGCCCTCCAATTCAACAAACCTTCCACAGTCGACAAAAAACACATTACTCGTCTCATAAAATTTACATTACATATGTCTGCCTCCCCAAAGAAATCCCAGGGGGACAGCTGCTCCCCCGTTCCCGCGCCTATGGTGGAAAGACATTCTTAATTGTTCTGATACGCTCGACTCGTTTCCGAACCTGTCCGCGACAAACTGAACTTATTTGGTATTTGTGCAAATTGTTATTCAGTTTTGGTGAAATTATCGGAAACATTATTAAACAACTTTTACAGGGTCCGGTAAAACTGAGTCAACTGTGTTTCGGTACCTTTAATATATACCATAATGAAATATCCCACAATTACAAATCGCCCATACTAAAGATCGAAGTCAAATAGTGGTTGAGTTTAATAAAAAAATACGCACTGTTTAAAAAAACCGACAGCACATAATACTTAAACAGTTATTGTAGGCCCTAGTACATAACTGAATATCAACGAACCTTATTTTTCCGAATTGCTAAAATAAGTGGGACTCAGTTAGGCCTACGCCTTAAAGGGGAAATGAAATGCAACTGTTTCATGCTACATATTTAAATATATACTATATAAGTATACATTAATGTTAACAGAAACGTACTCATTTATAAGACAAACTAAAAAAACGATTTTGTTCGATGCCTAAATCGTCGCTATAGAGCACTGCGTATCGCCATCTTTGTTCCAAGAGAGTGGTTTGATTCACTCCTATCTAATCAATGTTAAATTTCGGGGTTTTTCGGTTTACTTCATTAGTAGACATTTCTGTGCGAAAACAAAGATATGGTGCCCTATTATACACGATAGGCGTTTCATATGTCAACAAATAACTTGTATACGCGTTCGAAATAAAAAGGTGAAATTAAATGGCAACGATTTATAACCAATGAAATCGTTGTTAAAGTCGCACTTCCCGAACGAAGATTTTAGCTGCCAGAAGGGGGCGGGGTTTTCAAAGCAAAGTTCAGAATATTAGATGCGCGCGCATACCGGGACTATTTTTATTTTGTTGACAAAAACGTCGAAGGATTCTGGTAGAGACGAGTTATTAAATGATTTTTTAAACTTCCGTATCACTTGGGGAGAAAATCGATACGACAGATGAAGACTCTAGTTCGACTTGTCACTCGGAAATTACGGTTGATACGGTTGACACACACAAAGGGCCTGTGCCATACGGGTTTCACCCACTCCCAGTGACACTGACTGACAGTGTGCGATCCACGACCACGGACACGGTCCGATAATGTCCGGCCCCGGGTCAGGTTCAGTTGTGGGAGTCGGACAGTGACAGTTGGTCTATCGACGACGAAGACGTTACGCGACTTAATAATGTCGCATGGTGTTTGTGTGGACACTGCGTCCCAATGACAATGTCGACGCACATCGAGTTGCTGTGCTGTAGGGATATAGCTGCCGTACAGCACCGTATGACAGACCTTGCAGATGCCTGCATTAGATTTAGTGTCATTACCGATTATGAGTGACGACTTCGAAACGGTTTGCACCAACAGGGCGGTGTTGGAACTTGGAAGTCGGTCTGTTGTCATTGTACGATTTGCGTGCAGACTCGTTGATTCGACCAATAGCTAGTAGGTAAGTACTACGTAGTTCAACAGGTATCAAATAATTATTCTAGCAATAACTATTTCAAACTTAAATAGAGTAATTATACTTGTTCCCACCTCAAATGTTCAGGTTCACTCAATCTTCATAAAATACTATGTCTATGATTTTCATCAAACAATTTTTGATAATTTTCTTAATAAACTTACTTTTATTCTTGACAGGATGTGTGCATCCTTTTTATACAGTTGTTTAATTCCCTATTTAAAAGTGTTCAAGCAACTTGCTTAATTTATATAAAAATGTAGACAAATTGCACACTACCATGCATTAATAGATGCATAATCAGGACATTGTGCAATGTATTATTGATACAAAAATATTTAAGTGGAGTTTTTAATATAATAAAAATGTTATGTATATTATGTGTGTGTGTTATCAAGACCACATCATGAAATGTAGTCTTACAATCATAATTATTACAGCCCTTCACAAACAAATGAACCAATTCACTGAATTCATGATGTGATATTGATAAAACACACAGTTTTGCCAGTATAACAATAATTAGAAGATACCGGTTGTTTATTATCAACTAATGCAAATAAATGAACTTTCAGAACATATTGATTGATTCGATTAGCCGCCTATCGTCACTTCACGTTGTGGTCAAGGGAGAGACTTGGAAAAGGCAACAGACGTGTTATACCAGCCTGCACTGTATCCAGAAGTGAATGGGGTTTATGAAAATTTAAGCTATGGACATTGCACTATACAGGTGAGTGTACAGTGAAAATAAAAACCATGGATAAGTAAGATTAGATTGACCAAAAGGAAGAATGAATTATTCGGTGCCTTCTTATCCCATTTTTGGCAACAACAATGTGATCTGTAGTGTCTTGCATGTCCCTATTCATAATTCGATTTGTAATACTGAAGCCAACATGAAATATATCAACAGTTTATTCATATGGAGAAACAATTCACAAATAAATAAGACTACATGGCAGACTGTGCCAATGCATTGGTCAAATTCACACACCAGTTTTCAATGTTTCTTTCAGTTTATTCACTTCACACTGTGACACATTTTAATCTAACTGTATTACAATTTGGGTCTGTGTCAGTCCTGTGCACATATAGTACATCAATAAGTAACACGTTTATTGATGATATGGGTCATCATTATGATCAAATATTGTGATACAAAAATTATTACATACAAAATATTCCATTACAGTTCCAGTTTTACATAATTGTGGGTTTCAACTTTCAACACTAGGGCCATGTGTCAAGAAAACAAGTATTATTATTCAAGATACAGATTCAAAACTTGTAGTACTAGTTTAAAAATCTAGCAAGTGCCTCCAAATGGATTTATCTAGATTTATGGCACTATATAAGTGTTCTTATTATTATTAAGTACTTTTTGAGATGTTGTTTTGTGATAATGTCAAATGTAATACTAACAATGAAGTATGAATATATAAAAAACCGTATAGCTGAATCCTTTGCTGCTTCATTAGTTTGTAGTACACTTTAATAATACTGGCTAAAACATACAGATTAAACCAAAACATTATTTTTTTTGTAAGATGGCACTTTACTTTTACTAAACTTGATGGTAACAGTCCAGTTTTAATGGTAATGGCCCTTATCATTTTTGTGACACACGTCCTAGAAGCCACATTAAAAGTATACAGTGAGTCATATGAACAAATACATGTACAGTTCAGTGTGATGTTTGAGAATGGTAGTCTGTTGCAAAAAACTCACTATAAGTAACATGTTTGGACTTGGTTAAACTATTCCAGTAAATTACATATACCCAAAGTTCCCTACGTAGAATAGTGTCTAATAAAATACATTGCATACCACAACTAGGATACAAGCTTTTAAGTGGATGTTCCTTACTTTAGGAGGTCCTATACAGTAGTGAGAATGCATTTTGCCTAAAACGTTTCTCTATTTCTGCCAGTGATGTTCAAACTATGTTATTTAAGCACAGAAATCCATTGTCATTTGAAATTGGATGTCGTATCAATTGGGTGGCACTAAACCGAATTGATACGGATACAACTAGTTTTCCGTAAAGCCGCTTCTTTGCTTTGCCACAGCCTCCTCTTTTGCTGGTTTTTCGATGCCTGCATGGTCTGCTAGAGTTACCTCCTTACTTGATGTTACAACTTGGAGCACACTTCACAGCTTTGTGCCACTCGTGCATCTAGCTGCAATGCCCTCTAGAATTTCTCCTCGGAAGCTGTAGTCCTTTGACACCATCACTTTCTTCACTACATACCCAGCAGACTTTGAATACTGCAGCTGATACCGTAGCTTGTTGTCTGCTGTTTTCACAATTTCCCGCTGATTGAACAAATGATAAATCTAAAATCAGTATAACAATAGAAATATCTGAAGAATAGCTGGCTATAGCAGCTTGCTTGTATGCTCTCTCTCTCTCTCGAAATCAAACGGCTAATGTCATTTATTAATCGGTTCCGAATTCTGCCATCCTTTTCAATTTAAACTTCCAATGAATTCCAATTCCATAATACATTCAAATATTTATTATTGAATCATATATATATATAATTTATATATGCATCAGTTTATATTTCAATAAGCAATTCCAAAGCATACCATTCGAATTCCATTGATATATAATTAAACAATTCAAGTAACAATAAACAAATGTCCTCAATTTTAATTATGTTATCTGTTGTTTGCATGCATACTCTTGTGCAGTGAGATTGTATTTTCGAAACTGTATTCCTAACATTGTTTTGCTATCGAGTACAGGCAGGGATTTTCAGCCATTTCAGTTTATTTCCTAATGCAATGCCGCATTTCTAAAGTGTGCAGCTTTGTCAAGCAACTGATACATTATTTTGTAACATCAAATGTTAACACTATTGATATCACAAACCTTACCTTGTAATTGTGTTGTGGTCAATGGTGGCCAAGTGGAGTCTGGCTATGATGCCTTGACGGCTGAAGTTGGGTGCATACTTGAGGAAGAGGGCATGTAAGCTTTCCAGTTCACCAGTGTGAACACACTTCATAACGCTCTCTATATCATACAGTAGGCAACAGTCCAGTATAGCTTTCTGGACAGTGAAGGCTTCTGTACCTTCAGTGTTGTTTTCACTTCTTGTTGTGTATACGTTGCATGACTGCACTTCCGGTACAACTCTGCGCCTGCTGTCCATGAATGGAATTCCTGATGTGATGGAGGAGCGAGATCCACATCTCCTTCATCAAGCGGGGATCACCATAACAAGCTGATGCGCAATACCACAGATGGTTGGCAATTGCGCCTATCAAAGGGTCAACTTTCTTGGCAGGCAACAACCATTATTTCTTTTTCTTTCTAATGCTGGGATGTCTGTCAGTGGCAAGTGTGGTGATCTTCACCCCATGGTCAGTCAGGTTGTCCAAGCAGCGTTTCAAGCCCTCCACTTCCATCCAGTAACTGTTCTTGACCTCTGTGACCCGAACAGTTTCTTGAGCAGTGATGAGTTGGCTATCAGTATCCATGACGAAGTAAATGCCAAATGTAGCGTTGTGTCCTGGATTGTCATATCTTGCATCGTCTGATGCGACCACGCTCTGTCCGGCCAGAGCTGACATGATGGCCTCTGAATGGCATGTCCTCTATCTCTGGCAGTATGTATGCCCGCTGTATGTTGTAGCACTGGCACATAGGTTCATTAGGTTGACCAAATTGTACATAGTGAATGAATGTCCAGTCAGGAAGAGGACGCTTGGTATCAACAAGTTACTCTCATAAATGTTACCAATCTTGGGTTGCGAGTGCCACATGAACGAGTGGCCATCAACACATTCTGTGGTCACAACCACTGCAAATCAAGTCACTGTGATGCTAGGCTTTGATATAAGTGGTTTATTGCAGTTTGGTGTTTTAGCAGGTGCAGAAAAGTGAAATGATGTTTTCTCACAGATGACAAACTTTCTCTCTTTCCCATTAATGTAAGAACCGCTTGAGTCATCATCAGTGATACCGCTGTCACATGCTACAACATATTCTGCATCACTCACTTCAATGTTTCTCTTCTCGCTGTTGCAGACAGAATCGTCTGAAGATGGCGATAATGAGACTGGGACATCCGAAGGGCGTCTATATTGACAGAACTGCCATGGTCAGGGTCAGTCGGAGAAGGCGTGCTAGACTGCGATGGCAACTTTGCATACCCACGGTCATGGTGAATGTTCAATGGAACAACAGTATTGTCAGTATTAACTACTGCATCGACAAAGTGTCGCACTGGCGACACGACCACTGGCTTCCTTTATGTTTTGACACTACAGTTCGATGGCGTGACAGCACTACAAGTGACATTTGTATTACCACGAGGGACGATGTCATCTCGCGTGCTAAATCCTTCGCTAGATCCTTCGAAGCTTGCGTTCGGTATTAGGCCCTATGGTTGTGTGGATACTTCCGTTATATATTATGAACAAAATGACACAATCTTGCAAATATTAATTAAAATTGGAGCACAAGTGCGATTTACAAGTGACTTTTTCAATGTTTTTTTTTAGTGGATATATGTGTGTTATCTTTAATTTTCATGATTAAAATGCATGTGCACTCAAATGTGTTTAACATTTGAACTTTATAAATACAAAATACATATTTATAAATTTTTGTGGCTTTTTCCTGTGACGTTATTTCTTTTTTTCCTTGTTAGGCTTACATTCAAAAGTCAATAAATTATATACAATGTCCTTGTTATTAAAAGCATACATTGGTGTTTGCAGTCATGCAATCTATATCAGGAAAAAAAGTTGGTATGATAGCATGCTTGCTAAATTGTCGCCTCAAAACTGGAGCAACAATTCAGGGTCCATTGTTACAAGCCAATATTTGAGACACATAAATTAGTATCAGGCCTACATGGTGATTGACTTTAGTTGACTGATGTGAACCTACTTACTATGCCAATAACTAATTATATCAGATATGACTATAGTGTTTTGTTGTATGCTATTGACTGTATAACAAGTATTTTTAAGGATTTAAATACTTGTAATGTCACTTAATTAAATGCGGTTACATTTTATAGTATTTGAGCAGTCCAACTTCAATAATATTTGTCTTTAACTATTTCTTTTAAAGTAATACATTCCAATGACAATGCCTACAATACATTTTTGACAGGTCCGGACTGTGACTAATGTTGATTAATAGATGCCTAGTTGCCTAGGCATCTATTAATGATGACGACACTATTTCGCAAAACGTTATACTGGCTACGGTAGCTGACATTTATTTTTGTAATTATTTTGAAGGTTATTCCCCCCACCAGCAACTAAGTCGATAACATAGACTCGTAGATGTAGACGTTGCGGTATTCAGACGTAGCAACACGCCGGCACGACTTGCCGTAAACTAAATCGGTGGATTACAAGCACTCATTATTCCCAATTATATCATAGTATTCACACGTATTTGTACTTTATCACATTCACATTTCTGATTACATTTCAATTTTGAATACGTCATATTTGTATATATGCAGACTTTGAACTAGAACTGCGGGACTATATAGTGGTCGTAATGATACCTGACGGAACTCGTGAGTGCCGAGTCACCTTGGCAACAACAAGCTGGTTTCGGCTTGTTATTTCCTACGCGCCGCTTCACCCTCCAAATAAGGCAATACTGTCGAGCTTCCAGGTCGATTTCGTTTAATTTTACTTCATCGGTGCATAGTTATATGTAAACAAATCGACTGAAGATGGACCTGTGACTTTAACCAAGAATTCTGTTTCGACGTTCAATGTCTTTTTATGCTCGTCACTTTCGTATTTAGACTTGCAATCGGCGTTTGAAAGTGACCACCGCAGACTTTTGCCAATCTTGCCGCCGGCGAACACGTCAAAGTCATCATCTATAACTTGTTTTTTTTCTGTTGGAATCCTTCTGTGGAAGTATGTGAAAAGTTGCTTACTAACACTTATAGTATATCTAGTAGCCACGCAGTGCATTAAATTGTTCTGTTTTTATGTGTTTGTATGCGTTTCGTCGGTTTTTCTGAGAGCTACGCTGCGTCGCCTATCGAATTGCTGTATACAGCTTTGGGAGACATCTCGCCAATCAAACCGGATGTACAACCACACGCTCCTGGAGCATGATGGCGGCGCCCTGTGCCGATAGTAGCTACGTTTGAAAAATGATTTAAAATATACCGTGACGCTGTACTTGTCAAATCATGGTGACATGTACTCTAAATGGTATGTTCTTATGTTTGGGCTGTGGTTGTTCAATCGTTTCATTTCCCCTTTAACCAAGAATTATGTTTCGACGTTCAATGTATTTTTATGCTCGTCACTTTCGTATTTAGGTTTGCAATCGGCGTTTGAAAGTGACCACCGCAGACTTTTGCCAATCTTGCCGCCGGCGAACACGTCAAAGTCATCATCTATAACTTGTTTTTTTCTGTTGGAATCCTTCTGTGGAAGTATGTTAAAAGTTGCTTACCAACACTTATAGTATATCTAGTAACCACGCAGTGCATTAAATTGTTCTGTTTTTATGTGTTTGTATGCGTTTCGTCGGTTTTTCTGAGAGCTACGCTGCGTCGCCTATCGAATTGCTGTATACAGCTTTGGGAGACATCTCGCCAATCAAACCGGATGTACATCCACACGCTCCTGGAGCATGATGGCGGCGCCCTGTGCCGATAGTAGCTACGTTTGAAAAATTATTTAAAATATACCGTGACGCTGTACTTGTCAAATCATGGTGACATGTACTCTAAATGGTATGTTCTTATGTTTGGGCTGTGGTTGTTCAATCGTTTCATTTCCCCTTTAACCAAGAATTATGTTTCGACGTTCAATGTATTTTTATGCTCGTCACTTTCGTATTTAGGTTTGCAATCGGCGTTTGAAAGTGACCACCGCAGACTTTTGCCAATCTTGCCGCCGGCGAACACGTCAAAGTCATCATCTATAACTTGTTTTTTTCTGTTGGAATCCTTCTGTGGAAGTATGTTAAAAGTTGCTTACTAACACTTATAGTATATCTAGTAACCACGCAGTGCATTAAATTGTTCTGTTTTTATGTGTTTGTATGCGTTTCGTCGGTTTTTCTGAGAGCTACGCTGCGTCGCCTATCGAATTGCTGTATACAGCTTTGGGAGACATCTCGCCAATCAAACCGGATGTACATCCACACGCTCCTGGAGCATGATGGCGGCGCCCTGTGCCGATAGTAGCTACGTTTGAAAAATTATTTAAAATATACCGTGACGCTGTACTTGTCAAATCATGGTGACATGTACTCTAAATGGTATGTTCTTATGTTTGGGCTGTGGTTGTTCAATCGTTTCATTTCCCCTTTAACGAAGTATCAGTTGCGAGGTGTTGTTTCATTCCAAATTGGAAACCGGGACAATGCCATTGTTACAGGTGATTCTACTATGCAACTGTGTACCTGTGGCTGTCACAATAAACCATGGGTTTTTGTGAACGGCTACATTTCGTCCAGGTTTTGCATCAAATCTGGACGTGAAAAAGTGCTTACATGTTCTGAAGAAAAAGATTACGGTTGGACTAAACTCTCCATTTTGTGTAATATTCGTAAGTACAACATTAACAGAAGAAATCTTGTTACAGGGCCGAACACGAAAGACGACGTCAGGATTTGAAGAACAGATGGGAACAACTGGGGAGGCAACGGGCGGCGAGACACGAACAATCCGCGAACATGTAGACACGAACAATCCGCGAATACGTAGACACGAACAATCCGCGAACATGTAGACACGAACAATCTGCGAACACGTAGGTACGAACAATCCTCGAATTCGAAGACACGAACAATCCGCGAACACATAGATACGAACAATCTGCGAACTCGTAGACATGAATAATCTGCGAACACGTAAACACGAACAATCTCTGAAAGCGTAGACAGAAACAGTCTGCGAACACTTAGACAGGAACAGTCTGCGAAAACGGATAGACGAACTACCTGCAAACACGTCGGACACTTAGACACGAACTATCTGCGAACTCGTAGACAAGAATAAGAACAAGTACAACGAACAAACACGTTGATAGGAACAACAACACGAACAATCTGCGATGCGTACATGGATACAAGACGAACAGTCTGCGAACGAACATGTAGACCGTAACAACAACGCGAACAATCTGGGAATGCGTAAACACAAACTGTCTGCGAACACGTAGACCCGAACATTCCTACAAAGCAAACCAAAGGAGTCTATACTGCTGATGTCGCAGGCCCATGGACACAAACAGTCGAGCAACACCGCAGAAAGTGCCTTGAACAACATAGACATCAAACATTTGTCAAGTAGTCATGCATGAAATTACGACAGCACACATAAAATAGCCGATCCAAATAAACAGACGCTCCTCGTGTCCCACACGAAACGACACGCACATTACTGTTTCACGAAAGATGTACTCTCGTACTCGTTATAACGAGTCCTAATGTTCTTGATAATGTCCACTAGCTTTTTTGTTTTTGTTAACGAGGAGCACTGCTCCATTACTGATTCTTGCTAACCCCATCCCGGCGCACCTCGGCGCTTCAAGGTTTCCCAAGTGGATACTGTCTGTGCGTCTTGATAGCCCTACTTCACTCGATGCCAAAGTCACCAATTTTCAAATGCTGTCTATGCGTTTGTTTATTAAGAAGCATATCTCATTGTTGCCTTATTTGACGATCTTAGTATTTAGAAAGAAAGAGTTCAGGTTCTTTGAGCCGCTCGAAACGCTGAACCAAGAGGCTTTTGAAGACACACATTTCACAGTCACTCACCAAACAGCAATGTAACCTGGTCACGTCGAACTAGAATTAAACCATTGTACATAGCTGCCACTTTCGTTTTATGTTTGATATGATTGATGAATTCTGATCATGCATATTTTTTTTGGTATTTAGCTATTTCATCTAGCAATAATCAGTATTTAATGGTTACAATCCACAATGACGAATATAATCAGTTGTGAAACGATCCGCTTCAGAAATCACATGTCGCTTCGTATAGCATTTTCTGGATCACCACAAGTTCCGGCTGATCATGCTAGTTGTTCTACAAGCCACGATACCTCACATTGAGTAATCGCAGAAAAGGCTGATTGTTCTATGAGTCACGATACCTCACATTGAGTCATCGCAGAAAAGGCTGATTGTTCTATGAGTCACGATACCTCACATTGAGTCATCGCATAAAAGGCTGATTGTTCTATGAATCACGATACCTCACATTGGTTCATCGCAGAAAAGGCTGATTGTTCTATGAATCACGATACTTCACATTGGTTCATCGCAGAAAAGGCTGATTGTTCTATGAATCACGATACCTCACATTGGTTCATCGCAGAAAAGGCTGATTGTTCTATGAATCACGATACCTCACATTGGTTCATCGCAGAAAAGGCTGATTGTTCTATAAATCACGATACCTCACATTGGTTCATCGCAGAAAAGGCTGATTGTTCTATGAATCACGATACCTCACATTGAGTCACGACAGATGTGGCTGGTTGTTCCCTACGACAGTGTTCTACACAATACCGAAGCCGAGTTCCATGGAGTTAAGCAGTTTGGGAAGTCAGTCGAGTCACTGTGTGATAATTACGTAAACATTATCAGAGGTATTGATATTAGCGAATACTCGTTCATGGCGAAACGCTGCATACAATATTTTTATCTTAGCTCTTGCACTCTGGCGCCATCTGGTTGGAAAGTGGCTCATTATTCAAGTCGACCACTGTTTCCATCTTTCTCCGACAGGTGAAAAGCATACAACTGTGTAGTCTCGCTTAACCGAATCTCACCTGGATGCGTGACTTCGCCGGGAAGATAGTCTGGCTCAGAATCGCGTCTGGACTGCCCACTTGTTGACAGCCACGTGAGCTGCCATCTAGTGAATATGCATGTGATTAAAAGGCACTAAACTACGAAACAAAGTTTATTGTCGGTCTATTCTTTGTGTAACATGTTTCAATAAAAGTTTAATGTTGAATAGCTGTTATAGTATAGTATTACCTGATAAAAGAGTATCCTTATTTAATTTGTTATTTCATAGTTGGCCTGACAGCCAATCATCGTCTCTACCCGAATCTGGGGTAAAGCCCCCTACTGTTAGCATTGGCATTTAATAATCCAGGACAGACATATTGTTCTGTCCTCCATTAAATGTGAGCGTTGTTTTTGTGGCGAGCGTCAATGGCTCTTGGAAAACAAAATTTTATGAGGCAATTAATGTGTATTTTTGTTGACTGTGAAAGGTTTGTGCAATTGGAGGGTAGATATATAGTTTTCTGCTCCCCTCCCAGGGGCCAATGCTGCCACCTCACGGCGCCTGGGTAATGGAGACTAACAACTGTGCCATTGTATCACAACCAGAAAGCTCGTGTGCAGCTAAAAGCTGTAAAACCAATCACTAATTCAGTGTATATGCTTATAATCGAGCTAGCGTATGCGGATGGGTTAATGTTTTCCTTTTAGATGGCTTGAACGTCGAGCGCGAAACTTTCAAGGATTAATCTACAATTTCTAGAATATACATTTTTAAAATATATTAAAAAATACCTCATGTATGTCAAGATTATCACATATTATGGGGTAAATCAGTTCGTTCTTTCACTGTTCGGAACGTAAAGCGTAATGTGCGCGTAATATGTAAAGCGCAACATAACAACAGCAGGAACAAGACAAACAAACAGACAGGCAGCCAAACAGACATATCTTGTGGGACAAACGTTTTAAATGGCACTTACATTATCTGTGCCGGTTTTGCTTGTATGTGACTGAATTTTTTTGTGCAATCTAGCGGGCCCATTGACGTGGTTCGTATATTTAGATATTTCAAAAAAATCGTCGGGGCGGTGTGGATCTTGGGAGTCACATACGACTGTCTTTTTCGCTCGGGCAACGCCTACCAGGTAGTCTGTGTTATAAAACAGGGTGCGGGTATCTGCCTCTTTGTATGTGTATATGTCTGTATACATGTCCGTAAGTTTCGCATTTATGAGGGCTGACATTTTGTAGGCATGGTACCGGGCTCTTTCGAGTAGTTCGTAGATTAATATTTATTTTAAAATTTCACCTGGGGTCATGGGAATGTAAATCTTTGGGAATTCAACTTTTAAAACGACTGTACCTGAAATAAATGGCGTAATTTAATATTGCTATGTCATCGTAAAGATAGCAATACCATCTACAAATATGTCGCTGGGTGTTCGAAGACAATTTGAATAGCGTTCACGTTGTTGCCGCTTGAAAGTTTTGGATGTGAATCTTGGCGTGTTAAACATAATTACATAATTGTAATTTTTGTTCGGTGTCATCATAAATATGACAATGTCATCTCTGAATATACCGTTGGGCGTACGCAGACATTTTGAATAGTTTCAGGTTATTGCAGTTTGTATGTGGAACGTTACTCATGCACAACAGGGTTGCTCAGTAGCTGAACGCATCGGCGGCTGAAGCGGGTAAGTGCATAATAACTCACAGCTTGGCATTATAAAACAACAGTGCAGTTATTCATGGGCATCCTATAATCTCTTTGATCTAAAGGCTCCTTTAAACGGTAAAAATTAATGGGTGCTTTTTACGCCGTATAACGCCGGGATGCTTCAGTTAGTCATAACTATTATAGTGAGGCGTTTTCGTGGTTAATTATTACGTAACGGTTTGCTCAGAGACCCCACCCTATATTGAAATGCGTCGTCAAGTTCCCCCGGAGAATCCCACCCTTTGGATGACCTTTGAATGACCTTTGAATGTCTTATGTACCGATGGGACCAGGGGTGACCGACGTTCTAAGTGTCCGTCGCTGCGACGCCTATAAATCTACTAAACACAGGTATAAATCTGTGAAGAAGGAGCCCACGTATATGTCATTCAGTCCTATACCGTAGACATTCATCCGACGACGTCTAAGATCGTCGCATAATCAATCGACGATGGTTCGTGTTAAGCCGGGAGCGTACCGTGACTTTGGGTCTGAGCCATGGAAACTTTTTGGACTCTCCCACCTGACCGCTGTGCTCGCGATGATGGTAGTGGCAGTCCTGCCAGCAGCGCAAGGTAACTGCTACTTACTTAAGTATGTTTGTTTGCTTGCTGTGAGCAGGGGTCATCGATCATGGCCCTCCATACTTGTGTGCTTGTGTCATTTTCCAAATGTGTTAGATGTTTCTCGGGCTTTCTCTTCTCCTCCTTCGAGGGTTCCATGTAATTGCTCGTCGTGTAATGTTTGTACTGATTTTCTCAGTAAATGTCCCGTCCATCTGCATCTTTTTATGTTTGGTTCATTCCCACAGAGTGGTGTGGGATACCTTATCTGACCATTGTTGGGAGCGGTGGTCGCGTGGGAGCGGTGGTCGCGTGGTTCGATTCCACCTGCCGCCATTTCGAAACTTAGGCAATGTCGTTCACCTCACGTTGTGTGTGACTTTAGAAAGATACACTATTTGGTGTAAATGCCAGGGGAAGAAAACTATTCCACACAGGGGGTAAATGTGTAAGCTGTCGTGGACTCACAGTGTGGTGGTCTCTATATCTCTAATCCACTAAATCTTGCTCCCTACGGCTTCAGTTGCTTCCCAGTCGTTCGCGTGAGATACGCCGAGCTGGGTCCTATATAAATGTACATGGATATATCTGACCATTTTAGGTGTAAGATTCTGTATTCTTTTTAGGGTTTTCTGGGTTATTTAGTGTGTTTCCAAGCCGAGGAGCAGGGAGAACGGAACTCTGGCATTTTGTGTCTTTGCTATGACGTCTTCTTCTGCGCCTCCACACCAGGGTCGGTTCCAGAGGGTCTGGGGGGGGGGGGGGCTAACACCTCCAATTGCACCTCTTGAGGCTCGTCCAAAAACCTTCACTGACGGCCGAACCAATTTCATATCAGGTGATTTGAGCAGAAGCTGTTCAATTCGTAACTTCAGTAACGGGGGCACATTCCAAAGGTCTACTTGGGCACGTGCCCCAACCCCCCGGACACGCCTATGCACTCAGTATAAAGGTGCAGCCACATATAAACGTTGCCATTGTATTAACAGTTACAATGGCTGTTTTATTTATGGTGACAACTCGCAAATGCCATCGTTCTGTCCCTCCAAGTCATCTTTGATGTGCTCACAATAACACACGTATCGATGTAGGGGGGGGGGGGGTATTTTGCTGCTAGTTGGATGAGTATTTTAGTTTTACATGTTCAAAGTTAGTACCATACTCCCATACGCTTCTGTTAGAAGGTCTACGACCTGAAAACGTGTCGCATCCTTTAGATCAGCTGTTTGTTGAATATAATCGGTTCTATTATACCACAATATCTCCTTCCTTCATGGCTGGAACACTTCCCAGTGTTTGATGCTTATATTGACGATAGGTATAAAATATTACGACATCGAATTGATATCATTAATTTTATTCACGCAAGTTGTGAAGTGTGGCAGTTGACGGATAATCTAACCAACACAAAGAACCAGTGATACAAATGATTCGTGTTACACACGTACGCGGTCTCCGAATTTTGGACGTCGCGAACAAATCAAGCTCGAGTTGAGGAGGACCTATAACTTGTATATCTATCTACCGAAACACATTACACCGGCTCGATTGAATGCATATATAGATTACATCGTAAATCCACACCCCCCCCACACACATATACATATATATATATATATATATATATATATATATATATATATATGCGTATATATATATATATATATAATATATATATATATATATATGCGTATATATATAACAGCAACATACGCAGACCAAATATGCATATAGCGCCGCCTTAGGTAGACCGCTGTTTTAGCATGCCAAAGTCGATCTGCTGAAAGGTTTAATTGACACCTGGTTGTGTGGATGGTACGCTTTATGTTTGAAATTTAAACTGTCAGTCTATATTGGTATACATACAAGGCGTCAGCCGCCTCGACAATGCGTTAAAAATATTAAATATTAGTTTGGCTTTTCAAAAATAACGACGTGTATGCCCAGCCCCTTCAATTGCCCCCGGGTCAGTCAGGCTAACTTTCCCCACCATTGTCCACCTCTCGCCTTTTCATACGTGTTAATACATTATATTTGACGTATAAAGTATTCTCCATAAAAGGCAAATTCCTAAAATGACATTAGTAATGGGCAACATTCTCCGTAAAGGGCAAAGTCCAACAAGGTCACTTTTAGTGGGTAGCATCCTACATAAGTCGTTAACAGATCGATCGATATACCAAAGCACAAGTGGATACCCAAGTTTATAAAGGTTAGTTTTTAAATGACGGCGAAAATGTGTAACATTTTCAACTGATCTAAGACTAAGAGGGTTCCTAGCAATGAAGTCACAAATACATATTATCAAGTGGGATCATTCAAAATAATAATCAGAAACCCCTCTTTTATACTCACTATAAGCAACCAGTTACAGTTAGTACCTACACGGCTATACTCCTTGTATATGTCTAATTAAGTTTGGACGTCCATAATAAAAAGAAGCCGGACACAGTTCTAGGAACTGTTAGCTGAGTGTTGTTCTCGGTGGAGCGCAGTGGTGCAGTGGTTAGAGCGTCGGACTCTCGACCGAGAGAACTCGGATTCGAATCCTGTGCTGCGCTGTCGAACCTTGGGCAAGTTCGTTCACTCTACGTTGCTCCAGTTCACGCAGCTGTATGAATGAGTACCTGGTTGTAGACAGTGTTGGGTATTTGTGTACGAATAGTCCTCGCGCATTAATTGGATGCTTCCCAGAGACGTTGAGATGGTGTTCGATTGAACAGGTCTACCAGGGAATAAAGTGTAAAGCGATTTGAGCAGTCACGAGGACTGGATACTGCGATACATAAGAACTTGCCTTATTACCTCAGTTAAGTGACACAAGTTGATACCAGGTTGTTGTCTGACTTACGAACTGACTCGTGGACATCGTCAGGTGCTACTCTCTCACCAAACAATAGTTTTGATCACTACCAGGTATCTTTGTCATTGACTATCACAGATAGGCGAATGACACATTCACATTACGATAACAACTTAGGATATTTTGTATGTGATTTCAGTACGCACGAGACAGCCGTTTTGATAATTTAGTTAAAGTAAGTGACATCAATTTCCGGCAATTGACTGAACTTTGTGTATTGTGTCAATTACAATTACAAAATTAATTTGAAACTTGAATGAATTACAATTACAGCCTGTAGATAATTGCAATTACAATTACTTGAATGTTCCATTTCTATATTTCGTTAGTCCTTACACAATACACGCGATTGCCGCCTGCTTTTCCCTGCGCGGGATTGAAGAGCAACGTGTTCTATGACAATGTGCGTTTACAATAGGGGGAACGTACACCGGACCCTGGTCGGAGTGCTCGAAGACATGCGGTGGGGGCACGATGATACGTCACATATATTTCTTTGACGATACAGACACAGGCAACGTATATTCAGCCGCGTGCAACGCTATGCCATGTAACGGTGAGTGCCCATCAAATTGCCGAAGGTAGCATTGAAGCAGCTGCCCCCCCCCGGAAATTCGGGAGAAATGTGTCAAATTCTTGAGGATTTCAAAAGGGGCAAATCATAGGTCAAGAAATAAAGTTAACTCCCAAGAGATCGTTTCTCACGTATATATAATTGAGTATCTGCTGATAGTGTGAATGCTAGCACGGTGTATATTATACTATATGTTAAAACAACAAATGCACCTCAGAAAGACGGGTTATGTAGTAAATATACATCGTTTCGAAGTGCCAAGGGCATCCCTGTCCACTCGCCACCTGGAGTTTCTGCTCTTGATACAATACACTGTACGAAAGCTTGTTGAACGTCTTTGGTGTGTCTCGCAGACCCGTACGCCGGCCAAGTGTGGACGGCCTGCAATGTCCCGTGTGGCGGGGGAAAGAGGACGAGGTATGACGTGAATGGTTCCAATCGACAGACCATCCCGTGTCACACGCAGTCCTGCAATATAGGTTAGTCATAGGTCGTTGCTGACATCCTCGTTATCGTGATATCGTTGCGATAGTAAAATATCCCCTATAAGTCACCCCTACTTGCTAAAGTATATATGGTGGTTGCCAGTCAGCAAAATCCAATATACAAACCAATAGTTGAGTTGACGTACTAGGCACCCCCAACACCAGCATTCGTGCCTGATTACAGTGTGTGTTCGGCTTTTGAGTTGATCAGGTCAATTTCATATTCTTAAGACCAATACTTAAAAGATAAATGTTATATTTTTAAAACCAGCACTTCGAAACTTTAAAACCGTTATCAATTAACAATTAATGGGTTTTCCAATTACCAACTCAATGCCAAATACCGGCAAAATGTCGCTCAAATATCTATTCTAGGAACTATTTATTTAAATCATAATACAGCCGTATCATTTCAACAATGAATCACGTCGCTTAGCAATACACAGTCCATTCCGCGTTTAATGGAATACAAAAAAGACATTGTAAAGGTTCTCTTTCGAAAATTCCCATTTTGAAGACCTTTCAATGCCTCAAAACAAAAGATCCGATTTAAAACATTTAATACTCCACGCACACAGTTTATGAAGAACGACCGCTTAGGAGAAACATTTAGTCAACAATAATGTTTTCTCCGGATTATCAATGACGTTGTATGACATGACATAACCTCACCTAAACTGGTTTATAGCCTATTCCTTTCACAAACTAATTTCATCAAGAAGGCGCCATCTCATAAATCTGGAACACTCCCCATGTGATGTGTTGACGGTTTGTCTCGTCTATTTCGCCACTGCCCCTTGCAGTGTCGTCGGCGGACTGTCAGGCCGACGTCACGTTTGTCGCCGATGCTTCAAAGAGAATCACGGACCTGGAATGGTTTATGACAAAGCAGTTTATCATAGACTCCGCCCTGGGTCTGAACGCGGCCAACGGCAACACACGAGTCGCCGTCGTCAGCTTCTCGGTCAATGTAAGTGTTACAAAACAGAGTTTTTTGTAATTACTTTTAATTAGTTCCACGGTAGCTGCAGTGGCTCCACTGCAGAAGGTCAACGAGTTGTTATGCAACCAGCCAGGTGTGGCGGCTGATAATAAACTGAGCGCGGCGTGGACAGTAGGGAGTCGGTGGCCTGCAGGAGAGCCACAGGGTTGGTGTCATGCCATGGACCGAAGTGTAGCAGCATAGCTGGTTAACATTAACGGCGTGAACAGTGGACAGTTGTAGTGTATGGTTGGCAGAGCGATGCGGGATTGCCGTATAGCCAGAGTGTGTATTAGTAGTGAATAAAGACGTGTTGTTGCTACACGCCGGAGTGAGGTGTTGTGTTGTGGGTCTATATTGAACCAGAGGTTTTCGTTACGTAAGCAACCTACCTCCACATAGCATTCCTCAGGCAAACATCACATCGCCATGCCCCCGCACAACATTTCACATCGTATTCGAACATCTATCAGTTCAATGTAAAGAACTTAAACGGACAGTACAAGTATTATTTGCGATTATCCTCTAAATGACTTGATAAAGCAACAAGCAACAAGCAACAAGCAACAAACAACAAGCAACAAGCAACAAACAACAAGCAACAAGCAACAAGCAACAAGTAACAAACAACAAGCAACAAGCAACAAGCAACAAGCAACAAACAACAAGCAACAAGCAACAAGCAACAAACAACAAGCAACAAGCAACAAACAACAAGCAACAAGCAACAAACAACAAGCCTCGCAACCAAGTTAACTCCGTGAAAGTCACATTGGCCCACTATCTGTAGTATAAAATAGTCATCTAGTTTGGATGCAAGGTTTGTTGTGACTAACGCAGGAGAAACTTGGGGAATTTTGATATGTTGTTCAATGTCAAATTGATTGCTTGATTGATAGATTGATTGATTGATATATGGTTATATTTAAAATAACATCACCACCACCACCACCACCACCACCACCACCACCACCACCGTCACCACAACCTCCTCTTTCTTCTAAGGCGACTAGCGATGTTTTACTCAACAACACCTTCTCGTTGACGGAGTTGGAAGCAGCAATCTGGGCAATACCATACAAGCCAGGAGACACGGACCTGACGAATGCCATCAGTCACATGACATACAAGTTCACTACACTCGGCACAGGGGGCGTTCTGAAACTCGCCTACGTCATCACTGACGGGGAGAGCACCTTCGCTAGAAAGTATGCGAAATTCGCAGCCAGATTCGCCGAGAGCCGAGATGTCATGATCTTCGCAGTCGGTGAGTGAAGTCATGTGACACCGATCCATGCATATGAGAGCTAAACTGGGAACGTTACGTAATTACTAATGACACTGTGGACGTAGATGGACAGTTACGCAACATTATCAAAATGCTGGCCCGTATCGTGACTGTGTTTTGGAGGTTGTTCAACCTACGTACGCAGGCTCGCCAAACACTTTTAACTTGCCAAATTGAGGCTCAACAAAACCTCCTACTGCACCACCCTTCAAGGCTCACCTTTAGATGCTTAGGGCCAAAAAGATGCCTTTTGCTTCCTTTAAGGATGCATGAATTACGATACAGGTCATGTATGTTTGTGGCAGGCGTTAACGCATCCAACACGGAGACCCTGTTGGATATCGCATCAACGCCGGCGGATAAGTGCACCTACACAACAGAGACGTCGGCGGGGCTTCACAGTCTCGTCAACACAATAGTCGACGAAGCATGTCATCACGGTAAAAGTACATTATAGATGTGGCTAATTCATGACCCGATACGTCACCATTTTTACGTTAAGATAAAGATATATGCACATGCAGCTGCACACGCACGTACACATGCACGCAAGAACGCAAACAACAACAACACACACAGACAAACAAACACACGGCTGACGGACGCAAGCAGGCACGAACGCACTCGCGCGCACACACACACATACACACATAAATAAATAAACAAACAAACACACGGACGGACGGACGTACGCACCCACGCATAAACACACACACGCACGCACACACACA
This sequence comes from Escarpia spicata, assembly GCA_963995525.1. Taxonomy (NCBI): domain Eukaryota; kingdom Metazoa; phylum Annelida; class Polychaeta; order Sabellida; family Siboglinidae; genus Escarpia; species Escarpia spicata. Next base: position 8,511,852 of record OZ023212.1, read on the forward strand.
CACACACACACACACACACACACACACACACACACACACACACACACACACACACACACACACACACACCATCACCACCACCAGTGGTTCGTTTGAATTCCTCTATAAATGACATAGACGACATTATTCAATGGTGTTCAGAGTGGATGAAGCAACAATTGTAGTGGTATTACAATGTGTTACAGAGGACGAATGTAATGACATCAAGCCCTGTCTAAATGGAAGTTTGTGCTTAACTGGAGCGAAATGGAACCGCTGTTCAGGTAGGATCGGGTCCCAAGGCAACAACTGCGAAATACCTTCAACTGAATCTATATCGCATAATGGATTATGAGTACAGTACTTTGTATATAAATATATATATATATATATAATTATATATATTTATTAGCCCATTTTATATGTGTAATTTAGCCACTTTAGCACATATATGACTTAGTACACTATCGCCACACAGACTCTCGCGATGCACTATTACAGCTAGCATGAACAATGGCGACGCAGACACTACTACGGTTAGCATGAACAATGGCGACGCAGACACCACTACGAATAGGATGAACACTGTTGATGCGGATACTACTACGGTTAGCGTGAACACTGTCGACGCAGACACTACTGCGGTTAGCGTGAGCACTGTTAACGCGGACAGTAATACGGTTAGCGTGAACACTGTCGACACAGACTCTACTATGAATTGCGTGAACACTGTTGACGTGGACAATAGTCGGTTAGCGTGAACACTGACGACACGGATACTACTATGATTAGGGTGAACACTGTTGACGCGGACACTACTACGGTTAACGTGAACACTCTCGACGCGGACACTACTGCGGTTAGCATGAGCACTGTTAACGCGGACAGTAATACGGTTAGCGTGAACACTGTCGACACAGACACTACTATGAACTGCGTGAACACTGTTGACGTGGACAACAGTACGGTTAGCGTGAACACTGCCGACACAGACACTACTATGATTAGCGTGAACACTGTTGACGCGGACATTAGTATGATTAGCGTGAACACTGTTGACGTGGATACTAGTACGGTTAGCGTGAACACTGACGACACGACTGTAAGTGAAGCATTGACCACCAACGCCCAGTCAGTGAAGTTAGTTTTATGTCATACATCAAGATTCAATTTATCTGACCTTGTCCACATACACATTATATACATTAATTCATTGGTAATATGAATAATATGTAAGGCCGGGGAGACTCCCGTTAATCATTTTGTTTACGTGTGTTGTGTTGATGAATGTCATAGACGTGTGTGCACGAAATAACTTTGAAATATTCTGGTAACTGATTGTAATTAATTTCTAGTAGAATAGTAGTTGCTGGAGTCTATAAATGTCATCCAACTTTACCAATTGAAGTGTTTTTTAAATAGGACTTGTGTGAGCATTGTATTTACTTAGGGATATTATTAGCATTGCTTGTTTCTGTAATTTGAAAATTCGATGTGCATGATGACCCCATACCGTAATTAATATGAAGGAGAATAAGAGAATTACATAATATAAAATGTTTTAAGTGGTGTTTGAAGTATATTTTGAATTCCTGTTGTTTTAGTTATTTTCATTTGCTATTTTGTTTGTGTGACTCTGCCAGTTTAAATGGTTATTTATGGTAATGTCTAATTTTTAAAATAATTTACACCTTCAATGTTTGTCCCATCTATTCCTAGTAGAGGGTACTCCATTTTCTTTTGAGGCATATGACAAATCATTAAGTTTTTGGGTATTTAGTGAAAGTTTATTTGTTTTCAACCAATCCCTAGCATTTATGAGTTCTTTTTTAATATTTTCACTTTGCATTTGGCCTTCTGGAACTTTAAATGAACTTAGTGTACTAGTAAGGGTAGTGTCATCGGCCTAAGTTACGACTTTAAAAGATCATTCGAAAATGCTATGTCATTGATGTATAATTTTATAATAAACAAGAGTGATCCTAAAATTGAGCCTTGTGAAACGCCAGTGATGATAACTGTTTCTTTAGACTTAACATTTTCAATTTCTACATATTGTTTACGATTGTATAAATAACTCCTACAAAGATAGATTGCCTTATAATTTAATCCATAGTAATTTTATTTATGTAGCAATATATTATGATCAATTGTGCCAAACGCTTTTGATAAATCAAGGTATATATTAATTGGCGTAACCGATGTATCAAGCTCTTGTATAATTCTATCCATAATAATTTCGAGTGTCGCAAATTCAGTGGAATGTTTCTTTCTGAAACCGCTTTGGTTATTGTAGTATAACATCTTGGAATGGAAATATGTGTGTATTAGATCAAACATTATCCTTTCAGAATTTTTTGAAATAGCTGGCATGATTGAAATTGGACGATAATTGTCAAGGTTAGAATTATCACCTTTTTGAAAAGGGGAATAACTTTAGCAAATTTTTATTTGTTTGGAAATATACCAACCATTATGGATTGATTTATAATTATGGTGGCTGCTTTGCTAATATCATATTTTATCAATTTTAATATTGTGGTTGATATACCATATATTCTGCAACTTGATTTTGGAGGTAAGCGATCAATTATGCTGACAGCAGTATCTACTTCAATTGGTTTAAAACTAAAGGTGGAAAGTGTTTTTCAAATAATCTTTATAGGATATACCATCAGTTGTAGTTAACTTAGAGGCTAGACTTGAACCAATATTTGTAAAAAGCGAGTTAAATTGATTTGCAATAATGCAATTATCGTTTACCATTTCTCCGTCCACTCTGAACGAATTCTGAAATTGTTCTTTCTTTGGGTTTTTCTGAATAATGTCTTTAGTTAAGAAGCACCACGTCTTTTTAATATCATGTTTATGCTTTTCAAAACTGGGCCGATAATGCACTTGCTTAGCCAATCGAATATTTCTTGTTTTAAATAATATTGTAAGTATGCAAATTAGTTTTGTGTTTACAGTATTGATCCGTGATTACCGGAGTCTGTTTTATTCTTGCATACAATTGATTTCTAAACTTAATTGACCTAATAATGTGCTTAGTAATCCAAGGTATTGTCTTATGTTTATATTTATTAAATTTTATTCTTTTGATAGGCAAGATATTTTCCATTGTAGTAAACAATTTATCAAGGATATCATAGTTGGGATCTACACAAGTATCCTAAGTTTATCATAAATATTTGAGTTTTGTATTTCAATTTTAAATCTATTGCATGAGTCAGGTTTACACTGCTTTATTTATAGAAATCTTGATAAAGCGTTAGCAGTTTCGAGATAGTCCAGACAAAGAAAATAAGGAAAGTTATCAGAAATATTAATTATAGGATTACCAGCTGAGGATGTGAAGAATCTGTCAGACAAATTACATAAAAAAATTATCAATAAGTGATTTTAGGGAAGAAACCAGGTGAAGTTATTGTATCGAAGTAGTCACATATTATGCGTTTTTGTTAATTTTCAGCAAATCAATATTGTAATCACCCACAATTATGATGTAATTTTTACATTTGTGTCAATCTGCTAATTTAGATGCAAATTCGTTTGTAAATGCTTGATAGTTCTCAATTATATCTCTAGGTGGTCTGTTTATATTTCCAAGAATTTTTTTTTTCTTCATAGCATAACATGATATTTCAATAAATTGACCTTCCCATATGTCAGAAATATTATAGATATCTATATATATATGATTTGTAGTTGTATTTGTTACTAAGATAGATAATTAGGCCAACGTGTGCACTACATATTTTACCTTGGCATATTAATTTATAGCCATCTATTTGCAATAATGCGGTATCAACTTCATCATCGAGCCACGTTTCTTGTAAACATAGAGCATTTAACTATCAACCACTGTTTTTAAATATCTCTAGTTTTATCTTAATTTCGTCAATTTTTGCATTTAAAGTCTGGCTGTTTAGACCGAGCACGATCAATTTACTTTGTTTGTTCTCTAAACAGTTCACTAAGTTATCATCATAAAAATAAGTTGATTGCTGGAGTGTCTCAAAGTTCCCTTGTTCATTTTAATTTCATTTGTTTTTTAAATGTGATAGAGAAAGTTTTTGTCTAGACCACCAGAATCTAAGGTGTCAGCCTTCTGCTCCATGCAGCGGATACGCTCATCTTTTGCTGTGACGATTGCCTGAAGATTACCGAAATCTTGCCGAAGGGTAGTCGGGTGGTGTTGCAAGGCAGCGGACATTGTCTTAATCAGCATTGGAGCAATCAGTTCAGTTACATCAAATACTACGCTCTCGCAAGTGTCCAGTTCAGAAGTCGACTTGCCTCGCGGTTTCACTCTTCGCTGCCTTTGCGGTGGCCCTCTCGCTGACTTTAGCACGACTGAACGATAGCGTCAATGGCTTCGGTCGACAGGTCTTGGCGAGCGCGCACTGATGGGGACGGAATGAGCAGTATGATGTTGTTACATAATTGCATCTGACACTTACCTAGTTGAATACCTGCTTGCTCTCGTGGTTGGTTTTCGTCGAGTGTCTTTTCTAGCCTATTCGTTAGTATCTTTGTGAGTAATATGTAGATGTTTGTTAACATACATATCGGTCTGTAGTTCTTTAAGTCTTTCTTATTTCCCTTCTTGAAGATTATCACCATATTCGCGTTCTTCCGTGCGGTGGGTATTCGTCTTATGGTACTCTGTTCACTGTCGTATAGCTCGGTGTAGAATTTCTCTATTCGTTCCATGATCATTTCTTGGTCTTGTATTTCTCTACCCTGCTTGTCTAGAAATGTAATCAGTCTGTCTCGGCCTAGTGCCTGTGTTCTTCTGGCTTTCTTTAGGCTCTTTCATGTCAGAATCGTTTCTCGTATGATATCTTGTTTGTACTTCCTGATGTCCTCCTTCGCTTTCTTTTTGATGGTTTTGCAGATTTCTGCGTACTCTATTTGCTTTTACGGTCGCCGTTATCCACCATTTCTCGTCGTTTCTTCAGCAGTGCTCGTGTCGGTGACGATTTTCTCGTCTTTACATGCCTGTTGATTGTTTTGGTTACATTTGTCGCACTTAGTTGGTGTCGATGACGTCTTGTTCTTGTAGTGTCTCGAATCGATTTCGCAGTTCGAGCTGGAATTTGATTTTTTGGTTCCTATTTGTGTGGTATCTACACTTGGTTTGTTGTTGCTCATTACCATACTGTGGTAACTTCCGTTGTTGACTTGGTTGATGACAGTTACGTCAGTGTCTGGCCTATTTGTCAGTATATTGTCAATGTCGTTCTTCGTTTCTCCATTTTGGGCTTTTCCATGTCCATCTCCTCCCTGCTTTCTTCTGGAACATGGTATTCAGGATTATGTACTTTCTTGGTGTTACCCATTCTATCATGGTAATCACCTCTTTCGTTTCTCACTCGAGGCCAAATTTGACTGTTGCCGTTTCCGAAATGATTGTTCGTTTCCCTACTTGCGTGTTAAAGGCTCCCATCACTATCATGTAAGGTCTGATCCACGTCGTTGTAGAAGTTGTTTGTATCTTCTTCTGAGTATGATGTTGTTGGTGCATATACTTGTGCTATCTTCAGTTTGTAGCGCTTTGTTATGCATATAAGAAGTTCTGCTACTCTGGGGCTGATGCTGTTAACCCTTACTATATTGTCCTTCCATTTTTTATGAGAAAGCCAACTCCTGCTTGGCCGTTGTTAATTCGCCGTGGAATGGTATAGTAGGTGGCCGCTTTGTAAGGTATTGAAGCATTCCTCTCTTCTTCTGACTTCTCCGATCCCCATAACATCCCATACCAATCTTGGTTTCCCCAAGTTCTTCCTCCAGTTATTGTATCTGTTCATCGTTTAGTAGCATTCTTACGTTAAATGTTGCTATCTTCACTCTACTTACCTTCTCTTGGCTGCTCTTCGTGACCCAGATACTCTTAGCACCACCTGCACGTAGCCGTAATTGACCTGAAAAGGATCTTTGTTCATAGACTCTTTCGATGCTGCTGGGGATTGGGGGCCTTGGCTTCATTGTACTTTGCATGCTGGTGTTGTTGGCCTACCCTTCCACGCTGGCTGATGCGGGTTGGAAGTGGGCGACGTAGGGTGAACGAAATTGCCCAAGTTTCGACAGCGCGGCCGAACCAAGACCGAACACCGCCCGGCCGGGATTCGAACCCCAGTCCCTCCGGTCAACAGTCGGGCACTCTAACAATTCGGCCACTGAGCAGGTACTCAACGACAGACCACATACACGTCGTAAGCCAACTGAAAGAGAAGTGCCGAGAATATAATATCTCGCTCTGCATCGCTTTCGTCGACTACGAGAAGGCTTTCGACTCGGTGAAAACTCAAGCAATACTGACCTCCCTTCAAGAACAGGGGATAGAAGACGCGTACATCGAACTCCTGAAAGACATCTACTCCAACAGCTCGGTGACAGTCCATCTACACAAAAAGAGCAACAAGATCAACATCAAGAGAGGAGTACAACAGGGTAACACCATATCGCCCAAGCTGCTTACGGCAACACTCGAAAGCATATTCCGAAAACTGACCAGGGAAACCAGAAGTTTATGGATAGACGGAGAATACCTTCCCTTCGCCGACGACATACTCATATGCGCTATTACTACAGGAGCTAGCTGATGAAAATGAAAAACAAGGTCTCAAGATGAACATTTCACAAGACAAAAGTGATGCTAGAAAATGACACACCAATATATGTCAACACCACGCAGATACATTATCAGAGACAAAAACCAAGACAAGGAGATTCAAAGAAGAATCACCGCCGGCTGGACAGCATTCGCCAAACACCGCGACATCTTCAAGAGTAACTTTGGTATCTTCAATAGCGCCGCCGCTCAATGAAAAATGTACGCAACTGAGAAGCGTAGTAGTTATTGTCTTGTTCGCTATGTTACGTACTTTAACTCGTATTGCCTTAACCATTTTCGATTGACAATAAACACATTATCCAAAGTCGTATTAGGAGTGTTGGACTTAACCAACGCTAAACCCCATGCATTCTGTTGCGAACATGTGAGACCGCGTATAGACGAGACTACGTAAAGACGAGACCACGTATAGACGAGAACACGTACAGACGAGAACACGCATTGACGAGGCCACGTATAGACGAGGCCACGTATAGACGAGGCCATGCACAGACGATGCCACGTACAGACGAGAACACATACAGACGAGATCACATACAGGCGAGACCACTTACTGACGGGACCACGTACAGACGAGACCATGTATAGACGAGAACACGTACAGACGAGAACACTCATTGACGAGGGCACGTATAGATGAGGCCATGCACAGACAAGACCACATTTAGACGAGATCACGTACAGACGAGACCACTTACTGACGGGACCACGTATAGACGAGACCACGTATAGACGAGACCACGTATAGACGAGACCACGTACAGACAAGACCAAGTATATACGAGACTACGTATAGGCGAGACCACGTATAGACGAGACCACGTACATACAGACCACATACAGACGAGACCACGGATTTGTTAATGAGACTCGTCTGAACAACATAATGTAAGAGTTCTCTCATTATAATTAGATGATTACAATTGTTGCAGAACCAACCACAACGGGTATTCCAGTCGACGCGGACACTACTACTGTTAGCGTGAACACCGAAGACACGACCGTAGGTGATGCATTGGCCACCAGCACCCACTCAGTGAATTTAGCTTTAGGTAAGAACCAACAAACGAGTGCTCGCTAAGGATGGTCGCACAAGTTCGCAATATCCCCCAAAAGGTATAGCATTAGATATTGGTGGGAGGAGGTTGGTCGTCAACACTCTTCGCTCGAAATCAACGGTTACTGTAGCGCCACGGACATAATGAAATTGTTATCAGTCGGCATTAATTTTACGTTATCGTATGTATCAGAAGCGAGAAGCGTGTTGCATAGTGGCTTGGTAAGTTGGTAGCTATGTCACGTAAGTTAAACTGGTACGAAGTTGCCCATTGTCTATTGGCAATAAGGTAGCGAGTGTGGTGGATTGAGCCAACAAGACACATTATCCATTTTGTTGCGAACTTATGACACCACGTGTAAAACGGATTCGACTATATTGGTCAATGTCACCAAGAGTTCTATTTCACTCGGTATCTGTACATAATTAACGAATAACTATATCAAGTCCTAGACACATATGTTACAAACAAATAACAAGTTGAACTACTCAGTCTTATAACCTTTTTCACACGTGTACGCTATGTACTTCTAACGCATATTTATTTAGGATACTTTTTTATAAACACACACGCATTAATACAATAGCACATTAAATATATATATATACAGTTGCCTTGTTTTCCAGAACACGTATTGACGATTGCGTTAGCGGCACTTTCTGCTGCGTTAGTTACTGTTGGGTTGATGCAATGCGGTTTGGTGTATTGGTGCACTCGAAAAGGTAGGATATTACTTACAAAGACAACTATTTATCTGAAATTCCATAAATGTGTCACTGTTGTCGAATGGTTATACGACGTTATCACTTACCTGCGCACATAAGGCCACAAATGTCTTTTCCTGGTTGTCTTGTGTGCGCTTGCTATCTCCCGTACGTTTGGGACTGAGTATATTAAAAGGGCGCAGAGCCATTGATATATATATATATCAATGGCTCTGGAGGGACGTAGTCTGTTTGTCTACCCGTAATTAGTGGTCGAAGTAATTTATAACTGGAAGTCTCAGAACTCAAAATCAATTTATTTGACCTATAAATACGATACATATACAACGAATAACGCAAGTAATAGATAAGGTTGGGATACTCCCATTAAGATATATAATATCGCTAGCACAGGAGCCACCCCGTGATGTTCCTGGGAAAGTGAGCATCAATGAACATCAAAGGGTATAGCAGTTAACTCAGCCCGACTCGGCCGTATTGCCAATAAAGCTTGTTTTGAAACTGGATGTTTTGAACGTGCACCCGTGGTCATGCCTTCAATTTGCGACCGTTGTTATAGGCATACTAAACACAAGTTGGCGGGCAGTATATCTTCAACATAGTTAGTACAGTTTTAATAACATTATATTAATTAATGCATAAAAAACTTGGGAAGCGCGGTTAGTGTAGTGGTTAGCACATTCGCCTGGCATGCCAGCGCTCTGAGTTCGAAACACTGACCGGGCAGGCACGATATTTGGTGTAAAAACCTGGCTCTCAACACTGACTAGGAGATCACGTTAATGTTGGTCCCGTCTCAATTTGGGACGTAAAGGAACCACTGAGGATGACAAGCACACTGGCAATGACCACCCTCAGCGCCAGCATATAAAGGTTGGTTTGGCGATAGTGTTCTGAAAAAGGCTGACTAGTTGAATAAGACCTTATCAGACCAAATGAAACCATTACATTGTAACCACAATAATGGTCAGTTAATAGAACGTTGCCGAGCGCTGGAAACAACTATAAACTAAACTATATAAAGGAACAGATTACGTCCTTTTAAGGCTTGTTTTATTTGGCGTAAGGCAATATGGTGACGATTTTGTAATATACTGTATAAAACAATGAAAACATCGTGACTACGTTATGTCATTTAACAACCCCATCAATGGATGTTTAACTCGGTGTCTTCTTTCAGAGTCCATTGCTCCCCGTGTCCGGCGCCGAATTGCCCGTGGTCAGGCGGGACAGAGAGCCACGAGACTGGCCGTATGAGCAGCTCCGGCCCCTCCGTACACAACAGGTCTATGGATCAGTCGGGATGGACGTCTGAAATGAAAAATGTTATATAACTCCGTGCACTGTCCGGTGTATGATAATTATAACTGATGAGCCTGGTTCAATTTATGTCTAAGAAGGCAGTAGTTTCTCTATGAATATATGTGGTTCTCTCTCCCCCCTCTCTCTCTCTCTCTCGCTCGCTCTCTCACTCTGTCTGTCTGTCTGTCTCTGTCTGTCTGTCTCTATCTATCTGTCTCTATATGTCTGTCTGTCTGCCTGTCTGTCTGTCTGTCTGTCTGTCTGTCTCTCTCTCTCTCTCTATCACTCTCTCTCTCTCCCTCTCTCTCCCTCTCTCTCTCTCTCTCTCTCTCTCTCTCTCTCTCTCTCTCTCTCTCTCTCTCTCTCTCTCTCTCTCTCTCTCTCTCTCTCTCTCTCTCTCTCTCTCTCTCTCTCTTCCCCCCCCCTCTCTCTCTCCCCCCCTCTCTCTCTCTCTCCGTACCCCTCTCTCCCCCTACCCCTTTCACTCCCTCTCTCACTTCCTCCCTCCCACCCTCTCTCTATCTCTCTCTTACGTTCTCTCACCTTCCATCAATCCCTTTCTCTACCCTCTTTCTCCCCTCTCCCTCCATTCTCACCTTTTGTCTCCCCCTCTCTCCTCTCTCTACCCATCCGTCCCTCCGCCCCCTCTTTCTCTATATCCCTCCCCTCTCTCTCTACTCTTCCACCACTCTCTCCCTCACTCCTTTAATCACCCATCCCTCCCTCCCCCTTCCCTTCCCTTTCTTCTTCCCTTCTGGCAAGCAATGAAAATAAATGTAATTCATTACATTACATTACTATATCTGTCTGATATATCGCAAATCAAACATATGATCCCGCATACAGTTTTCACTTTAAAACTTTCCCTCATGTTTTTATCATAAAGAAAAACTTTTGGAGCCAGAATCTTAACAAAATATACGACGGAATGTCCGAACGCTCCACATATTCGATATCCATTTGTATAGCTTGACGGACTGACAACGACACGAACAATGGACGGTCGCATTGTTTGTCTTATGTCATCCGGGCGCAAGATAAACATTACCGCCGAGCGCGAGCTCCAGCAACCTGGACGTTGAGTGTAGTGTCTCCAGAAACCAACACAATTTGATTTTAATGTGTAATAGAATGGCAATGTGTCTGCAAGTTGTAGGCATTCTGCTTATTATGTTTACTTTATTACGTTATTAATACGTTTACTCACCCGGTTTTTCCCTTCTTGTTTTGTTCTTTTGTAACTGACTAGTTGATCCCACGTAATTATACAAATCAATATCTAAGAAATTTATTTTATTTGCATGCCTTGAATTGAGATGAAGATATAATTCCCTTTAACTTAGCTAATATAAATAGTAATTATTATGATGTTAATGATATACTTTCTAATAACTCCAGGAATACTAACTTTCAATCTAGAGTACTTCATCTTAATATTAAAGGACTGGTATCACCATTTGATAATCCTATGTATTATCTCATATATCTTATATTATTGGAAACACATGTTGAAGTTGATTATATCCTACTTTGTGAAACCTTCTTAATTTATGACAATGCATATATCCGTACACTGTCAAATTATAACATGGTTTATAAAAACAGGTATACCAAAACTAAAGGTGGTGTTGCTACATATATGCGTAATGATATTAAATATCATATTCATGATGATATTGGCATTTTTGTAGAGGGTGAATTCGAGTCCATTTATAATTCAGTCTAATGATAAGGGTTGTACTTCCATCGTTGGAGAGATCTGCCAAATTCCCAATACAGAGGTTCGTTCATTACTTACATATTATGAGTCAATTTAAAATAAAATTCGAAACTAAAATCACCAAATTATAATTGGAACATATCAAAATGTCGACTATCTAAAATTGGACTCGCATAAACCCTCAAGTGACATGCTAGATATGTTTTTGGTGCTAGCATGGTTCCTACAATTACTAAACCAACACGTATCACCCATCCATCTGCAACCCTTATTGGTAATATTTATGTAAGACATACCAACTCAATTGTTCAATCTGGCATCCTTTATCATGCCATATCGGATCAATTGTCTATATTTTATTTTATTGGTAAACGGAAATCACCCAAACCACTACACGAGCCGTTTATCTTCAAACATAGGTCAGTTTCATAAGCATCCATCCATCATATAACTTCCGCTCGTAAATAAATTTATTGGACTCACGTACATCGGTTAGATATAAATAATGCATTTAAAGAATTTATGACACAACTCCATAACGTTGATTCCTTTGCCCAGATCAAATTATTAAAAGATCAAATAAAAATATGTAATCAGGAATGAATGGATGACCAAAGGTCTACTGAAATCTTCTATAACATCCAGTAAGCTTTATCGATTCCACTTACGTTCATTATACTACGTACATAAATCTTTATAATAAACTGAAGCATATTGCTAAAACAACTTAATATTCTAACCTACTACACAAATTCAAGAATTATAAAAAAACAGGGCAGATACTTCGAACAATAATCGGGGAAACAAAATGATAAATCAAGTATTCTTACACATTTCAAACTCAACACTGACTTAATTAATGACCCTGATTAAATTTCGAATACATTGTAATTTCTTTACAAACATTGGGCCGAGTTACGATAAAGCATTCCCTAAGCCCCAAACCAATTTTACGGCTTACCTTAACAAAAGCCATGGTCATGAATTGTGTATGAATAGTATGTTTGTGAATCCCACTGATGCAAGTGAAGTCAGCCAAATAATAAGGTCTCTTCAACCCAAGAAAACTAGTGGGTATGACAATTTTAGTCAGTACTTTATAAAACAAATTGGTGAAGGAGTGTCTCTAGCAGCAGCTATTCTAATAAATAATTTTTTAAGTGAGGGAATTGTACCAGACGAATTAAAAATTGCTGAAATTATACCAGTCTACAAATCAAAAGCTAAACATTTATTTTGTAATTATAGACATATATCTTTACTTCCCGTTGTTTCAAATATATTAGGAAAGGTTGTTTACAAAAGGACCCATACTTTTTTAAATAAATAACATCTTAAATAATAATCGATATGGTTTCCGATCGAAACATTCCACCATTAATGCGGCATCTACACTAGTTTTTGATGTTGTAAATGCGTTAGAAAAAACATTCAGTCATCAGTGTATTTCTTGATTTAAGTAAGGCATTCGATACCATAGACTATCAGATGTTATTACATACGTTAGATTACTACAGAATAAGGGGTAGCCCTCTTAATTGGTCCAGTAACTATCTTACAAATTGAACACAATATGTAAGTTGTAGCAACAGTGCTTCGCTTCCACAAAGTAGGACTCTGTTCTTGGTCCACTTTTATTTATTTTATACATAAATGATCTCCCCTTTTGTCTGAAGCAAAGTAAAGCAATATTATTTACTGATGACACCACGATATATATGAATGGAAATCATATTACTAAACTTTACAATGGCATGAATAAAAACTTCAAGTATTAGCCGGCTGGTTCCATGCTAATAAAATCTCATTAAATGTATCCAAATCAAAATAATGTTGTTTTTTAGGTCACGACATCTACTTGGTGAACAAATCATGTTAAAGGTGTCAGATCAGATAATTCAGCCTACCCATTATGTAAACTTTCTAGGCCTTCTGATCGATGATAAACTTGACTGGTATGAACAGATGTCTGCAGAAAAAACTTTCAAGTGCTTTATATGTTATAAATAAAGTGAATCGCTTTCTTCCTGTAGAATCCCAAAGACAATTTACTATGCATTAGTATATATATATTTGACATATGGAATGATCCTTTGGGGATCTACACATAAAACCTACACAAAGAAAGTATTCATTATGCAGAAACAAATATTTGTTTGTAGTATTCTTCGAACTGAACTGAAGTTTTTGACATGTTTAAATGTACTAAATTGAAGGATATTTATGAAATAGAAATTGCGACATTTGTATATAATTATTGTCATAACAATCTGCCAGTGTCGTTATCTAATACTTTTGCACTAACCTGTGATATTCAGCCATGACACAAGGAAACTTAGACATATTCGTCCAATCAGCAGTTCTACCCTACGATCATCAAATAAGTTATACAATAGGCCGACAGCATGGAATAATATTTCGCCTAATATTCAAAATAAACCTAATATTACCAGCTTCGTTTCTTCTCTAAAGTCATATGTCTTAAAACACTTTCTATGAAGATACTACATCATATTGAATGTGTTATCACGTTTGTGTTTTTAATTATGTGATTAGTCTTAATCGGTTTATGAAAATACTACGACATATTACATTCTTATTACTGGATTTGTTCTTCTGCAGTCTAGCACTAGTGTTGTATATGTGTGAAAAGAAATTCATGTTTGTGTTTACCAACCACGTCACTACTGTTATTTATTATTTATGGTAGTGTATTAACTGTCTGCGTGTAGTTATTAATTGCACGTTGTATCTACGTCAATTCAGTTTACCATTATCAGTGGTTGGCAGCGACCACTGATTCGTTATATTGTTTCTGTCATAACATTGTATACCCATGTCTACTGGTAACAGCATTGGCTCTGCTGCCAACCAGGAATTGTATAGATTGTATACGCTTTGTCTTTAATTTATCTTCTGTTTTATACCTTTTGCTAGATAACAAGTCACGTGAGTGATAGGTTAATAATTGTCCGGAAACAATTATATGTTCTACGATTGTCACGTAAACACTAATAGCTTGGTGCAAAATCTACGGAGGGTAATTATACGACGGCTAATATAGGGGTTCCATATACCCACATGACCACCCCGTTGTCGCGCTTACATTTATCCGGGCGTTAAATTTTATCCGGTTGATGTTTATGTGCATATATTACGGATAATATTTAGCACCAGTAGATCACGTAGTGATAAATGATATCTAGTAGTTAACTATGTTTCGTTTGTTGTCGTAATACGAGCGTTATAGTTAGAATATATAATTATAATTTGCTGTTTCAGATTTGTGACCAAGTCTAAGAGTAAGTCACGTGACGTGTGGGTGGAGATGAAACTGTTTTACGACAGAAATTGTTTATGTCTGTGGGAAGCAAACATTTTATAATCTATGTATATATATAGACATATGTGTAAATATATATATACATACATATAAACACACACAACGTCCGCATAAATTAAAACGCGACAGTCGTAGCTGGTGCTAAATGCATTCCCCTAGATACGCGCACGTGCAGAAACGTCACCCGGATATTATTTAACGCCCGGATAAATGTAAGCGTGACACCGTGTCCATCAGGCTGGCCCCCGGATCACTGGGCAATATTTCGTCCGAATCGGCCCACAGATGCAGCGGTAGAGCGGAAACAGACAGCCAGACAGAGCGACAGACAAACACAGACAGACAGACAGAGCGACGGACGGACAGACAGACAGACTCAGTTATATTTTATTTGAAAAAAAGCTTCAGAAAACATGTAATATTGTCAGTAAATACTTTATTGTGACATTACAACCACAAATATATATATATATATATGACCACATATTTCATATGACACTAACTACGAGTCAAGCAAGGGAAGCGTTTCATTTACCAGAGTACTAATCAAACAGGCGACTACAGTCGGCAGCTCAGACTGTCGCAAACAGGCGTCGTGTTTGTTATTTCACACGTAACGTAAATTCTGCAACACTGTCACATCTTGTCAGAGGTACACGGCCAGTACATGTAGTACAAACGATATCTATTTGCCGAAAGATATCAATTAGTGACATCTCGGCACAAAATTATCTGTCGGATTTGTACAACAGTGTCTTCCGCCGGCTTGTCAGATATACGCTACATTGAAGCGGTCTGTATATTACTATCTCTGTCAAGTATTCGACATCATTAAGACACTAACCTCTCAACCCAGCTACACCTGGCTTACTACACACGAACTTTTACCGCCTGTTGGAACGTAATGGTTTACTCGTTCCGTCCATCTTGTGTTTAACCAGTCTACCACCGACACATACGCTTACTTCCTGATGGTCTATCTAAAACAAAGCAGTCAACATTCGCATACAAATGTCGATAACATTATGTCAATAAATAAATTCATGAACCACACAACTTTTAAAAGACACCACCCGTTAGACCAGTGTAACTTGTAAACGTTACATAACTAACAGAAACCACTCAACATTCATTGGTGAAATAAGCAGTACTGTAATAATATTGAAAGTTATTTATTAGATAAGCGTCTATTGTTAGGAGACAAACGAACTTGGTTTTAGAACAAATGTTATTCCAAAACATCAATATTTAATCTTATTGATGATCTTGGAAGGGTGTCAACCCACGTCTAGAAATATAAGGCGCCGACAACGTAACTCCACGAACACTAACCATAGTAAACCCTCGGTCACGCATCACTTTTCATTGACCTAAACAAGCTCAAGATGCGAAGCTAAATCGTTAAAAAATATCCGTAATGCAGCTATTAGACACACGCCATTTCGTCCTGTAGACGCGGGCACCACGTTGATAGAACAATATCGCGTGAATACAACAGCTGACCGAAGTAGAATATTCTTCTCACCTCAACTCTCAACAGTGCAGATATTACCTTCAGCAAGACTACATCAAAGCTAAAAGAGACAGAACGTCCGCGGAAATAAGTATTGCGCGCACACGCACGCACGCGCAACACGCACGCGATGTATTTGCCATCCATAGTCTATATAAGTCAACGCCAGCTATGGGTATCCAAAATGGACTCTCCGCTTTCGGAGAGGATTCAGTTGCAAACTGCAATCTCATCAACATGCGCTCTCAGTCGACCGCCTCTCACTGTCCTCCGTCCGTCTCCGGCTCCACTTTGACCTCGCCGCCGTTCACGGCCCCATTGCCGCGTCGAGTGAACGCGCCGTGGTCCCCGATCTTCAGTTCCGCCTGCACGATGACAGACACGGGCCGACCGTCGCACTCGTGAGCTGTGATGTCTCGCACGCGCGTGAACTTCATCTCGCAACGGATGCAACGAACCGTGTCGGTATTTACGGGAACAATGAGCATCAGCCCGCATGGCCTGTGCGCCATTCCGGGTTTCGGGGCCGACGACTGCGAGCTCGCTGCTTCGGAGCGACGTACGCCGGCGCGTGTATCAGATGTAATGTCCTTTGTAGGCGGCGATGACGACTTCGCCAGCTGCGGCGTTGTCTTGTTCCGGGCTGTCGGCTGAGACTTTACTTCCTTTGTAGGAGACGGCGGCAGTGATCTGGCCGACTTCTTCTGTGGAGTCGGAGAGATCTGTTGAGATCTATCGACCGCAGGTCGCTTTGCAGTGGTGACGTCTCGCGCCATGCCGGCCCTCGTGGATCTCACCGATGTCACGCCATTTTCTTCTGCCCGACCGAGGCCGCTTGGCGTCACGACGGCTGTAGCGGCCTTGTTCACTGCCTCGTCGTCGCGTCGTCTGTCACCACCGCCAGAGCGGCTCGTTGACACGGTCGTGCGCAATCTCTTCGCACTAGGCTCGTTCGTCGAGTCGTCCAGATCGTCACGTTCTGCGTTTTGTTTTCGCTTTGGAGCTTGTCTCGCTTTCTCGGTTGGTTTCGCTTTCTCTGTTGCTGCACTTGGCAGTTTACGTAGGGCTGGCTTCTGAGGTGCAGGTTTCGTCTGGACTAACACTGGCTCTACGGGCGATCGTTCAACAGCCTGTTCGACTTTCTGTGCTGCGTTCGCTGGAGATTCGGATTTGTCGTTAGAGGTTTTTGGTGGTTTCTTGCGCGGTGATGACGTCACCGTTGAAGACTGTGGTCGTAGTTCCGACTCTGGTTGTTCTGGCTTTTGCGAACGAGACTCTTGTGTCGACGTCATCCGCGCTGAATGTGTTTTAGCCGTTTCGACTTGCGACTCGAGTGTTCCTGGCGCATGCACTGCGGGCGAACGTGTTTGAGGTATTTGTTTCTGCACTGTTGTCGTTTTGGCCGCTGCTTCTGGTGGTGTTGTTGTACATGCCGGCGATGCAGATTTGTTGTGTAGCGACGCTGGTGCTGCAGATGTATCGTCGGAAGATAACAGTTTGTTTCCTTCTGAAACTCTAGTCGCCGCAGCGTTATTCCTCGGCGGTTTTACTTTCTGCAACAGTGTCTTGGCCTCGGCCACTGCAGCCTGTTGATTAGTGGTTTTTGAAACGGGAACAAGATAGCCTATCTTCATTCCGGGGAGCATGACCTTCTTGATTACGGGTCCGTGGTTGACCCTTTTGGGTTTCGGCAGGTGCAGTGTAGACGTGGATGGCTTATCATCGGGAAGCGGCTTCGTCCGTGTTGTTGCATCTAGACCAGACTGCACTGTTTTAGTGCCAGAAGTGGGTGTATTGGCTTTGCTGTGGATGTTTAGGAGGGAACTCCGTCTCACCAGGCCCAGAGCCGTCAGCGGGTTCGTGTCACTACTAGGCAAAGTGGACGGAGCAGTGCTGCACGTCTTTTCCTTCTTTGGCTGACGAGGCTGGCGTGTCTCAACGGACTGGCGTGTCTCGGTCGATTGCCGTCCCTCGACAACACTACGGCCTGTCGGAGCAGGCGCTGGCGTGTGCGGAGTCGTCGCTGATGTGCCTGCATCGACTCCTGGCACGCCGATATCCAGCGATCGGCCTTGGAACTGGACCGTTACATTGGTGATGGCGTTCCCCTCGGCTGACGTGTGCACCTGTACGCGACAAAGCTTGCCTTTCTCGCTCGGAACACTCGTCACAAAACTGGCTACGTCGGCCTCGGGTGAACTGGCGTCGACTTTATCGACGGAATTATTCATGCGTTCTGCCACATCAAGTATGCCCTGGCAGGCGCTGCTCGACGAACCCGGTGTGCTCGCCGTCTGTGTCGGTCCATCGACGGGCGATAGACAGTGACTCGGGTTGTCCTTCCGATGCTGCAGAAAATCAGAGTTCTTCTTGAAGACGACGCCGCACGTGCACACCGGTACACGATGTCGGTACGTGTGGTGCCTGCGCTTGTGCTCGTTCATCTCGAGACGCGAGGGGAAACGCTCGCAGCAGTCGAGGCATGTCATCGCGACGGGCGGCTTTGCGCCACACTCCAACTTGTGGTCTCGGAACTGCTTCAGGTCGATGTGGGAGGCGCAATCGTAACAGAACAGCGTCGATGCAGTCGGGGAGTGGGCACCGTCTGAAGTCTCGGTATTAGACGATTCCATCCTCTCCTTTTCCGTCTGCTCCTGGATGCTTCGCAGTTTGCTTAGGACGAAGGTGTTAGAAGCACTGACACCATCGAGAACCGAGGGGCAATGGTTCAGTATATGCATGCACTGGTCGTACCTCAATGAAAACGCCTGCATGCAGCCGCTGCATTTGAAATTATGTGTGTCTGCGCCCATCTGCTTGCACACCTTCTTGTGACGTTCCAGCTGGAACGTGTACATGTACCACTCCCCGCAAAACACACACGACAAACCGGGCAGCTTTCGGCAGCGGATCAACGCAGACAGCGGTGCTCGCGGTTCTTCCTTCTCCGTAATCGTCCCAATTATAGTCTTCTCGAGGATCGATTTTGCACTACGACCTTGCAGAACCTCAAACTGGCACAGCGACCGCGTTTTACATGTAGCCTGGTGCTCTGCGAACTGAGTCTGTTCGTCGTAGGACACTCCGCAGCCCCAACATACATACTTCTTCCTGTTCTGAGACTTCTTCTTTTTACCGGCAGCTGCTTGCATTCTCAGTTTAACTTTCAGAACGTGCTGTTTTTTCAATGGCTTCCCTGCCACAGTTTTCCGTTTCACTTTTGTCCCGTTTATTGAAACAGCATCTTTTATTTGACTGTGCACGAACGGTACCCTCCCATCTTTCGTATTGCGATGTTTACTTGCCATTTTCATAGTTCTCGTCTTCTGTTTCGTACGACTCTTCACATCTTTCTTCAGCACTTCTACTGCCCTTTCGAGTGCCGTAGCATTAGTGATCGCAGAACCCAGATCCATCCTATTCTTCCTCTTAATCTTCTGACGCAAACCACCACTGTTCGTTTGCAGCACTTTCGTATAAGTGTCATGATCCACCAGCATGTTCACACCTGACAAATTTACATCGACGTCTTCAACGTCGACAGATAATATGACACGTCCGTGACAACCGTCAGCATCCAGAATAGTCAGCCTGTCACCATAAGCCTCGACAATCTGCTTCACGTCCTTTGTGCCCATCGCGTCGACAACTTTCTGTGGTAGGACGAATAAGGGTCCATCCTTGTGTGCCTCTTTCTGGTGGCGTATCAATGGCTCCGATCCTACGTAGATACCGTCACACTGGTAGCAGGTGTACAGGGGTCCGTTCTTGTGTACCTCTTTCTGGTGGCGCAAAAACAGTGCGGAACCAGTATAGGTGTCGTTGCAGATACCGCAGGAATATAACTGTTGCCTGTCAGGCGTACGTGTCTTTCGTGGTGAGCCATTCTCTCTGTTGGTTTTGTCTGCCTTCGTCGAGTTCTGCATGCTGGTTTTTCTGGGAGATTTCTTTGGGGATACCCTTCCAATTTGTTGATTGCTGCCTGTGTCTAACTTGTAGGGGTTGTTCTTTGTTCTCATTGTCTGAACCTGTTCAACCAGAAAGAACAGATTTTGAACACGTGTTATGAGTCAATGTGTCTATTTATTTAAGTTAGAGTCAGACACAATGACATATCATAGGTCATTCATAGTTCATCTCAAGCAAGCATAATGAGCAGTTAGTAATACGACAAGGCGTAGAACTTTACTACAGACTGCCTGGCAGGAGGCAGCCTGACGTTGTAAAGTGTCGCAGGAGTGGGACTGCGCAGTTGTACCAGAGGAAGATTGTAGCCTGTGGACTTTGATAATAGACGTTTGTTGCCATACTCCTATGTGGAGTGGTCCATTAAGATAATTGCATCCCAGTAAATTATTTGAAAAACAAATTAGGTTTCATTAGACTGGCGTGAGAATTGGGATTGATGGAAGCAGAGACAAAGGAGGAGACAACTATGGCAGATGTGGATGACACGTGCCAGACAGCTGCAAGAAGCATGATGTATGTTGACATTCCTGCAATTGACAACTATGCCTCATGGGTGAGTTGACATTCCAGCAGTCGATGACAATGATGACAACTAAGCCTTATGGGCTAAATGCGACATAAATCTCCCACGAACCAACTCAGTGGCACATCGCAGTGCAGAACTTAACCTTGGCTGCACCACAAAGGAACAATCCAATGTTGTGGTAGATCATCTAACTTCTAGCCCCCACGATTGAACATGAGTTCTGAGCAGGCACCACCTGAGGCTTTAGACATGGACCTCTGAGAGATGGACGCTGGATGCAGCCCTGCTCTCCGCGGTATGAATAAATAGTGGACGTTGATGATGCTGACAACCACAAGGTGGAACCCAGATCAGGCCAGACAAAAAGGCAGAGGCACCAACCCAGACTATGTATTGAGGGCGACTTGTCCAACAACCCATGTGACTGGGTTGGTAAATCAAAGTTGGGGTGGGGTACTTAATTAAGACGCCAACAGATGGTGAATGACTGTATCCTCAAAGACTAAAGACAGAGTGGACACAACGATACTGTGTTATTTTGAACTCCTGGTAGGATTTGATATATGGGGTTAGTGGGATACAGTGGCGTAGTGGTTAGAGCAATAAAATATTCTGGGAATCACGTGCGTTCATTCCATGTTGTTCCAGTTCACTCAGCTAAAGGTAAGTTATTACATAGCACAGTATCCAGTCCTCATGTCTGCTTAACACGCTTAACACTTTACTACCTGGTAGACCTGTTCAGTTAAACACCATCTTAACTTCTCTTGGAAGCATTCAGCCATGTTGCAATTAATGCACAAAGTTTAATCATACAGAAATATCCACCAGTGATTAACTCTATATAGCTATATGACCGAGTACCCGGCTATAGACAATAGTGGACATTTGTGTACAGATATCCTTTGCACAGAAGTTGAAATAGTGTTCAATTGAACACGAGTTATTATTTCAACTGTAATATAAAATTGTAATAAGAAATCTACAATGTGATTCCCTAACACATATGGATGGTGGCGATGGCAATGAATTGGAAGGAAAACAAAAAATGACAACCAATATTGAAGTCGGCATCACCCCAAAATTTTGAAACAAAGAGGTGAACATTATCATGTAGCAAGATAACAAATTCATGCATTTCAGCATTTTCTTGTTTAATATACGAGCTATACTGAGTAACAATAATAAATGTTTATTTCAAATAGAAGAGTCCGTATGTAATATTATTAATATATAAAATATGGGTAAAAATATTTAGATATACATATCAATGATGTCATACATTAAATTTTAAAGTACAAATACATACAAAAAAGGTAAATCCAAAATATTTAATTATTGAAATGGACACATACCATGCCTTAAAAGTATTATTCAAAAGAGTTGACACTGGACATGTGGAATGAATGGTTAACAGAGATAATGGATTCCCTCAGTGTGACAGGTGGCAGAAGAGAAAGACTGCAACTAAGCTGGGGGACTTGGAACTAGGGAAAGATGTCTGATGGAATTGGGAGGGTGTACGTGAGAAGCCAGTCTCACCCCAGAATCCAGAGACAGAGCGGAGAGCAACAACAGTATTTCCTTTGTTTTAGCAAGCAAAATACTGAATCAATGCATTTCATGATTCTCTTTCTTTCATACTATTGTCTCCTGTTACATCCTATATTACTTGATAATCATTACAGTGCATCTTACAAAGTTTGTGTTGGTGATGTTGTAATAGCAGTACTGTTATTGAAGTTTCAACATTACAATAATATGTATGTCTGATCCTGCATTTGACCAGGCAATAATATATCTATATTTAATTTTGTTGGCAGTTCATTTGTCTGGGCCAGAAGAGATTTCCCTCTCCTAAGAGTTTTTCGAAAGAGTGGCTTAGCACACTTCTAATATTTGCACAGAAGGGTGACATACTTCTTTTTTGCCCATTTTGGTTTTGTTACTATGTTACCTTCGAATTAATACGATTCAACAACCCTCATTTTGAAGTGTTGTTTTCATTGTGTGAAATCATGCTGAACAGCTTTGCAGTTAGACGAACTGGAGACATCAACTATACATACCCGGTACTGATTTAGAGTTGATTATCTGAACATTTTGTTTACATTTTGCAGAAGAAAGATTATAATTCTATTTCCTCAATTTAATCCCACCATCTTCCATTTGTATTTTTCTGTCATTCTCTGAACCAGTTGTTCCCTACTACCAATAGCTTCTTATCCTGTCTCTCCTGTTTTCTGCTATATATATGGCAATGGCACAAGTTAAATAAAAAATTCCCGAGTTGTACAGTAAATTACTGACTGTACTGCATCAAAAACTTGTAAAAATCATCATGTTTACTTTGACACAACCAATTATGTGTAACAGCAGACCTTCCAACATTTTATTTAAAAACAGCAGAAGATCTTCCTCTTCCTACAAAAAAAACACAGAAGATTTTTTTGGGGAAAAACAACAAAACTTTATTAACAAACAAACACCCAATTTCCCCAACACCCAGTGTTCCGCATCTATTTTTTAGTGCTCAGCAGTGCTAGTGGCACGTTTGGTACACAACTCCTGCGTTGGTGGTGATGTGTGGCACTTGGAGACACTGCAAATGGCGGAGTGAAAAATATGTGGAGCAGTGTTTCCCCTGGCTAAATGATGGGCAAGATGGTAGGGCTGGACTACGCGAGCGCCGCAGGCGTGAAGCGTTGCTAGGGCGGTCCGGGGGCATGCTCCCCCAGATAATTTTTTAAAACTAGCTTAAAAATGTTGCATTCAGAGGTATGTTTAACCTTTAGCCTTGAATATAGAGGGGATATGCAAAACAACAAGACACTACTTGTAAATGTAGTAATCATTATTTATAAATGTCAGTAATAATGATTGTTTCATCGTCTTGAGGTGTGGTTTCCACTTTACCACGGCATTGGTACTAGGTTGAGGTGTGCATGGTTTCCACTTGGTTGGGGTGATGTTTTTCTTGCCCTAACCCTAGGCCTTGTTACCAAGCTGACAGAATCAGTAAAACGTAAGTCTAGCCCAATTTATTGATAATCTGTTAGTATACACGGTTTGGAGGAATAGGCGCCTTTTATGAGATGTGAACTTTGGTGATTTATATTCTTAAGTACTTAACTCAAATCAACTTTCTCAAAACTTGTTTGCACAACTTTATTGGGATATATATTATATATTTAGTACAAAGATATCTTATGAATCACATTCCTTATTTTGCTATAAAAAACTGCGTAGAACAGTCATTAGTTGAATAGATTTGTGGGCACCTGTTCGTTTTTTTAATCCGGACCCACCTCGATTTTGCCGTTATAACTTGAGTTTTGCCTAACTTTGATACCCCAGTGAGATAGTGCCATCATTCAACATTATCCTAGGCACATTTATTTTTAAGAATATTGCGTCTTGCGCCCATTTGAGGCGTAAATAGCGCCCCGGTTTGTATCAACGTATGCTGCAAAAAGCGGAAGATTTTCAAAACAAAGCAGGAGTGTAAGATTTTCTAAAAAAATGAAAAAAGTGGAAGATCTTCCGATAAAGCGGAAGACTTGGAAGGTCTGGTAATAGTAAATGCTGCACATGATTTGAGTACTGAAATAGATGGTTTGAACACACATTTTCTAAATAAACATTGCTTCATTTAATATGTATACAATAACTAACTAGAATCCCTTGTATTATTAATAAATACATTAAACAAGGCAGAGATAAAACACGATGACATGAACGATAAATGTTTGTAATAATATTAATTTTAGACCATTACTGACCATTTTACATACCCTGAAAATGTTGATGATCAAATTAATTTGTTCAATGTTTGCCAGCAAGGTGGCACCATGCATCGACCGTATATTGCACGTTATTATTACAAACTGCAGAATGCTAATGTGTATCTATGGCAATTTAGCTTTATTGTGTCTTCTTATTACCAATATTTGCTTTATTTTAACGAGCAAGGGATCAGGCACACTACGCGGACTAGCCAGAAGCTGCGTTCAAAATATTTGTTTGCAAATCAAAGTTGTTTTGCCGTTAGTCAGTAGGGGGCCGCATTGTGGCAGCAAGGTTTTTAGGACGTGTATTTCCTCTTGCAACGACAAATATGTGTGCGTTTGTGCATCATTTAACCGATTTATCGACGCTCACGCGAATCGCCTTTAACAAGCAGCCATTTATGTTAGCTGTTGCACAACCTGTGGATGTATCAGAACACACGCTATGCGAGCAACTATCGACTAGTGCCGCCTTGACGCCCTTGTAAGGCTTGTTTGTTGTCTAAGTAAAACACGGTTCTGCACAGAATTACGCTAGTTTATGTTAAATGATTACATGCTTAAGACTAAGCGGAACACATATTTAATTCGTATATTCAATTATACTTACGAGTGTGGACAATACGAGTAATTATTTAACCTCAAAACATTGCAATCTAGCGTTGAAATTACGATCACAAGATGTCGCTGCTCTTCGTTGCAGCGTCACCTAGGACTAGTTTCCTCGTTCGCCGCTACGCTCCGCTCTCAGTGCGATCACAGTGCCACCTGTGCAAGTGTTGACGAACTGTTAAATTTAGTTCACAGCTATTCTGTCAGGGGACATACGAAACGAAACGAAACGCCTACATATGTAGTCCATAAACCCCATGACCTTTTCTTGACTTCCGGAATATGGCGCACAGCGTGGTAAATATGCAAAGGTGACTGTGTATTGGACTAGCATCAATGGTGCGATTTTGCCGACCAATCACGAACAGTTTACTAACAAGTCACCTGATAAGAATTTGCCGGCGTTGGTCTTGGTAGTCATAGTAGTAGCTGTGATATTGTATGTAAACCGTTATTATTTTGCAGTGTAGCTGACAATTATTTACTGATATATTCTGTACCAAAGCGAACAAATTCGGTGAGTTATGTTCAATTACTTATACAAAAAACGTGCGTTGTTTCTTTCGTTTAGAAAATTAATATTCGACTGGCACTGCTTTTGCCGGCTGATTCATTGATTGCTAACTTACTATCCAGCCTGCTATCGGGTACTCCTGCTATTTTATCTCTACCCTAATCAATATTGACTATAATATTGATCAGTGTTTTTACAATTTGTGTTTTATGAGAAGCTCTCTATTCTGCCAGAAACAACAATATTCATTACCCAAATTAGGCAAATGATTCATTGCCATCGTTTGAGGCAGTAAGTTAGGCGGGGTCAGATCGCCCTGCCCTGGCCCAGCTGCCTGGCGATGATAACCCAATTTTCGAGGTGAAGGTCAGTGGCACCCATAATTTATCACTGGTTAATGATACTAGGCTAGCGGGTTTGTCTATAACTTATAAGACTATATTACCGTGGATTTTCTCTCTGACAATGAAATATCATGACATGGCCATGGGTGGATCCAGATATCGATTGTAGGGGGCACAAAAACCAATTGGTGTACATAGTCAAAATTTGGTCTCTTCCGTGCCGCCTTAACTTCAGCCGCTCCGCTGTCTTGGTGTGACTTGTAATATCGCAAAATCATAAGGTCTACGGGGACACGTGCTCCCCAGGTCCCCTTGCATCTGCCTATGCATATGACTGTGTATCATGTCTATGACTATGTGTGCCTATGGCTATGACTGTTCACAATATTTCTAGGCTGGATCATGGAGTTGAGTCATTTCAGTAAAGGTTTCATACTAACATCACACTGGTTTTCATGCCCCCTACCTAACAAAACGTAAATGGTTTTTGCGCAATTTTTTGACAATTATATATATCAATCAATCAATCTTTATTTCAGACAAAAAAGCATACATGTAATATGCACTAACATAAGTTAGCTAGACATAGTCTATAGGATAATGATTGTATCAGGGAATATGGTTTTTGTAAATGCGTGCATGTGTTCACATTGAACAAGGTTGTTAAACATTTTGTCAAATATATACAAGATAATTCAAATTATAGATAATTAAATTATTTCACAATCTGTTCACAATGTATTATCAAATATATAATTTAGCTACTGTCAAATAAATTAAAACAAAATTCAACCTGACTTTTTGGCTTAGAAGTTCTGCATAATGTTGGCAGGTTTTCAGCAGTAGCCAGAAAACTTTGTGATTTGCCAAGAGAGCTCTTCAGGAAGTCAACTTTATTTGCTGTTATGCTACTTGTGGTTGTGTAAGAGTCAGAGTTGTTTTTACATGACACTTGTACATGAGTGGTTATGATAAATATTTATCTACAAATTTCCAAGCTTTTCAAACCAAAGATAACATCTAAATAAATAATAGTCAATAATAGACAATTAGATATAAAGCGATACAAATGAACAGAACTTTATGCAGTACCCACAGCACAGCTGAATGCTTTCTATATAATCTATAAAGGTAGTGGTGGAGCATGTGCTATCATTGCCACTAACAACAGGTGTTGAAGGAGGCATGTCATATTAAATCAAATCCGTTATAGTTAACTTCACGACTAATGAGTCATTTAAAACAGCTGTTTAATAACTTACTTATTTTTTCTTCGATTAAAGTAGAGCATAAAGCTAAAATTACATAAATTTCTCTTTTTACTAACTGAAACTTAATAACTACCTAGATGTGTTCTTCCACTTTGAACTGGGATGATTTTGACTTGACTGAGTATATTTTTGTCAGCATTTGCTAACACATATCTTACCTATGAAACGGAAACTCTTCAAACTTTATATTAAAGGGGCACTGTATAGATTGCGCTATTCCACAGCAGAAGTATTTTATCAGCCGACGCTTGGCGCCTGCAGTTATTTATAGAACAGTTTTGTGCAGGCGATATGTTTGCCGTCATTAGTTCTCGGGAACACAAGACAAACGTGCTCTGCATCTAGTGATTGTGTTGTTGATAAGGATTTATTTAGTGTTGTTATTTGCAACAGTATATATATATATATATATATGTCATCTACAAATCCTTATCAACAAACAATCACTAGATTCACGCTTGTCTTATGTTCCCGAGAACTGACGGCAAACATATCGCCTGCACAAAACTGTTCTATAAATAACTGCAGGCGCCAAGCGTCAGCTGATAAAATACTTCTGCTGTGGAATAGTGCAATCTATACAGGGCCCCTTTTACCCACTGGTGCCTTATTTCCTAGAACTTGACAAATCACCATAAACCCGGGGGACACGTTGTACATAGACATATGAATGCAGCCACTGCCCCTCGTGGTTAGGGTGTACACACTTTCGACACACCTATGTTGAAGCGTGTTACCGTGAGGACACTAGTGCAGGCGTTTGCTGCCAGGAGACCTGTATATTTGCGACGGTGCAAATTGAGCCAGTGGGCAAGTATGTTGACAGTAACGCCAGTTGTTGAAACTTTTGGCCTTTACTTAAGGGTAGTTGACTGCTTTTAGTTTTAGGTTCACTCACTACCACTTTGGCTACGGCATTCTCTCCGCTTTTTAATACCCTCTGCACCTAATTGGCATAAGCAGTATACAGTAGCACAATTCTGTAAGCAGTTTTTGTAGATGTGAAATACCTCGAAATCTCTTCATCTGGCCAGCATAATTATAGATATGTAGCTGTGAACATTGCTGTGTGAAATGTTTTGAGGTTTCACTGACTTCCAGTAAAGTGTTAGCATGGTGTTTTAGTTTGTTGTGGCTTGTAGATACACTGGAATGTGCAGTGTTTGCTTTTCGCGCCTACGTGAAACTTGTAGGTGTGTTTTATTGCTAGGTAAACAAGCAATTTCCCCGTCACAGTTTCTGGTTCAGTGGTTGTTGTTAAATCTGTTTGTCTCACAATTTATGTGTTAAATAATCACATTAAATACAGTTTGGGGTCTATTTCAGTGTTCAAAAAATATCCTTGGTTATTCCATAATGTACACACAATATTAGTAGCATCTAGTGGTGACAGCTGCGTAGTTTGTATCTGTAGGTGTCAAGTGAATAAGTGAAGTATTTAAGGATGCTTTAAATATTGACACAAACAAATCAGTCGATAACATCATGGAGGGGCATGTGGCATAAAAAGGACCCGGTGGGTGGTAGCTTCACAATCTTCTAAATCAACTTGAAGATTACCGGTAACCTTAAAATAAGTTATCAATATCAGTTACTTGGAATAGAATCACCTGACCTATCGATTATCTCAGATTTATTAATCACACATCCGGTGCTAATCATATGGCTATAAAACATTGAATCATATGTTAAGAGAACAGACTGTTTGCTGTAATGCTGATGGTAAGTCTCAATTTGATTACGTTGTGCACAGGTTTCGCAATTGCTATACAAATTGCTGACTATATCTAGAAACTTTATGCACATGAAATATATATACCAGAAACATGTCACTAATACGTTGGCTAATTAATGTGTGTTTGCTTTTTAATACAAATTGTCATGGTGACGATTGGTGTTATATCAATACTATTAGTATTATAACTATTACATTATTGGTGGGACGTACGTGTAGGAGTTTGCTTCCGTTTCAGCTCTGTTAAACAGGGAAGGAAGAAGTATCACATTTAGTTATTTATTTACAACATGTTGTAGTACTTACTATAAACAGCACTACTTAATGCTGTTATTAAATGACAAATATTTGACATAATCATGTGTTAAAGGTTCATTCTCAGTTAGTATTTTGCTTAGATTGTTCAGTTATTTTTGACCAGATCAGAAGAGTAAAGTGGTTTGGCTATAAATTATAATACAGCTAATCAGGTGAGCTAATCACACTTTCACATGTTATAAGATCGAACAATGCAAATCAGTTCCTACAATGATGTTAACGAAAGCACAACTAAATATTTAATGAAAATTGTGTTGGACTGTTGATAATGCATATTATCAAAGATCCATCAACACAGTTACAGAGTGACAGTGCTAGTTTAAGTTATTGTGGCAATGTCATGAAAAAAGGCGAACCCACTGAAATTGTTGCAAACTTAATGTACTAAGTTTCCATTATTTCTTATTACTTTTGAAGCAATTTGGAGTTTCCCTGTGCATGACTTTTATTTGTTTATATTATTAAAAAATTTCCAATTTGTGTATAAACTTATATTATAATTATATTACAACATTTATTTCAAACTTTCCGACAAATTATGGTACACATTATTGTGAATGCTATTGCATTAGCAATGGACAGTTTTTAATATGTGTTAAATCCATCATAATAACACATAAAAATGTGTTAAGATTACATTTGTGTTTGGAGAAATTCTGACTCAAGATTCTCCAACATGAAATTCTTAGTACATGAAACTATTTTTTAGGGTGTATAAACATGGGAGATTCTTCACCAGAACTGAAAAAGATGAAACACACCAACGACATGAAGGCTTTCGATGACGTCTTCCCAGAATTGGTGGCGTTGATGACAAAAGATGGCCTGAAAGACACCGAAGTTGCTGATGCAATGACATGGTACAAGGAGGTATGAATCATGTGTTTGTTGTTGTTCTAGTTCTTGCTGTTGCAGGCATAGACGATTATGCCCCTCCAGTTTTCACTGTTGTACACGTCTTGCAAAAGTTCTATTGTGCTCCTTCCTACTTACTTGCCACCCGTTATGCCCTCTGGTGTTTAGGACTGCAACGAACTTCCTCCACCTCTGCCTGTCTCCGGCCATTTGCTGTATGGTGTCCCAGCTGTGGTTGATTTCCCTCAGCTGCGCGTCCACTGTTTTCCTCCAAGTTGTCTTTGCTTCTTCCTAGCCAGGCTACTAAACCATCAATGATTTTATTTATTTCTCTGAGGACTTCTGCTTGATCTTTCCCAAAATCATAACATTTTCTAACTTTACCATTCTCATCACATGTGCAATACATGTGTGTAAATGTGATATTTAAACTAAGTTATAGTAATTGATTTGCATGATTACTTAGTGAATGCTTCAATTGAGCTGGTACTTTTGTAAAATACTTGTTTATGTTACTAGTTTTATGTATGAGTGCGTGAGGGTTGATTTTGTTTTTATGCACTAGAGTTGACGGCAAACGTACAGTTTCTCAATGTTGGGATCAGTAAAGTTGTATTGTACATCCTGCTTATTGTTTCATAATTTTGCTTGTGATCTTCTTTAAAAAATAGTGATTGCTGTTTGAAGGATTTTTTCTTTTCTGTCCCGGATTCTCTACACATTCTTCTCATAAACCACATTTCTGTTGCTTCTATGATTTATTGACCTTTCTTGATCGTTTTCCTTTTGGCTACGGTTCACGGCCATACGGCATTATGTGTTTGTAGTTACTTTATTTAAATAAGGACCATCTGAATATTTATAATAAACCATCTCCACAACTCATTTAGCAGGTTTCTTACTTTAATTTGTTTAGATTATGCTATTCATATGTGTATATGAAAGTGTAAGAAAGTTGGCTTTGAAATACCTCTTTATGAATGTGCAAACGATTTCTTTTTTACATATCCAATACACATTGGATATGTCAAAAAGAAATCGTTTGCACAAAAATATTTTGCATCCTGAAGAATGTTCAGCAACTTCTTTATGAAGCTTTTTTATCATAGTTAAATTTTTTGACTTTATGATGTTGATATGGTCACTAGGTGCTGGAGTACAACTGTCCACATGGCAAGAAGAACCGTGGCTTGACCGTCGTTCACTCCTACCAGTATCTAGTTGGGGACAAGGCCACAGAAGAGGACCTCAAGCTGGCCCGTGTCCTGGGTTGGTGTGTCGAGTTTGTAAGTGCTCAACTTTCCAGTAGTTCTAAGTTGTGCCATAAACACCTGAGTTGTATATTACTGTGTCATATTTGTAAGATAAAGTCAATACGTTTTTATAGTAGGATGTCAGCAAGTCATTAGTTGGAGTAATAGTGACACAATTCTAGTGCTGACAACTGGTTTTGCCCCCCAGGAAAATGTATGAATTGGGTGGAGACACTAATCCGTGGAGGTGTTTTAGGATATGTCAACTTAACATTGGATATATAACATTAAACACTAGTTTTATCTCATTAAACCGTCAATCATTTGGTAATTGGAGTAACTTTGTTACCACTAATTTATATCAACTTGTATGATTTGGATGTATTTCTTTACTCCAGCTTCAAGCGTTCTTCTTGGTTGCGGATGACTTGATGGATGCCTCAGTGACTCGCAGGGGACAGCCTTGCTGGTATAAAGTGGTATGTCTCTTATCGAATACATAGTTCTCCTGCTTCACCACGTTGTACGAGAGAGGCTGACCTCAATGCTGGCTCCCGCAATTCTTCTCACCAAATTATAAATTTGTCCTTGCCAATCAAAAGATGAATGATTTTTTAATGTCCACCTTGACTGATTTTGTTAAATGAATCTGTTGGATAATCTGCATACAAAAGCATGAAAGGTGAATTTAGAAAATGTTTTAACTGCAGCAAATAAGTAAATTTAATCTGATCAATTAATTTGTTATCGCACTGTAACCAGATACACCATGACTTCAGAGTGCAGTAGTCGTGAAGTGTCCTGTTACGTGAAGTGTCCTGTTACGCAGTTATCTGACATTCCCACACATAAATTGTCCCTGAATACAGGCAACGTGTCAAACACAGTGATGAATTGTTCTCACTTTCAATGCTGCCCTGGATCGTATAATGCAACAGGAAATTGTCTATGAAAAAGCATGACATTTATTTTAATAAAAGATACCTTGGAAACACAAAATGTGTGGTTGTTATAAAAGAAATTGTACCAAGACATCATGGAAGCATAACACAACTGATGACATGGTCTCGCATGCTGTTTATAATGTAAGGTGTAACAAGCTGGGTCTCCAAAGCAACATGCGCCAGTGGCAAGTTGATAAAGAAATCGTAGACTTATAGAGTCCAACAATTTTCTGTGTGTGCATGTTATCTGCTTCTCACTTTCAAAACATACTTTCAAAACACATAAACAGTGATAATTTGTTACGTTAACTAATCTATTTCATAATGAGTACTTTCCGATAATCAAGCTAAGCTGTTCTTCATTATACCTCGAAGGTGATCCTGTGACGTTGGTGTTACTCCACAGTGTGGAACGCTCTGCCGTCAAGCGTTACTAACAAAACATCACTGGAATCATTTAAATCTGTGTTGAAGACTCATCTGTTCACTGCAGCGTATATGTAGCTCGGACCCTTACCAACACTGTTTTACCATAGCTGATTGATGTTTAACGTTTATTTATTATTTATTTATTTATTTTTTGTATACATTTTAGCCTAATTTATTGATGTTTACATTAATTTTAGTTTAATTATATATCTAAAAATTATCTTAACAATTTTATTTTATGATATAATACATCACATTCCTTTTCTACTTCTACTATATTTATTGTTTTAATTGCTATTATTATTATTAGTTCATTTTATCTATGATATAATAACTATTGTTTTTATTCAAATGCATTATTTTTAACATACACTTGTATATTGTTGTAAAGCGCTGTGAACAATATTGGATGTGGCGCTTAAGAAAATAAAATATTATTATTATTATTATTATATCTCCGTGTTTCAGGAAAAAGTTGGTCTCATTGCTGCCAATGACTGCATCTACATTGAGAACACAATCTATGCGATCCTGAAGAAGTATTTCAAGTCAAAGCCATACTATGTCGAACTCATCGAGTTGATGCATGAGGTTTGTTTTAGCCACCATTCTTTACTCAATTCATATTTATATACCGGTTTAAAAGAGATATAAGCATAAAGGTGCTTCCTCAGTTCTATATTTTTGTATGTCTTATTTCAAATTTATTTTGCGAAAAAGCAAACCTGTTGCATCCACTATGACAAGTTAGTACATTTGTGCAAGTTTTTATATGTGGTTTTAATAAAATCAACGGACAAACTTAGCTTATTTAACTCCTGCTCAGGAAGCAATTCCCAAAATTTGAATCTTCATATGAATACCTTATATTATGCTTGTGTTTTTATGTTGATATTGCTGCCTTTCCGTACAAGATGTAGCGCTCAGAGTCGGTTCTTTCAACAATTTAAACAGATAAAGCACTTTTTTATTCAAGGGACTTTGGGTATTATTCACACTATGAACACATTGTGTATTTGGACATGAAAGAATTGCAGTCGCATTGGGCTGAGGAAACCACTTTAAGATCGTTGTCAATTTGCAGTAATTTAAAGGATAATTTAGGTAAAAAAGCAAGTGAAAAACTGGTTGCATATGTTTAGTTTTATATTTAGTTTTGTTACAATCAGATGAGTTTGTTGGCAGATATTTGACCATGTTATTGTGTGTTTGTAGTGCACATTACAGATATTTGACCATGTGCATTTGTAGTGCACATCACAGATATTTGACCATGTGCATTTGTAGTGCACATTACAGATATTTGACCATGTGCATTTGTAGTGCACATTACAGA
Source organism: Escarpia spicata (assembly GCA_963995525.1). Classification (NCBI taxonomy): domain Eukaryota; kingdom Metazoa; phylum Annelida; class Polychaeta; order Sabellida; family Siboglinidae; genus Escarpia; species Escarpia spicata. The sequence goes on from OZ023212.1 coordinate 8,546,026, forward strand.
TATTTGGCCATGTTGCTGTGTGTTTGTAGTGCACATTACATATATTTGACCATGTTGCTTTGTGTCTGTAGTGCACATTACAGACCATCACAGGTCAGACATTGGATCTGATTACAGCTCCAGTGGATCGCATCGACTTCTCAAGTTACACGATCGAACGCTACAATGCCATTGTCAAGTACAAGACTGCTTTCTACTCGTTCTATCTTCCCGTTGCTCTCGCTATGCATATGGTGAGTTCCATGGTGTAGGGGTGCATGCCTCTGCCTGTTATGTCAGAAATGCTATTATACAGCAGAGTTATTACATTGAAAACATGGACATCATCTGGAAATAAGTAAAAATCCTTTTGAAGTGCTAAGCTCATCATAAAATAAGGCAGTAACCAGGACGTGAACATACTAAAGGGGCTTTCACGAGTTACTCTAGCTTTACATTTAGGGCATGCACGTTTTATAATTTTTAAACATTTTCTATATTCTTGAGCACAAGTTCTGTTCTTCCTCCGTGTTCCTTGTATGGGTTGGGTATAGTAGGCCCTACTGTACTACAGTTGAACCACTTGCTGTGTTCTTTCTTTCTAAAACTTCCTGTCAGCAGCCTCCTCTATATATTTCATCTTAACCCGATCGTCTCATGTCCCTCATGCACACAGTCCTCTCATCTCATTTGTGGACTTCCTCTTCTCCTGCATCCTTGGTGTTTTTCTGCCTCTGCTCTCTGCTACTTTTCCTGCATCCATCTTTACAAAGTGAGCTGCTCATCTCATCCAACTTCTCCCCAATCCTCCTGCTAGGCTGCATTGCATTCCATCCTCTTTCCTCATCTCATCCAACTTCTCACCAATCCTCCTGCTAGGCTGAATTGCATTCCATCCTCTTTCCTCAGGTCATCCAACTTCTCACCAATCCTCCTGCTAGGCTGCATTGCATTCCATCCTCTTTCCTCAGGTCATCCATCTTTCTTTTGTCTACCCTCTTTGTTCTTGCGATTTTTTGGACCCAGTTGTTCTCACAAACTTGCAGCTTCTGTTGTTGTTCAACGTGATGTTATTCACAAGTGAAAAGAGTAGTGTTGTTTCAAGACAGAAGGCAAACTTATATATACCAACATCTAAAAATACAATTGGAGAGAATTCTTTGAAAATAATACGGACACAACTTTGGAACACACTACCTGTAGATATTAAAAATGCAACATCATTGAATATGTTTAAGCGTAAAATCAGGAAATTTATTGTTGGCATCAATTAAGCTAATTGCACTATAACTGTAATGAATAGGCTTTTAATCATCAGTTTCCCTTATATAATTTCGAACTTTTTTTAATGAAGTTAACCTGATGCTATTATGTTGACTCAGCTGTCTAACATTTATATATGTAATGTTATTTATATACAGGAGTGTGCAATGTTTAGTTTGATTTAATAGTCTTCCAGCTCGATAAGTGTTTAACTTTTCGGGTAGCCACCTCATCTGTTTTTTTTCTTCTTGAAACATGTATATCATGTGGATGAGGAAATAAATTTATTTCACGTACTGTACTCATGTACTGTACTGTGGAATGATCTGTTATGTGTCTGTCGAGTGTGTTATGACAACCTCTAATGTGCTGTGTCTTGGTTGCAGGCTGGCATTGAGGACGAAAAGGCATTTGACAGCGCCAGGACGATCTTGTTGAAGATGGGCGAGTTTTTCCAGATCCAGGTATGTCGGCCTGCTTTCCTTGTTTTACTTGTTCCAGTGAAGTTTGTCATTCAAATGTTCAGCAATAATTGATAGGTCGCTGACTACTGGAGGTTACTGACCAACAAAAAGTAAATAATCACTCAAAGTAATCTCCTCCACTGGCGATAGTGTATTGCTAATTTTCTGGCAGTAAACAAATGCAACTGATTTAACAAGTTGTTGACATATGTGTTTGTTGGATCAGAGACAATCAAAAATATAGGTCATTTGTAGACAAAAAACATCCCTAATACACTGGTATTTAAAAAGTTAAAATACTGATATTAGACTGCAGATCATTTGCCACAAGATGCAAATTTTTTGTAGGATCAGTCATAACTAAGTTGCTAATTTATGGGATAAATCTTGACCGCATTACTTATTTGTACAACGAGTCTTGACCACATCGTTCATTTATTGGGTGGTCCATGGCTGCATTGTTTATTTGTAGGATGCGTCTTGATCACACTGTTCATTTGTAGGATGACTACATAGACTGTTTTGGCGACCCCGAGGTGACAGGGAAGGTGGGCACAGACATAGAAGACAACAAGTGTGGGTGGTTGATAGTCCAGGCCCTCACACGAGTCAGTGCCGAACAACGACAGATTCTAGAGGTTTGTGTCATTCTTCAAATGTGTTATCTATGTACTCTGTTAGGGATGGCCTCAAAATCCAAAAGGCTGGTATACGATTAGCATTGGTTCAAATCAACCCCACCAATATGTGATTTTGGACTTACAGATTTTACAATGTTTGTGGTCCGAGATTCCTGTTAATGTAAATTTGTATTAATGTTTCCTTCACTATGTAACAATTAATATTCCCCGTGACACGTGGTTGCGATCAAATCACTCTCTTTGTATTGCCTTACACATTCTGGGAGTTAGTGAACTGATGCGCCCACCCTTTACAGGCCTCAAACTGACAAATTGAGAGCATGATCAGTTGCTCTTGGCCTTTATCTATTTCAGGGGCAACCACTATAGAGCATAGCCAATTTGGTTGTGAACCAATGCATAATTTTCCATGCACAACACAGCCAGTTCCCAGAGCATTTTGGCAAGTGACTGATGCAAAATCCAAATTTCTATTACTGCTTTTACTTTCTTGTGGTTTCACATTCTGAGATCTTACATAATGCTGACATGATAACACTTTTATTAATTTATTTATCCATGTTTGTCTGTTTTTTGTGCAAGATCAAAATGCTGTAATGCTGATATCTAAGGCCCTTGATTTATTGGGCCGTGTGTACCGGGTAGTTTCGGTAAACTGATGGATGTCTTGTATGTGGTTGTAGGAGAACTATGCGAAGAAGGACACAGACTGTGTAGCGAAGGTGAAGGCCGTCTACAAGGAGCTGAAGCTGCAACGGGTCTATGCCGACTACGAGGAGAACAGCTACAACGAACTCATCCAGTTGATCGACCAACTAGACATCTCGTTGCCTCGCAAGATGTTCACGGCATATGCGGAGAAGATCTACAAACGAGATAGATAATAAGTGATTATGACAGTGTTGTGATAAGGTAAAGAGTAGTCTCATAAGCATTGTGTGGGTCGTCACCTTGTCGCGTGAGAATAAATTGATATAGTAGCGCCACCTATTGAGTGGAACATATATTAATTCAGATTGATGCTATTGTGGATATCAACAGTGTGGTGGTACTACGTATTAGCAATCATGTCACGTCAGAATATGGAGGGTATTGGCTGTGGTTTTGTAAACCATTTGTTATCGTCCGCGACTTAGGAGACCGCCCATAAAAGCATGCAAGTGTTGAGATTCTTGGTTCAAACGTTCTCTTGCTCCTAGTCATAATCACCTCAGTCGGGAGATATTGGACGTAGAATAGAACGGGGTGCACAAGCAGAAAATGGCTAACATAATGTAAACATTTCTTGCTAGAAAGCTGCTGGCAAATCAACAAGTTGGTCATTTTCATTCTGCCTTATATTTACAGTTGTGTTACTAATTTTATAATCCTGTGGAGATAGTTTGTAGGATGTGCAAGATAACAGTATGCGTGGAAGAAAGATGAAGAATTCATCAGTATGTTGAATGGGGAAATTTTTCAACATTGTAAAACTTGTAAAGTGGGGTTTTGTTGAAATAAACTAGTCCAGGCAGGTGATATTGTTTGTATCGGTCAGAACTGTTGCCAGATGAACTGATGATGTTTGTACCAATGTATTCAGCAAGTATTATGTAGGCTTAGAATAACATTTTAATGTATACTTATAGTAAACTGTGACTAACAACTGCTGTATGTCAACTTCAACATGATGTTTGCATGAAGGAGTAACTTTAAGTTAACTTCTTTAAATCTGTGTCTGTTCTTGTAGAAATGTTCGCCGTCATGTGAATAGTTGGAATAGAGTATGATAGACACCATACACATTGTGGTTTTGTATGCAATGAATATATATACACGCACAATTATGTACAAATTTGCGCGAGCAGTCAATGTGCTTGTTTAATCCTACAGAAAGTGTTCTTCAGTATTGCAACACCTGTTTACTGTGCACTGTGTAACTTATTTCGCTGTAGTCGGCTCTTGGTCGGTTATGTATTTTAGGCGTGATTTACTGTCTTGAGCTTGCCTCAGTGGTAGAGTGCAGCATGTATTCTATGTTGATTCTATTCTATTCTATGGCACAGTTGTCTTGTGACACATGCAATGAAGTGGTAGTGCCACAGTATTTAGGCAAGTGGAAAATATGTGGCATCTTTTACTGAGTACCATCGTCGCTTTAGACAACACAATATTAAATATTTTCTAACTAGCCTGTTGTACTTTCTTGCTGTCTATTGTATGTGGCAGTTGTGTTCTTTAGTTGCAAACTTGCAGTCTGTCAGATTTTTTATCTGATAAAATACAATACCCCTAAGTTCATGTTTGCCAATATCTCGGGGGGTCAAGAAGGTGGATCCAGGTATCTCCTTGGCCAGCAAGTGTTTTGGAGAAACCCCCCCACACACACTCACCCACATACTTTGGTGTGGCTTTTACACATTCTTCTCAGATAAAATGCTATTTGTTGCACAATGACAATTGATATCAATAATTTAATAATAAAAAATGTAACGTGCATTGTTGATACAAGACAGTATTTACTTGTATTAAGACATCTTGTGTCCTTGAGAGGTATTTGTAACAATAAAAAAAATTGTAGGTCGTATCTGACAATTTGTGTGTTCCAGTTGAGTATTAATTCATCACTTCTCTAATCAATCTCCAGGTGATTGTTATTTAAAACAACACAATGAAATTAACATTTTTATTTCAACCACAAGTTGAACAAGTACAACAGTAATATAATAATGTATAGAAACATTTGTGTCCATCTGAAAATTATAACCTACAGATACGATATTAATTCCGACATTTATAAACGCTGTGTGGTGTTCAACAAATGCACCAGAACACTACCTCTTGGATGGCCCGATTACCCTTTCAAGTATGAATACGTTACAAAAATATGTGTATGCATTTTAAATGCCTGTTCTAAGTTACTTGATGACTTGAAAAAAGAATACACTGTAAACGACAAAGTAATGCGTTATTCACTCAAAACTATGCAGTTATACCGTTCCAAATACTCATATCTCTCACCCTGAGGATATAAACTGGTTGGTTGGTGGGTATCAACTCGTGGAACAAGCTAGGTGACATCAAGTGCTGCCACCTATCGACTACAAACGCTGGTGCCACCTAGTGAATAGCTCGTAGTGAAATGTAATGAATTGACAAAATAATGACGACCTACGCACAGTACAATAATTATATGAAATAAGAACGGTACTATTTGGCTAAATAACATGATAAACAAATTGATATGTTCGATAACTTGGTGGAATGGAATTATGGCCAATAAACCAAATCACAATACAAATGCAACAGTGTGAATATTTACACATAATAAAATATACAATTATAAACATTTTTTTCTTTACACCTTAGCTATTATCAGTCAGTTTTAATACTATACTACAAAACCTAAACACCAACACAATCTGACTGTACATTAGTTCAGCATGGAAATGTTATACTACACTATTATATGTGTGCAATGATTAATCATTTCCAGAGAGTATAATTTTATAGTACATGTTAATTATTGCAGGGATTCACTTGAGTTGTCCACTATGCGGCAGTTCAGCCATCATTATATAAAATAGAAGCTAACCCAGCCACATTTGGACTCACATGCAGTTTGCGTTGTGATAACTATTTTAGTTATCCAAGTTGTACAGTATATAAAAGTGTCTCCACAAATATCAATCCATCAAATTCAACATTTTACCTGCAACATGTGCTGTACAAACAGTAACATATAACTCAGAACATCTATTATGTACAATGCATGTGTATGATGTGCTAACTACATTGACGGCCACAGAAAAATAGAAATTGACATACAATTATAACCTCAGAAAGAAATTGCAAATGAGTCTAGTCTGTATATGTTTATGATACTATCATATTCAATATTGGTTGATTCCAACATCGATAAGAAAATAGTACCTTATATCTCACAAACAGTCACAATCTTCTGCATCTTCATGATATTCAACAGAGGTATGTTCATTCATGTACTACATTATTGTAAGCAGTATGTTTATTCTGTATAATACACCTGTATAATGATTACACAGAGTATTGAAAGAAATAATTTAAAAAACATGGCAAGATTACTCAACATGCAACAGGCTTTGAAAATGTTTATCAGATCTGTAATTATCCGAAACATCACAAACGAGGTAAACCGGCTGTTAAAAATTATTGAGATTTCAACTGGATCCACATTTCTAAGATACAACTGCTAGACCATTGTGAAACAACACTGCGGGTATCTACATATCTATAACTTAATTGTGTACGTCTTCATTTCGATCTGTTGGTCCATTGGTCCAAACTACATAGAAGTTTAAATAATCCTGAGGTCTGCATTCATCTGATGAATCTGAAACAGAACAGAAACAGTGGAAAACTCAAATGCGGGTTACAACTTTTGGTTAATTTTACGCAATTAGAATTGCATGAGAACACATATGCTTTGTACACTCAAAGTGAAATACTTATAATACATTAATCTAAAATGACCCACATTATTGTATGCTAACCAATCCACCATGCAAGTATTATACATGAAAAATAAACGTAAAAAATTAGCACATTTTTTATCGTGAAGAAAATATTTCAATGTTTTTTTAACCAAGGATATTAAGACATTCCTCAAAATGTCAGGCCAAAAATTACAATGCAGTTCACCGTTGCTATATCAGTGTGTATTTAAGAAGCATATTTGTCAAATTGTTCCTTATAATTGACTTTCCTTGTATTCATGGGTGAACAACAGAACCAAAAAGAATGGAGATTTCCTAGATTTTGTATCAGGAGTCCTTGTTACAAGACACCTCTGGAGGTTAGACAAAATGGCAATGGCTGTAAAACTTACTACGGTACTCTTCTTAATAAGTCTTTCTCTTGAAGGGACAATTAATAACTAGACATGTGGATTAAAAGTTGGCTTTTGCATTGTAAACTGTTCTGAAGCTATTTTCATATAAAAGCACTAATTCCTTGAATTCCAACGGGTTGCACACACTTTACAAGAGTGTTAATGATGTATAAGCTGGCACATGTGTTTAGCCTTGAACACTTTAAAGTGTTTGTGCCATTGTGTCTCTGATGTATGTGGTCACATTTTGTTGTTACACAAATTCCATTAAAAAATAAATCATTTTTTAAAGTACCGGTATTCACTGATCTGTATTTTGCATTAAAACTTTGCAAATTTTCATGCATGACCTTTCTCAAAGATACATCAAAACAATAGCTTAGAAAGTAGTATTTCATGCATTACTGCACATTAGAATGTGGTATGTATTTATGTCTCCCCAGTTTAGAATAAATTAAAGCACCTGTAACCACCTGAGGCACATTCCCACCATAACCACACCCATACAGTGACACTATGCTACTTTTATAACCAAAGGATCAGATTAAATAACCAACACGATCACGCCAGATTTTTTCAACACTATATATATAAAAACACCTATTCAATTACGGCAAGCTGCATGTATAAGCATGTCAGAGCGCACAGCCTTGGCTATACCTGGCTGAAAGACTATCTGATGTAGGACTAGCTAGTCTAGACTCTAGATCTCTAAGGCTATCTCAACATTATGATCACAATTTCACAGAACCAACATCTATTAGCTGTCCATTCATACCACAGCATCTGGGACACAGATTTGTGTACCAGTGATTTTCCCAGCAACCAATGCCATAAATGATGATGAAGATCATTATGTATGTATGGTGTATATTATTGTATGCTAAAAACATAGGTGGAAATGTTCTTGGTATTAAAGTTTAATTATTGTTTATGATAATATGGAATAAATTAAAATGTTCCAGATGCACATGCCGTCATTAGTTGTCATACCCATACAACGAGTGTACTACAGGTTATCCTATAGGATGATAACACCCATGAATTTATTAGTCATACATTAATTGAAGTGAGTGAACCAAGACAGACAGGACAAGGAGGGTGCTTAGTCTAAAGGTTGTGTGAACATCTTGAACCTAGATCAGCATTATCAATGGTTAGTGAGATAACCATTGTGCTATGGACCGTGGCAACTCTAATTTGTGGTTCTTGCTAACCAAACTGGTTGGCTCTAAGCTGAACTCAGCACTGTCAAGTCTGGCAAATACTCACTCTAAACACTACAAACAAAAATGGGCCAAGAGGCCCTGAAGTCCTTTGGACTATATTGTGAGTTTGTAATTATTAATGAAATGGTTTTTGGTGAATCATAGTTACAGATCATTAAAGGTTATGATGGAAGTAAAGTGTTGACATGTTTAGTGGAGACTATATGCATGCCAGTGAAGATACACCTGGAAATAAAATATTCCATTAGTAGACCGTTTTGTGAAGACTGTATATATGAATTTCCCCATGAGGGACAATAAATGTATTTGAATTGTGTTATTAGAAATACTGCTGAATGTTATCCCAATATTCTGCTATTTAGGCTGATTTCCAGTGGTTGTAGAAACCTTGCAAGAGAGTGTAGCTGCAATCTCGCATGTAGCACAGTTAAAGGTTGTCTATGAAAAACCAGATGGCACCTGCCGCACTCACAGGCAGTGTTTTCAAGAGTTTCAAGAGTTTATTGGTTGAAAATAGCTCAGGATTCTTTTGAGGCATGGAGCACATACAACGATCTACAGTCTTCATTAAACACATTTGCACATTTAGTTCAATATGTAAAAAATGTATACATGCACACAGATCTATGAACATTATGATACGTAACTATCAAGTGGACACTTTGTATTATGGCTACTAAGCAGTCTGCTGATTCTGACGGTATACAAATCTACTTTATTATTACTACATAACAGTCCGTAGTCTCCAGGTCATTATTTCAAATGATTCAATCAATTAGAGATTTCTTGTGTTTTGTGGCACTATTACATGGAATGTGTATGCAAAATTAGAAAAAAAGTTACTGCATAGTTTTGGAGGAAATAGGCAAAAATCTGAAAATTTGGCATTTTGAGGGGAATGATTGAAGCAAATATAGATTTCTTGTGTATAGTGGTACTACCACATGAAATGTCTACGCAAAATCTGAAAAAAAAGTTACTGAAGAGTTTTTGAAAAAATTGGCAAAATGTGAACATTTACCAGTTTGGGAGGCCCTGTGGGGCCGTTAGAATGATTAAATAAAATACAGATTTCTCATGCATAGTGGCTGTACCCTAAGATATGTCTATGCAAAATTAGATAAAAAGTTGCTGAATGGTTTCTGAGATATGGCAGCTAGCGGTGCACGGCGGACACAGAGTGATGGCATAAGTCTGTTGAACCTTCGGCTCACAGGACTAAAAACAACAAACCTGCTCAATTTTAATATGATGATTAAATTCCCCATAACTGTTTATGCCTTGTCTAAAGCATGGCATAATTTCCCTTTTCGCATGCAGGATGTCAAGTAGCTTATCAAAGCTTGCACAACTTGCACGTTATGACTAAGAAAGAAACAGGATCTATCTGGTCACGAAGCTAACACCATTAACTGGTTATATGGCCTCTTTGTATTTCTTAATGATGACACAGTCAGCTATACACGGTGTAGTGTATATGCATTGCAGCATATAACCTAGTTAATCATGAAGTCTTTTGTATGTGTAATTACTGTGTATTCAGCTATATATATCAGCCAATCTTCCGACCAAAGGCGTAAGTAATGGAGTATTGAACCCAAAGATAATGGATGTCTACACAGAACAAGTCTTCAAAAAGCTGCTATTACTAGAACTGCGACACAGACTGGAGACCAGATTGACACAGAGAATGAACAAATAGCACCTCCAAGTTACCAAACTAATCATAGCAATAATACATGATCGTCTATATCACTGGGATCTGCCTAAACAAGGTGCTCATAGCCGGCGCTTAAGCCATTATCAGGGCCAAGTGTTTGACAGCAGCTTATGCAGCATCCATGTGGGTTTTTGTAGATCTATCAAAACCACCAGGTCTATGAGTCCAAACATTTTTGTTTTTTCCCTGTATGGGATCTTTCATTCCCCCTGTGATAGACACAAGGTAGAATGAACCAATCACTTTTTGTGTCTTTTCCAAAAGACATAGGCAAAGCAAGGCGAATTAAATTGCCCATTTTATAAAAAAAGGTAGTATATAGACTTGAACACGGGTTCTCTCAAGACAGTCCTGCGTCCTAATGGCTTTACTACCCTGCCCCTGTTAGCCTGGCTATGTCACCTACAGGTAGGTAGCTCATTATGGTAACCTGAACTTAGTATAAAAACATTACAAGACTATGCTATAGATGCATCTAAACATGGACAAATGAGAAAGTAGTGTTTGGGGAGATAGCAATGGGGTTAATGGGAACAATGATAAATTGATTCGTCAACTCATTAGGTGGTGCTGTCTGTCATGAAAACTCACAACACCAATACTTGCAAGGCCATCAATTATGCACACTACTGATGACAGTAATTTATGGGCTTAAAGCCGTACTGAGACCCCTTATGGCCCAAACAATTCCACTGAAATCCACTTCAAAATGTAATCCAATAACCGGGTCAGAACATTCTAACTCAAAATATGTCGTTGGAATATTTATGGCATTGGAAAGGCAAGTTCTCACACAGCACAGTATCCAGTCCTAAGGACTGCTCAAAGTACTTTACTATTCATCCCTGGCAGTTCTGTTCATTTGAACACATGTCAACTTCTCTGGGACACAATCAGTCACACTGCATTCACTACACAAACACGTTCACATGTCTTCACCATGTCTACAGCCAGTGACTCATTTATACAGCACAGAGGACTCGCCAAAATTGCCTAAGCTTCAGAACGTCAGCAATAATCCTAAACAAAGTTCTGTCAATTGGCAATCCAGTATTCTAAACACTATGCTGCCATGCCCTATTGTGCTCAAGTCACGATGAGGAAGTATCGAGTAGGAATCAGGAACCTCCGGCCCGCCTACACAGTCTCGTCATAAACACTAACAGCTCTTTAATTGTCACTCTACATACCACTACGAGACGGAAGTCCATATCTACTTGGGTGTGTGTGTAAGAAATGAAATAAAAGTCTGATGCGTCATGGATGCATTATAGATTATATGTGTGATTTTGCTTATCAGATTTAAGACTTTTTAAAAACCAATGTGTACACAAATGTTAGACATTGTTCCATGATAGTTTCAATACAAAATAACAACACATTTTGTTCAAAAATCTTCTAGGAGTATTTATTTAATGGTGATCAAGATGTATAATTTGATTTATGATATCATTCAGGAATAGCCTGGTAGGTGCTAGCTTTGATTTGTTATTTAAAACATATTTTCAAGGCCTTAAAATGTGCACTTTAAAAGTGTATATGATTCCACATGCAGACATGCACATACTCCACGTTCACAAAAATAAATATGCAAACTGATCGAATAGTTAGCACATATAAGTCATGGAGATAAATACAAACAAATATGATCGTTGGATAGATGTGATATCTGATGAAATGGGACCTACATTGGCCGTGAGGCCCACATAACTGTTGGCCGTTCAAGTGTGCAATAGACATCATTCCAGCGATTGGCAGTGAAAGGAAACTATTTACTGATACACAATCACACAGCCTTGTAGCGAAATGTGTCACGATTCGTGACATCTGCATGGAATGTATCCGAAGTATCTCCCTTGCTGACAGTACTTACAGAGTTGAAAGGCAACAAGTATACCACCAGCAACAAGACGCTGTGGAACCGGTCTATACCAACAAAGAAGAGTGCATGACTAATGTTATGTAGATATGTTGGATTCTTCAGAAACTGTTGCTTTACAAGACCAGAGAGTTATTTTTATCATATATACCATAAATGAATCAATAGAAAGAAGAATATGCTTGACAAAATGTTGTAGCAAAGAGGAAGTGCAGAATGTAGAGCAGGAGACAACAAACATTTCTGCTGAAGCAATTGTCTAGGAAGCCACATTACAAGTGCCACAAATAAGACAACTGAACCAAGTAAATTAAAAGAGAAATAGAAAATATTACCAAGAAAGTGTGAGATCGCCCATAAAAGCATTTGCTAAGTTGTGGTTTTTGCTAACCAAACTAGTTGTCTCTAAACTGTACAAGCCATTTCCATGTGAGACAAGTCACACACTCCAAGCAGCCATGTAACTTGTATGTTTAACAAAAACTACAAACCTGCTCAATTTATTATGATAATTAAATCCCACGTAACTGTTACTGCGTAGTCGTAAGCGTGGTATAATTTCCTTTTTGTATGCAAGGCAACAGCAGCTCAGTAAAGTATGTGCAACTTGTAAGTTATGGCTACGAAAGAACCACGATTTAGCTGGTTACGAAGCTAACACCATTAACAGGTTGCCAGGCCTCTTTGTATTTGTTAATGATAATGTAGACAACTGTACAATGTAGTGTTTGTTCTCTACCACGGTGAAAGACAAGTGAGGGATGTTTTGAAGAGAATGTGAACAATTTGTTAGACCACATGATTACAAATGACAGGCAAGTGAACCTTGCGACAGGAATGACAAGTTATAGATAAGACAACCACGAGGACTGGAACAATAGAGAAAGGAAATGTTTCTAGACAAAAATGTGGACAAATAAAAATTTAAGAAATAAAGTTACACGTTTTGCTATAAGGTTGTCTGATTGTATATTGAGAAAAAGTTTCCTTTTACTGCCAATTACCAGAATGATGTCTAGACAGATTAAAAACATAATGCTGATGTTCTTATGCATGAAGAAATGACAAGATATCAAATTAAAAGTAACACAGTTTATTATAAGGCAGTCTGATTGTGTATCAGTAATTTGTTTTCTTTCTGTGCCAATTAGCAGAATGTTGTCTAGACAGAGTAAAAGCATAACACATGTATGGAGAAATAGCAATAGCATTAAACACAAGAGCACGGCAGTAATGTGGCTTGACTCTCAAAAAACTCTGGGCAAGCTTTTTTACTCCACATTGCTCCAGTTCACTCAGCTATATAAATGAGTACCTGGCTGTAGACAGCGGTGGATAGTTTAATTGTGTATAAATAGTTTTTGTGCATTAGTTGCAGCATGGCTGAAGGCTCCCAAGAGAAGTTGAGATGGTATTCGCACGAACAGGTTAGCCGGGGGTGAAGTATAAAGCTTTATTAAGGACCGGATACAACACCATATTGGAACATAACTTGTTATTACAAAAGTTACGAAAACATATTTTTTGTCGTGTGATATATATCCTGGAACTACTACAAGTACTTACGATTCTAAGTTCATAATGCCACGAGGTTGTCACCACCACTCTTGAGAGCGTCGTCCATTCCTACTCTCGAAATGTAGCCACAGGTTGCAGGGCTAAAACAAACAGAGTCAACACTGAAATAGGGGTTAGATCGACTTCAATGTTGTCTTCAGTTTGGTCACAAAACATTTGCAGACACTGTATGATTTCATACACAGTACAACACAAACATAATAAAATCCTGTGTCAAGGTTTTATACTAATTATTCATCAGACACCTCTCAACTTTTAACTGGCCACATAACATGACTAACTCGGTATGAGAGAGAGAATAAGTATGATACATGACAGTATTATTAACAGTACACCTTCTGTACAATATTATGATGCAGTCATGCAGCAAATATCCGCGTTGCCTTGGGTTGCAATACAGCAGATCCTGGGACTTACTAAGATCCAGACTTCATATTCTTATCATATATTTATTAAAACATAAAGATTTGATGTAGTCAGCATTAATTTGTTGCCAAAAGAAATTAAACTGGAGGCATTTACTACATCACTCTAGATAAACTTATCCAGGTGCATTGTAATAGAAATCACTGAAAGTCACGTTCCGTGACAAAGGTACATATTCATAGGATGTTGTGATCAAATAACCTGCGGATACGTTTCAATATCAAGGTACCACCATTCAAACTATTAGATTATTGCTTGGTTTTCTACCTGAAATCGTTAGTTTCAAAGCCTCCTGGGGCGTTAACTTAGCGATGGTATATCACTTAAGTTATATGCTAACAAATGTCACTGTGTTCGTCAACAATTAACTTAACAAAAACAATTTTCACAGGAATCCAATTTTTCAGATAACAGTTTGATAACAGGTGGTTTTATCTGTTTACGTCAACCAACATAACTATGTTGCATAGACAAGTCAGAACACAATTAATCATATAAACGGTATACTTATAACTACATTATCATAAATCAAACCAATAAACAACCCAGAGCAGGTTTCTTTATAAAACCCTCCGTTATCTACGAGTCTGGGCTATAAATGTTTGCCTAAATTACATTTTCTTGACAATGGTCTATTACTTCAAGAGTATCTCTCAACTGCTGGTCCCATACAACTGGGTTGGCTGCCTGCCAGCCGCAGAGACATTGAAAGTTGCTTCTGGTCAAAAGGTAAGAGTAACCTTGACGGCTGACTGCGCCTGGATAGTGCGACATTCACACAGACAAACTGCTGTGATGAATGCTGGGACAATCTAAGACAGGCAAGGTGGATGGAGAGCGGTGTTGCACGTACTCATTTCAGATAGTCAATAGCCCAACTTGTGCTTACAGTAATAAAATATTTGTTTTTTTTATTATCAGGACTACAAGTTACAAGTTGTGCTTGCAGTAGTTAAAAATGTGTGTTGTTTTTTCTTATTTGCAGGATTAGTGAACTATTAATTGGTGGAATGGTAAACTTTTAGTTTTTTCCAATCTTGTTGTCCAGTACAAAATACTGAAGTTGTATCCATGAGTAAGAAAATGTTCTGATCTGTTAATTTTATATATTTTGTCCCGGCCATTCACTTGAGTGGAAATGGTAGACCAGAGTATATAAAAGTATTCCAGAACTCAGCGGAACATGTAGCTGCCATCATTACAACTATAAGGTATAAATAATTATTAAAATTTCTGTAAGAACAATTTGGGCTATAAATAATCAAAATGACACCAACATATAACTCTCAATCAGCATCGTCTGCCTTTGTCCGTCTTTTAGTCTGTCTCTGCATGTGTGGTGCATGTTCAACACACCTACAGCCATAACTCACATGAGTTGACAGAGGGGCTGTAGGCCACCGTGTGTCAAACATGCACTCACCAGAAGGCAACGAACTGATACAATCACGCTACTGTGGGTGAGTGGCAATGTTCCCACAGAAGACACTCACACTGTGTTCTGTGGCCACTCGAGCGCACAGACAGCTTGGTGCACCCACCGCACACATCACGCTCTAGGTTACCATTTTAATTTTGGGGTACAGGGATCAGTGAAGCATGTATCCTCTGTGTTTGTTAAGCAATCTCGTCCCAAACTGCCCCGTTAAAGGTCAACAGATACACTTTTCTACATATCTGCTCCTGCCGGGCTGTCTTTGCAATCATAGAGAACATATGGAAGCATGATGGCCAAGATTAATGGGGAATGCTGTTTGAATTGTTACCATATTAAACCTGTCCAGTTCACAATTTTAACATTATGCCATGTTAAACTGACTAGATTGCTAGACTAATTTAGTAATTGTTTCACAAGTTATTAATTATGTATATAATATATATATATATATATAATAGTATTAGTAATAATGAAAGATGTGAGGTAACCTTATAATAGGACTGACAAACCATGCAACAATTTTCAATAGTTTATTTTGAATTAATGAGTACCACATCAAGTTTTTTTCATGTGCATGGATTTATAACTGATACTTTACATGGATAAACAATGAACTATTAACGTAGATTTAAAACCATGTACATGTATAATAATAGTGTATACTGTAGGATGAGCACTGTAATGTTGACCAGTCAATGGTCTTGCTTCAGATCAGTTGTGAATTCATTAATTCTTAATTTTTAAGGAAGGTTTCCGTATCATCTTTTCTTTACGTGGTCATAAAGTTTTTAGAAAAGAGGGTCTGATTTGTATATATGAAACAAAATACAAACTTAAAAAATCCACTTGAACTCAAAGTTGAAGTACACAATGTACATGTCACCGTTGAATAGACACTCACTTGGGCAACACAGTGACACATTGGTTCAGGGAAAATTTATGTCAAAAAGACACTTTGATTGTGCGGAATAATACCTTGCTAAGTGTTCGAGTTGAACGGTGTCATGTTTCATGTATCAGTATTGTGCGGGTGTTTGCTCATACAACCTCTGTAGGTAGTAGTCAATAGAAAGATCTACTGATGATAAATTCGTCACTCTGTTGGTGCGGCTAGAGATAACCTATGACCCCCAGCGTTTGTGACAGCGGCTACCGTTGCTGGGTCTCTTGCGATACCATCACATAACCCTTCATTCTTTTCACAACCAAAAATGAAGTCTGGGCTTTGGCAAGCAACTATAAGCAACACTAGCATCTCTGTGACAACATTGGCTGTCTTTTTGTGGCAATAACATGGCGACAGTCTATGAAAGACTTCTGCATCAGAGGATCTTGGAGTACTGGGTAGCAGTTTACCTAACACACGTCATAAGGCCATTATAGAATGGGGGTATCACAAAGAGTTAGTCATATTCACAAACTGTTCCCTATTGCAGACTGTTCCATATGGTTGTTGAACAAACATTTGTATAATTATAGCAACAGACGAGGCAGTTTTGTCAGCTGTCAGAAAAACACACACCACACATTTTTAGCAAGACAACATTTTCAGCAAAAAATTACCAAGAAACGTACCTTTTTTAAGCTACCCATACCGCGTACATAAGAAGTGAAACAGTAGTCTGGGAATGGCGATGATTTGTGGCAATTTGCAATCGCTAGCTAAAACACAATGGAATGAAATAATGGGAAATGTCAACTATATGGAAATATTAATTATATTTCAGCATTACTTAAACTCAAAGACGACATGCAATATTTGGATTTCTACTCACCCAACGCCGTTGCTTGTTGTCACATTTCCAGCCTCCACTTCTGGAGATTCACTAGACGTCACTGTCGGGGGAATCGTCACAGAGCTCATTTTGATATTCGGGTTAAAGTTCACGGGTCGAAATCCGACTGGCCCAAGGATGAGTTCTTTGCGAGGTTTTGGGAGAAGCGCTGGCGGGGTCGTGACCCCATTTGACTTTGATGGCAATGGTAGCGTAGACGACAACGAAACATTGTTTCCTGTGGAGTCCAACATGCTGACCGCCATGTTTTGGGTTGTCGCAGACGACGCGGGGCCAGTTTGTGCTGGCAGTGTAGAGTAAATGCCAGGATTCATGTAACCATTCACCATGGGCTGCATGTAGGGGTTGTACATGGCAGGGTTGTATGTGGGCACCATGGGGTTGAACAGACTGGTGTTTGGGGCATAGGGCATTGGGGTGGTCATGGTCATACTGGAGGGCCAGGCAGGGTACCATTGGGGTGGCTGGGCAAACATTGGCTGCTGGGGGGTGGCCACCACAGGCGACTGAGGTTGAAAGGACACTGTATTTAAAGTGTTTGCTGTGCTGGTTGTGGGGCCAGAGGGTCTTGCTTCCAGTGTGCTGGCTGGAGACACATCCGGCGTTGTCGAAGATCGATCTGTCTTGTCGCTGCCGGCACGCTCGGTCTTGTATCCACTGTCCTTTGTACTTGAGGACTCGTGCGAGTTCGCCCGCCACGTGAAAGTTGCCGGAGTCTTCTTTTCCTCTGTTTCATCGTCCTCGCCTCCGCTAGAGTAAACTGGATTAGCACTCACTGTCTTCTCATTCCTCAATTTCGACCCCTGCTTCGATACTGACCCCCATGTGTTGGTTTTCTTCTCCTTTTTGCTTTTCGACTTCTTGCTGTTGTTGTTTCGATCGAGTGAATACGTGCTCATGTCGACAAAGTACTGATCCAGCATGCCGCTATCGCGATCATCGAATGACCACCTGTGTGTCGTTTCTGTGTCGCTCTCCGGTGATGGAGGGGGAATCTTTGCTGAGACGAGACGCAGGAGTTCGTCATGACTGAGTGTGCGTGGCATACCATTCTGCCCCGACCCTTTGAACTTTGCGTTGAGGAACCGCACCTCAGCGAACTGTTCCTCCAATTTAGTTTGTTGTTCACGTTCCTTCTCGGCATCAACCTTTGGTGGGTCGGGCATCTCTACAACTGGCTTCTTCTCGCTTTCATCTGGGAGCCGTTTCAGCCACTTTGGTTTGTTCACCTTGGTGATGTCAGCCTCCCGTATCCGTCGACCATCAACAGTCACGAGGATACGGTCGTAGTTTGGCAGCAGCACCAGTTCACCAGTCGACGCCTGATAGGCATATGCAGCACACTTCTCCACGTGGTCTACTTTGATTGGTCCATCGGGAACCTCATCATAGTCCCCAGCGGGATAAATCTCCCACTTCTCACCAGAGTCGTTGTCGACACCGACGTCGAAAACCTCATCAATCTTTTTCCGATTTTTAATACCTTTTCCGATTGAACCAAACGCTGTTCGCATTGAGTTCTTCAGTTTGCTGAAACTGTTGTATTTGCTCGATTTCTTTGACGGTTTCGCCGAGTCATTCTTGCGATATATACGGCCATTTGTGGGTGAGCCCTTCTCTTTCTTCGTGTAGCGTTTGCTAGGCGATGAATTCACTGGTTCATCCACATCATCAAATGCATCATCAGAGAGGTCATCGGCTGGCACCCAAGCCTCCGAATCGACGCTATGAGGTGACTCGTAGACAACTTCTTGTTTTACAACAAGGGGCGTTGTTATGTCCCCATTTGCAACATCTGACTTCTTTGTAAATGTGTCCGTTTTTGTGATGCTGGCCCTGTAGACAAGGCTCTTGGAGGTGCGCTTCATATGCAGCGTGCCGCAGGTCATCCTCGCTTCTCTGGCCTTGAACACCTTCAGGAGTTCCGCGGCAAAGATCTCCTGGC
Source organism: Escarpia spicata (assembly GCA_963995525.1). Lineage (NCBI taxonomy): Eukaryota > Metazoa > Annelida > Polychaeta > Sabellida > Siboglinidae > Escarpia > Escarpia spicata. The sequence goes on from OZ023212.1 coordinate 8,565,233, forward strand.
TGCTCAGCTGTCTCATGGTGACTCCCTTCGTTGCTGGTTCACCCTTCACCTTCTGCGGAACATCCTCAACCTCACTGTTCCTCTTTGGGGTTATCACCAGTGCCCCCATCCCGGGGAGAGGAGGTGGGGGAGGGGGAGGAGGTGGGGGAGTTTCTAACGGTTTAGGCTCATTAGGAACTTCCGGTTCTGATGGAACCTGCTCCGTTGACATTGACGGCGCCTCGGATTCAACCAGGTGTTCTTCAGTCTTCTCATCATCAGATGTCACATCTTCTGTGTCCTTGTGTTGTGGAGAAGTCACTTGAAGCTCTGGAGGAGGTTCCTGAGGCATCTGTTTTTCTGGTTGGTGTGGCTCCTCTGGGGCTGCTGGTGTCTCTTCAGGTGGAGGTGTCTCCATCTTCACTGATGTATTCTCATCATTATCATCGTAGTCGGCCGCCGGCTCAGGCGGGGGACCATTATGTATTTCTGCTCGTATCTCGGCAATTTGAACAGGAACATCAATACTCTTCTCACTCCAAGTGCGCTGCAGTGGTGGGCCTGGCGCCTGACGCTTCCTGCGAAACTTCCGTCGAACATGATCGTTGCTTGAACTGAAGCTCTCCGGAGTCAACGCCCGTGGTGTAAAGCTGTTTGCTGGAGGCAGAGGGGCATGACGTTTTTTCCTGCGAATGTAATTCCCGCGTGAGAATGATGACCGTCGTGACGTGGCCCTAGAGGTCATGCCAGATTGCATGGGAGAGTTCAAAGCTGATGCCATGCGCGATGCAGTCACTGACGGCATCCGTGAATTGAATCTCGACGACATTTTGTAGAGTGTCGAATCAGGAGAGTTTGCATCAAAGAATGCGCCATAGTTCTCTTTGTCCATTCGACTGACGCAGGCAGAAGACATGGGACTCCCGTATGGACTGTAAAGTCGTCCTCGCATCCTTGGCTCACAGTGTTCACGAATAAAGCGTGGCCCGTTCTTCAGGTAGGCTGACTTCTGCATACCGGGGAGGTTGTCGGGCAGCACTTTGTTGTGTGAGAGCCGCCAGTAGTTGGGGTTGCTCTCGGCAAACATCGACCCCATGGTGTCAGGTTCTGGGGGTGGCTGTGTCACCTTGGCTTCGGTTGCACCGCCCAGTGACGCTGAAGAACTGTTGCCCATGGGGCCTCAAACCATGGTTCTGTAAGCAAAAGGTAGAAGAGACATTTACCTGATGGGGATACTAAAAATATAATATAGCATTGCACAAGACATGCAAGAAGTAACACAGACCTTTACAGGATGTATAAGTAAAATATAATATATCAAAGAGGATGACTGAGCAAGACATACAGAGAATGCGTGAGGAGAGACTGACAATAAGTGCAGACAAAACAGATGTTAGAAAAGAGGAAAACTGAAATTAAGATTGCAAGAAAATGCTGAGAAATCTTTCGAAAGGGTGAACAGTTCAAGGTAGGAGGGAATACAAGATAATCCTGATTAGTCATAGGTGGTGACAATGACGTGAAGAGATCAAGTTATGTAGTCTCCACATTGCATGGGATCAATGAGAAAAAGATGAAGTCAATGTCTTTGATCATAAACATACTTGAACAAATTCTAAGCATGCCAGAGTCAACCCCATTGTGACCTATGAACATATGATGACACTTAACAATTCACACCGGTGAAATATCTCCATAAACACAGTAATATAAATTAAATATCAAGACACAATGTTGTTGTGTGCTTTATTCAAAATGTCAATGTACTAAATTCAACGTCTGTGTTATTTGCATGCTCTGAAGAATTGTCCAATTCATGTCTAGAGGCAATTATATATGGCTGTATGTCTAAAATAATCACCCACTGACTGTCAAAAATCGCTAGGTGTCTTTGTTGAAGGTTGTTTCATCAGACATCTGTTGTGCACAGGAGTAATGTGCAAGAAGACTTATTAAACATTTATTTAAAACAAAATGTGTATGTCACTCGAACAAAAAAAGGTACTCAATAAATTGTGTATCATAGAAATTTCTTTTTGGAACACTAGACAAAAGATACTACTTGAAGCAAATAGATGCAATATTTTGACCACCATTTATAAGTGGAATATTTGATGCATGATTATGTGAATCATAAAAAATATAACACCTCACTAAAAAATATTAATAAAACATCATGACCATGGCTCTGTCATAGAAACTACTTTATTTATGAAGTGCAGAATGTTTTAAAGTCCAGAACGTTTGTGACATGGTTCACTGCGTCACACTCTGACAGTTGTGTCACCACAGGGATAAAAACCTGGACAATGACCCAATGTTCTTGTTAAGGTCATCAGACAACATGAGTGAATCATGCTTGTCAATGAAGATGTCTAGCAAGATTGCCGAAATTACAATGTTGGGGAATAGAACGGCTTCACTAAAGCACCTTATATTAAAAGAGGATGAAAGGGATATTTAACTACTTGAACGGGTCATAACATGTGTCCGTAAATATCACTTTCAAATTTGTATGTAAGTTCTTATGGCAATGCCACGGGGCTAGATATACTGGTGATAGCTGGTGTATCAATAGAGCCATGTGTATCGGTGGTACACAGCTAAAGCCAGGAGGTAATTGATCTATATATTGATATAGCCATATGTACTGATGGTAATAGATGGATAGATGTATTGCACAAGATAGATTGATCGATAAGTGTATTTGTGTGTCAATACAGTTAGGGGTTCTGGTGATAGCTGGTGTACTGATAGGTCCAGATGATTAAGTTTTCTGTTCACATTTCAGTACCTCCTGTAATGTATCTGACCATGGCCATAAGGGTAGACAGACAATGACCACACACTGTGCCCCACCCTGTCAAGGGTGTGTCTCATTAAATGTAATACAATCCTTTTATCATTAGCATATCTGGTCATAGTGATACAACAATGCATATTTGAATAAATTCCACCTAAGAATACTCTAGTAGTTTTGAAATATTCCACCGGCAATATATACAGGAGAAAACAATGAATGAAAACAGAAGCGGTGAAGAATTCTATTTTATGTGACACATCATTAGAGAAATGACTTGGGTCACGTGAGGTACATACCGCTACACTGATGACCTTCAAAGTTACAGAATCACTCAAGTAATTGTTTGATGCGTAAACTTTATAGGAGCAACTAGAAGCCATTAACAGCAGGAGACAAGTTGAGGACCAAAACATGCACAAACACAATCGATAATCGGGAACAGTAATAAGGACTCTTCTTATGAATACCACAAGAACTGCTTCTTTCTTCAAGAGAAATACGAAGGTCAACAAATTCAATAAGATCCAACTGGAGTTGTCAATACTGTGCCTATTGATACAGGTGGACTGCGTTTAATACTGGCTTGTGGTGCACTGCTTTGAAAAGGAAATCTGTTTTCACAACTTTGAAGGTAATGTCCTGATAAGTATGCAGGCACCATGCAGCATATTGGCACATTAAATAAAGCCCAATGGTGGATCGGTGAGGGACAAACACTGAGACATGTTAATCCACCAAGTACGTGTTCTTGAGATAATCATCTTTCGTCAATTAAGGCCAATCTTACCTACAGTGTCAACATGTATCACTAAGAGAGCATGCAATTTGTAGTATCTCTGAATGTTGTAGAACAAGTTCACATTGACTGGCAGAGATAAGTAAGATTTGTGGGAATACAGATACAAAGACAACCACATATTTCTATTTCTTCACAAAGACAACTATCAACTGATAGTATACAAATTATTATCATGTTTTATTTTTATGTTTGTAAACACCCCTGAATCTGCTTTGTAGAGAGATATGTGGTGTATAAATAAATAAATCTGATTTGAAATTATACACAATGCTGTCCTCTTCGAATGTATGAGTCATTGTGTCCATTCTTCCTTCTACTGACTGTGTGAAAGAATGAGGAATTAATTAAACTTATATACTGTATATGAAACACTCATTAAACTGCCTGGAGGTGCAGGGCACCTGTTCCGGTCTATACTCTGGTGCCACCTCCTACTTTGCAACAACTGGCCAATGGAACATTTGAATAGATTGATCATATGAACATAATCATGATCAGTTATCATCAGACGTGAAACTATAATTTCTGAGAATAAAAGTGTTGTAACATTGCTGTATAATGTTAAGCCAATATCAGTAGTAGACCAAGTATGTAACTTTTATGTTTTAAATAAAATAAAAAACTTCAGCCTTCGCCATACACAATTTTACACATTGGAAGTAATTTCAAAAGAGCCCAGAGTTTTCTAGTTGTTTCCAGTGCTCGGCAACGTTCTATCTAGTCTGTGTATATTGTGGTTACAATGATACGTCTTATGAGGTCTCATTATGTTGCATAATATAAATAAATCAGCTCAGTTTTGCCTAATATCCAGTTGGCTAAGAGAATAATAGTTTGTATTGCATTTCGCATATACACTGTAAGTTGTAACACACTTATAAGGTAATCACTGCTTGACGCATTACTATATCCTCTGCCTCTGGCAAAGCAGTCACAATCACGTGTCTACCCAACTACAGGGTGGGTCAAATCTAACAAAAATTAATGTGGAAATGTCTTGTACAGGCCTTCAGGACCTAGTGTGTTCACCTGCAATTGCCTTCAGCTCTTCTTGACAGACTGTGGTCAGGATATTGTAAATTCCTTCAGCTATTCGTGACATATATGCAAAATATTGTAGTACAGTTGTAGAAATGTTCAATGTTAATCACGCACTGAGGTCAAATGGACTATTGGTGACAGACCTGGCCAAGGCTGTGACAGATTTGTCCAAGGCTATGACAGATTTTTTGAAGGCTATGTGACAGATTTAGTCAAGGCTCTGCGACAGATATAATCAAGGCTATGTGACAGATTGTATCAAGACTATGTTACAGGCAGTTGACAAATTTCAACAAGTTTAAGATACAGTTATGTCACTGATCTGAACGTGTACACATCGTGGTTGGTTAACTAGGGTGTGTCCACTGTGGCGTGCACTAGACAAGCAGTCAGAGTGCCGACTGTCGATTGGAGGAACTAGCGTTCGAATCCTGGTGCCGACCGATCGGTGGTTTTGGTACCGGCCACTGTGTCGAAACTTAGGCAATTTTGTTCACCCTATATTGCCTGTGTCTTTCTGAAGAGACTATCAGCCGTTGGTCCCTTCTATCTGGTGTCTGTGCCAGAGGAAGTAAAAGATCCGATGCAGGGAAATGGAAAAAACCTGTTATGGACTCACTGAGCTGGGATCTCATTCTCTAAACTCCTTCCATTGGTATTAATGTCATAGGACCTTGTCAATTAATAGCAGAAGGTAATATTATAATTAGAAGATATCAAGAAAACTGCTTTAACTGTTATAATGGCTGGTGCATTTTCCTAAAACAGTACTTTACTCTCTTGTGAATATTGGTCAACAATCCTAAGGAATCAGACGGTCAGGTTTAACTCTACAAGACCAGCCTAAATCTAACATCCTCAACATTCAATAGAAGCCATTCAACATTACTTACTACATCCAACATGCGACAGACCAGTGCACGCAATCACCCTGTCAAGAACATTTGAAATCCTACCTGCTTGAGCTGAGCATATCCAAAGCTGAGCGAGTCCAGTATCTGATCGAGTGAACAACACTAACTCTGATGGTACCTGTCGCTGAAACTGGTATAACACTTGTGTGATCCAATGTGAAAAATGTCCATTGATGAAGGAACAGTTGTTCCTGTCTTGGTGCAGCTGTTCACCAACAGTTAGACCTCTCCACTCCTACTTCCACCCAGCACTGACTGCCCCATTGTCAAGCTTTCATGTCATTCATTGGCTCTCACATTTGGCAACTGTGTTTCAGGACTTGCAGCTCAGCCGTGTGTGACCGCCACGCCTGACCGATTAACCATGAATGGTTCCTGTATAACTGAGCTAGAAGCATTCTACACAGACCAAGCATCACCTGTGTGGATCAGTGCAAATACCTGCTGATTTCTTTTTGAGGTTTTTTCCTAATACTGCACTAGACAAGGCTTAAGCTGTAAAGTGTTTGTGCTGAACCAATTAGGCATTCACGCTCCAGCGACTCTTCCAAATTACAAATTAACTGCACCACACAAGGGGTAGTTACTGAGATTTTCTGTGAGTTGGCACACACTGGAAAGTGCCTATAATGAGGGGTACAGCAGGTCATAGGTCATACGTCAGGTTTACTATGTATGAACTTGTAACTGTGGGCTCATAGTTATAGTCCCATCATTTGTATAGTAGGAACTAGTAATTATAGGTTCTCTTTGTCACTGCTGTAATAATATCAGGGAGCACAGTCTAATGATTGGAAGGCATACTCATGTACTGAGACTTGTAAACAATCGTGATTGATTGATGGAAAAACTCCCATATAAGTGGGTTAGTATCTACTCGGAACACCTTCAAGAGGAAGTTGACGTCTCTAGCCACTAGTCAGTCAGGGACTATTCACTATATATACTACCAAATGAATGATCATAATTTAGGGAATGCGATTCACACAACCTAAATAAAACTGCATCAATTACAGTGTGAATACTCTTGTCATATTCAGCCCTCATCATCAATAACCTGATCTCTCATGTACACCACTGGGCATGTGAGTGGTTACCTTCAAACTGACACATACAAACAAGCACAGCCTGTGCATCACATGAAATAAGATCAAATAAGAAAATGCTTTATTGTCTCAACTATGAAGTTAAGAAATTTGCCTTGGGTAAGAACAGACATGACTGCGATATGTACATAAAACCATTCGATAAAAATAAATAATAATAAGTAAATAAAATAAAATAATAAAACATTATATACATTGCATACACATAACTTATTCTAAAACGACAGGTGACACTGTGGCAGCAGGCATCATGAATTAAGTTGTTTAACGGACAGTGGCACGAATGAGTGTTTGTATCAATTAAGCCTGCACTGAGGAGTTCTATAATGTCTGCCAGCTGGCAGGAGCTGAAGTTCATTATGCAAAACATGTGTAGTATCATAAATAATCTTGACTAACTGTCTTCTTAATGTCTATTCAAAAATTTCCAGAAGGGAGATCATGGGAGATGTGGGACCTGTGATTTTCTTCACAGTTCTCATCAATCGAGAAAGCTGTGATTTTAACTGAACAGACAGATTGCCAAACCAAGCAATAATCCCATAGCACAGTATGCTTTCAATAATGGAGCAATAAAAAATAAGTATTTTCTCATCGACACCAAAAGCTCTGTCTGTGGAGAAAATACAACCGGTGGTGGACTTTGGGGCAAACACTGTGAACATTCCAGCTAAGTTTGCTATCAAGATGGATTAGGTATTTGTACTGACTGACCTGGGCAATTTCTTCACCATGGATAACAACAGGCAAGTGATCGGCAACAATACATTTAGCATCAAAAACCATCTCTTGAGTCTTGTTGACATTGAATTTGAGGTGGTTGTTGTCACACCAATGTACAAAGCTTTCAATTTCAGACATGTATGTTCTGATGTCAGAATCAACATGTAAGAGACCAAGAATAGCCGAGTCATCATAAAATTTGATTATGTAGTTGTTAGTACTGCTGCTTGTACAGTCATTTGTATACAGAATGTACAAAATTGGCGAACAGACACAACCTTGGGGTGCACCGGTATTTGTTAACACAGTTTGGGAGAGTCTGATTTACCTTAACAAGCTGCACTCTGTCTATTAGAAAAGAACGATACCACTTGATGATATATGGATTGACATTCATTTGTTTCAGCTTAGTGAGCAGAATGTGAGGTTGGATAAGATTGAACGCCGAGCTAAAGTCTTTGAACAATAGTCCAGCATAAGCCTTGGGGTTGTCTAAGTGTTTCAAAATTAAATGGACAATTGTGTTAACAGCGTCATCTGTTCCTCTGCCATGCCTGTAGGCAAATTGGAATGAGTCAAGATAGTCCTGAACGTCTAACGTTAGTTTACAAACCACATTTCATAAAAATTGGTGTAAGTGCAACAGGTCTGTAATCATTGTTTTCTTTTGAACAAGTTTTATTTGGTACAGGAGTAATATGTGAGGTTTATATGAGGAGTATTGGTACCATGTGGCTATCGACAGAAAGTTGGTATATGGGGCATCAAGCCGGTGCAAGCTCCTCAGCATATATGAAATGCCTCTCTGTGAAAAATGGCTCATTTGATATTATGGCACATGTATTTTTCAATCTGCAGCATTCCTTTCATAAATGTGCACGAGCAGATTGTGATGTTTATCTGCGTGGTTTTTATTTGCTGTGTGCATGAAGATCATAGAACGGTTTTGACAACAATCTGGCTGCGGGCATACACAGCCGGAGAAAGGACAGACGGGGCAACAGGTCACATTCACCAGTGACATATTTCTGCAATACAACCTTTGTGATTTCTGTACTGTGCTTGATTTAGAGTCCATGATAAAAAGGCCGAATGGAATGGAATTTTATAGCTGATGATTTACATGAAACTTATGTGCTTCTGCAATGCTGTAACTACTTTATTCTGTGGTTAAACAGGTTTATGTACCAGGAAAACATACTGTTTGATCAAAAAGGAACAAGAACAGAGATCATTTATCAATGAGTAGTAAAACAACGTGGACAGTATATGCTTGTGTGATGACTTTTTAAGAAGGGAGGGGTAAACACTATGTTACTGCAAACCATATATATCTATTCTAACATCTCAACATGCTGAGATGTTTTTTTTAATGAACTACAATTTAAAAGTAAAAATTTACTTTTACATGTTTTTTGAGTATCAATGAACACTGCCATTCTGACAGCATTCAGCTGTAAATAGAGAAGGCAGTAAGTAGCAGAGGATTGCAGAACAGATTGTTAGGTGAGAATCTGCACAAGTGTGGAATCAAGAGAAGAGACAAGCTGGTCCTTGTTGCTGTTATTATAAGTGGTATGACTGAGTGCACAACACTTGCAGTATAACGATGAGTTTATATTACCTGGTATTATGACTTGACTGCAATTATAATAACAGTGCCACATCCAATTAATGTTTCTTGTCAACTGTACATTGGTGGATACTTCACCATACAAGAACAATCAAACTCTGTCTGAACCTAAAATACCTGGAACACTTGCATGTTGATTCACAAGTCAATGATTTATCAAGATTTCAATGGCTGAAGCTTCTGTTTATTGTCTTGCCACAAACCCTTGGCTTTGTCTCTACTGTGGCCTACATAGATACACTATGCAGATGCACCAGCACAGAACTATTCATATACATGAGACAAGATATATCAGCACACCAACAAATGATACCAGAAAAGATTACCTGGCTAGTATTTCCACATCATATAGTCATTTTCAGCAACGATATCTTTAAGGAATATTTGCATAAACCCACTGCATAGGGGTGCATATAAACTATGCTTTGAAGATGATATAATTAGCAGTTGTTTGACAAGTATTATGCAAGTACAGTGTCTTGGCCATATTTTATTCATGTTGCTCATTATTAAAAGAATGTGTCTTCCGACGATGTGTAAACGTATGTTGTGCTCATGTGTAATTTGTAAATACCCCAGGTATGTGCTATGATGATGTGTTTAACGTTGTGCTGTAATAATGTATATAAATTTATGTTATGATACAAGTAATATATAAATCTGTGTTTGAATAAGTTCGCCACCCAGAGCATAATCCTCAGAAAGCAAGTGGATCACTCACTCACTCATGTGAGCCAATGGGGTCGAACATTAGTGGCTTCAATCATCCGTCTCCAGATCCCTCTGTCTGCCATTGCCGTCTTCTGCTCCTCCGTCTCTAGACCCACATCTTCCTTTAAGCAGTCGATGTAAGTTGCTGCTGGTCTTCCTGCCTTGGTTCTTCCATGTGTCGGTTGCCACAAGATGGTCTTAGATGCCATTTCATCCTTATGTCTGTTGCAGTGTCTGGCAAATTTAAATCGTCTTCTTCTAATTTTATCAATGACTTTACACATTCCGTTGTATAGTTCTATATTTGTGAAATCCTGTTGCCAGTGAATGTTAAATGTGGCTCAAAGCATTCTTGTATAATATCCGTGTAGTTGTTTGTCAAGTGTTTTCGTCATTGTCCACGTTTCGCATCCATAGAGTAGCACAGACTGTACTGTTGCAATAAACAGTCGCTGCTTGATTTTGCATGGAAGTATAGATTTCCATATTAGGTTTAGTTGGTTGAGTGCTCTCACAGCCATTGCCTTCCTCATTTTGATGTCTTTGTCCATTGTGCAGACTCAGGAGCCAAGGTATTTGTAGTCTTCAACCTTCCCTAAAATAGCTCCTTCCCTGGCAACGATGCTGGTGTTTCCTAATTGGTTGAATGATATATATTTGTTTTTTCCAGGATTTATCTTTAAACCAATCCTAGCACATGATGTTTCCACTCGTGTTAGAAGCTCCTGTGCCTGATTGATCACTTCTGATATCATTGGTAAGTGCAGCAAGTGGATATGGAAGCCAAAATTGTAAGATGAAGTGAAAATCTGCTTTGTGATGATGTGTAATTTGAAATGTTGTAATATTGTGTAAAAATGTATTGTGACAGTGCGTAAACCTGTGCTGCAATTATGCATAATTTGTAAAGTTGTGATGTATGTATGTATGCATGTACAAATGTGTTGTAATGATGTGTATGTAAAGCTGCGTTGTGATGATGTATACAGTTGTTTTGTGATGACATGATGATAAAAGTGTGTTGTGATGTGTAATTGAATATACAGATGTGTTGTTATGATGACGTATACAGCTGTGTTATGATGATAAATGTAAAGAAAGTTGTGATAATGTGTAATTGTATTTATAATAGATGTCTTGTAATGATGGGTAAGGCTGTGTTGTGAACATTGTAATGATGTGTAACGTTGTATATACGTGTCATTGGTGAACCATGTCATCATGTGTAAAGCTGTGTTGTGAGACTGCATAATGATAAGTAAACAACTTGTGTCGTGATTATTCAATCTTTACACACTACACTGTTTGGGAGGTTCACACAGTCACAGACACACCCGTACCATGTAGTTTTGATAACCATTTACTCCAAGATATAACTACTTAGACTCAGAGATGTACATCAACAATACATTGATTGGCAATGTGACAGTTGCATTGGGCTCTATCTGAAAGCTGCAGGCACTAGTGATAACATTCTTACAATACCTTGGACTTTTCCCCTTGCAGGTATTACAATAGCCTTTGATATGTCTCCAGCATTACATAAAAATGTCAACAATGTGTAACATATACAAATGTCTGCTTACATGTGCAAATTGGCAAATAATGATAATAAAATATGGATAGATTTTTTTATAAATATTGTGACAAAATGATTTAATTTCACAAAAAATATGTATAATCTTGTTGTTGTAAGCTTTAACACAGTGATCAATTATGATAATTAAATATAAACTTTCACCAGGCATATGTTCACAGGTGCATTAATTTAGGAAATGAAAACTTACATTGCACCTGACAGCTACAGAATCCTAAATTCAAATCACGCTGGTTTTCCTCAATTAATCAGCCAGGTTCCATTTACCTGGTGCATCATTAATGACTTCAAGCATATAATACATATGTAAACTTGAGGTACACTGTATATCTGTAAGTAAAAAATCAAGTAGCTCATTTTAACACTTCAGTATTCGAGTTGCCTCATTGGAAATCACTGCACAGTTTCTCAGTCACTCTCACAGTCTCAACCCTTTGTGAGTTGTTCCTAATGCAAACAGTATGCAAGTACTGCTCTGTGGGAGAATTCTACCTTCCACACTCACTCACTAGGCCTGGGACAATGTCTTGGCCCAGTTGAATACAGAGTCAACAAGTATAGAGCTCTGAGAAATGGGTACCTAAGGTATTATCATTAACGTCCGTCTACTTGTGGTAAACAGGTGACAGAACTGATGAGAACAAGGACATGTGACCTGATGAAGGGAGCAAGTCAGTGCCTTTATTTAGCAGTGTCCCTTGGTACAATCACCAACCAGCAGAGCTATTTGATTTAATTATACAAGTGTATGTGTTGACAAATGTTGTTGTGACGCACATCAGGAATATGTTAAATATAAACATATCCTGTATCACCCTTGTTACGTCAATACCAGAATATTGTATAATTCTTACTATATGATAGTACTCATAATTTGTTAATACCCTTGCTGGGATTATAACAAGATCCTGCATTGATTACCCTCAATAAGTTAGCAACAGCAGGATCTAGTATAACCCTCATTAATACAATATCTGGATCTTCTATCATCCTCACAAAGTTAGTAACAGGATCTGATCTTATATCACCCTCACAAAGTTAGTAACAGGATCTGATCTTATATCACCCTCACAAAGTTAGTAACAGGATCTAATCTTATATCACCCTCACTATAACTTTAACAGTGGCATCATCTTAGACCATTCTTGCTAAGTGAGCAACATTTAACTGTTCTGTACTGTAGGAAATATAGATGTTGATTTAAATGTTTAGTATGTTTGTGTTATTTACAAACTGTTTGTTGACTTTAAAGATCTTTATGTGTGCCGACACTGCTTGTTACAAGGATATGAATTGTGGCTAGTTTGCTGAATAACACAATTAAGGCAGATATAAGTCTGCATAAAAGCCACAATCGTTATACATGAATGACACTGTCCACAGTGTTCCCACGGGATTATACATATTGAAGGAACCACACCGACTGGTCCTTCTCATTAACATTGCATCCATCTATGCAGATGTATATATTATACATGTTCACACAATTTCCAGTAGTCTTATTACATGTATGCAAACACCATAACCATACGTTTGTTTCAAATAGTGATTCGTTCCCACCACATTCTAGGCTCCAGCCACCCCCACAAATAGTGACATACCCGCCAGTATCCACCACAAACATGTGATTAATCACTGTATAATGCCCCTGAGGCCTGTCTCGAATATGAATAAACAAGAGAAATAGTCAGGCTGCATACACATACAGGCTGTAGTTTATGACTCATACCCTGACAACACACCCTCCACCCCATACCTCCACCCCAGCCAGATTCAGTGGCTTTCAGAGTAATAAATGAATACACTGCTTTAATTGGAAGTAACATTAGCAGTTTGTTGAGGTTAATTCACAAGTTAGCTGCTCAATCAAAGGAGTGCTGTATTGCATAATAATGACCAATTACAGCTGAGCTTGTAAACAGTACACCTGTGTATCAACTTCAAGGCATGCAGTGACTTGCTTTCCTAGGTAACTGCTCCTGCTCAAGTTTGAGTTCTATGCAAAAACTGATTTAAAGTTGAAGATATGATCTTGAAAACTATATATATGGCGTACTATGCAACTTAATTACAGGCAATGTATTACTTATGCCGATAATTCAACTGATCACTAATAGCAATAAGGTAAACAGAGAAATAATTGTAGCTTCTTAATAATACAAGACCTTCCACATGTGACATCGATTGATTGGAATAAAGCCAACATACATAATGATATTATTTTTAGCTTTATGCCTAGTGCCAGATCAGCTCATAGATTCACATGGTATTTTGTATGTGTAAGAAGTCAAGTTCTAGAGATATGACAACTTATGAATAAGGCTGTCATAACAATTTGTTCCATTACTAAGATAGTAACATTTCTTATAATTTCATAAAGATTTTCATCATTTGTTTTAATTAGTTTTGAATGTTGGGAAAGATACTGTTAAAAATTCTCATCACTCTTCAAAGTGTCAGTTACAGAATTAAAACACAATATATTTTACTGATTCACAATACACAACAAGTGCACCAAACTAAAAAGAATAGCTATCACTTCACTTGTAATCGGATGTAATGTACTTATACGTACATTCCGTAACTTCAAATAAAAGGCAATATAAATTCAAGTGTAATGCAAGAAACTCAAAACTATACACACTGTATTCAAAACTACACACACCCTAACGTACATGACTGCATTTACCATGCCATACAATATGCATCATGAACTCCTGATAAAAATAGACACAAACAGGGTGGGGCTACCAAACGGGAGATTCAAACTCAGGCACTCTATTATCAATAGGTACAAACATCTCAATCAATTATCAGGGCAGACTGTGTCTGGACAGACAACATCATTGACAATGAAATAGTCTTTGAAATGAGAAGTTCTTCAATAGAAGATCACAATACATCCGTGACAGAAAGACCACCCTCACTCCATGGTGTCATCTGGACTGCTGTCAACAAGAAATTTGCAAGTGACCATCCTATTTGTATGAAATCAATTATATTTGGCGCAAGTCTTCTGTTCAGTATTTATATAGGGTCTGCTCTATGTAGAGATCTCTGTCCTATTATATAGGGTACGTACAAGTTATCAATAGAAAGTCTGTTTGACACCGTTTATTAACAACATATGGGAAATTTCATTCTGTGAAACAGATTAGATTATGAAATGGGATAATTAATGGTGATATGTATCTTATTAGAAGACATATTCTAGTGGTGTGCTAGTGGCAGGGTAAATGGTAAACAAATAAGGAACAATGTTGCAGCTTACTGGTATATTGACAATAATATTATAATAAGGTCACTAATATCTAAGTTGAATCTCCATGCTGGAATCAGTAATTGTAACAAGTGACAAGATGAGACATTCAGTAAGATAACTTGACAGACACTGTGTTTCCTTGTTCCTGTAATACTCTGCGCTGTATACAACTGATAGCCAGACAAAATTACACAATATAGGTAGGGTTCTTACATAGGAGATTATAGTTCATGTAACTGTCAGAAGTGTACAAAGGGTTAAAGAAGAACTCTGTGGAGCCATACAGATTATCAGTGAACAACAATTACAAGTTCGGCTGAAATGAGTCATTCTTACAAATTACAGGTGACTGCCATAAGGAAGTGTACTATATGGCATCCTAAGCAGCTCAGTGATCATGTCATATCTCAGACACAACCTGTAATTACACGCGGCATGTGTAGCAATATCTGCTACACGTGCCGCGAACGAAGCTTGTTAGTTTTGGTGATCGTGCATTCGAAGTGATAGGACCTCGATTATGGAATCTGCTGCGGTTTCACATAAAATGTAGTGGAAACCTAACACTGTTCAAACGGACTCTGAAAACGCACATGTTCAAAGCGGAATACTGTTGACATTTTACTCCTAAACTTATATTTTATTTATCTACCCATGATTGCATATATGTAAATATTATATCTATTATTTATTCTATATATACATAAAGTATCTTATATATCTTAATAATGTTTAAATAACAGCTTTATATATATATATATATTTATTTATCTATTTTTAGTGAATTAAATAAAATTGTTCTGTTTTTATAATTATTATATCAAATTTGCATTTTATATCTATTGTGCACATACCTTTGCTAAATTTTAATGTTTTATGATATTAGCTTCTTGTACAGCGCTCTGAGCATTTTATTGGAAATTGCGCTCTATAAAAAATTAATATTATTATTATTATCTCACGTTTCCCCCTCACTGGGGTGACTGACTGAATGAGCCAGAAAAATTGGTTTATGCCTACAGTGCTTGTATTTTTTAGAAAGTAACTGAATAGTCTTGAGGCCAGCTTTATAAAAACATCTGTGTTCACTCGTTACAACTAGGGTAAACATGATATTAAACTGACATTGGTTGTGTCAGGCAAAGCCATAACATTTTATGCTTCAAGTTCACCATAGTTTCTTAAAATTTGGTCATATTTCAAGAAGTATTTTTGGTTTAGTTCTCAGTGACTTGAATGTCAGTGATACAATAAACTTCAATCCAAGGCAGTATTCTGTGTGGTCAAAGAAGACATGAAGATCGGGAAATGGAGAACAAAAAACAAGATGTTTATTTGACCCAAAATGAAATGACACAGTGTACAGTATACAAGTATATTGCTACATGATATACTTCAACAGTAACTAAACAAAACTCATGACTAATTAAACACAATATAGTAAAACAAAAAACAGCGAAAAGGGGTCAGTGACTCCTATTATAATAAATATGACACTATCATAGGAGCCATTCATTATACAGAGACAATAATTGGCCTCTCTTTGCATACATTTATTTATAACTTTTTTAACAGTTATTGAGGCTATAATTGTTAAACATTACACACTTTGCAGAATACACACAACTGCTTTGTTGTTGAATGAGCTGATCACAAGCTCCAGGCAGATCATTTGTGCTGCCAAGAATGCAGATATGTGACCAATTTCACACTTGCCCAGTGTCCCGCCAATTCTAAACACACATCTCATCTGTAGCTGGTGAACATGTACATACTGTGTATGAGATTTAGCCATTGTCTGCTGGAGCATACGTTTCAAACCACTATAACAGTTACCTTGTATGTCACTGCTAAACGTAAATGGAACAGTTATAGTTTTGCCGCTTTTGCATTATAGTTTTTTGGTGTCTTGAATGGTGTTCTCAAAATATACCAAACCAAAGAGAACGAGTGGCACTATGGCAGTGACCAAGAACTTCAATAACTGGAAGTGGTGAGGTAGTGGGAGTTATGATAAGATATGGCAAAAATGAACCACTGGGTAAGGATGTTAGTTGTAGGCACATTCTGCAGTGGGCAGGACACAATATAGACATCATCTGTATTGTAGGAGGATGAGGAATGAGGATAAGAAGCATTCGATTAGTGATCAAATGGACTGGGCCTCTGTGGACTGTGAAGAGCAAAGGAAATGTATACAGTCCTCATAAGCCCAGAGAAGAGATACTGAAACTTCCTGAAATTAACTACCTGCATCTCACAAGAGAAAGTGGCAACAATTAGAAGATGAATGAGTAAAGTCAAATGTACTTAAAATAACTGCTAACAGATTATGTGTTGCCAATGACTTCAGCCAGTGTTAAGTTATTATAAAACTTAAAGAGCTATCAATGTGTGATCATGTTCAGCTTGGTTGTGATTGTTGAATTAAACACATAAATAGTTTGCCCTACATAAACGTGTTTCTGCCAGCAACTTGCCAAGTCTATAGACATATCAAACCACAGCATGCTTGATGCTGGAATACCACCGCTTGTGGTAAATATTACTCTAAAACCCAGGTGCCTCATTTAGTGCAGATTATTAGTGTTGCTAAAAAACTGAATGTGGATAAAACCTATAATTATTTTAATAACTTTACATTTTGGGGATAAACCATGGCATTTTTACAACTGACCCCCTTTGTTGAGCTTTGTAGTAATAACCATTAAGTTTATTTATTGGTGGCTACTTTAAGAAGATACTGCAGACAAAAGTTTATCAAAGACGCAGGACCTGACATAAATGTGCCCTTGTTCCATGCAAATGTTCACAGTGCAAATAATGCTATTCTTTGATGATGTATAGAGTTCCCGCAGAATGTGTCAAGAACACTAAAGGTGCAGTGACAAAGTAGGGCAAAAAACCCATTCTTCGTAAAGTACGCTCCAGAAGCAACACTTACGATTTACATATATCAATTTTCTTCAGGAAAAACTAGAAATGCATGTGTATCAACTCACCGAACGGTGGAACAGCTTCAAGCAGTGTCTGTAATATCCAACTACTGAGCCGTCGCGAATTGGCAATAAATCAGGTTAGTAGGAGATCAGGAAGTTGCACATTGAGACTGTTCATTGCACCAGCGAAACTGCCGAGAGTGAACAGACACACCCTTGTAGCGCTGCGACCAGCCGCCACACGTGATCATTACCACAGGTAGAGGTCGACACCTGCGATTATATTACTCATATAGTGGCTACTGTATTCAACTGACAGGGTCCCCACCACTACCCCTCATCCACTTCCTCATAAGAACACTCCCATGGGCAATGAATGGGATCTAGTACTTCATTGGTCAATTGAAAAGACCACAGTTTCGTTCATCTTTCTGTTGTTTCAAATATCAGATAATTTAATTCCACTCACTTTGCCTGTGTGTTTCGGAAGGGATACATAATTGCCATTGGTGCCTTTTATCTGGTGTCTGTGCCAGGTGAAGTACAAGAACACACATGGGGTAAATTGTATAATCTGTTATATACTCTATAAAGTTCTCTTCGGAAGGAATACTCTGAAAAACCCACTCTTATGTTAGTTGTAAACTGGGGTGTTTGTAATGTAACCGCATAAGACATAAAACAAGTCAAAGAAAGGGTCTTCCAATTTTGGTACCGGCCACTGTGTCGAAACTTAGGCAATTTTGTTCACCCTATATTGCCTGTGTCTTTCTGAAGAGACTATCAGCCGTTGGTCCCTTCTATCTGGTGTCTGTGCCAGAGGAAGTAAAAGATCCGATGCAGGGAAATGGAAAAAACCTGTTATGGACTCACTGAGCTGGGATCTCATTCTCTAAACTCCTGGTACTAATGTCATAGGACCTTGTCAATTAATAGCAGAAGGTAATATTAGAATTAGAAGATATCAAGAAAACTGCTTTAACTGTTATAATGGCTGGTGCATTTTCCTAAAACAGTACTTTACTCTCTTGTGAATATTGGTCAACAATCCTAAGGAATCAGACAGTCAGGTTTAACTCTACAAGACCAGCCTAAATCTAACATCCTCAACATTCAATAGAAGCCATTCAACATTACTTACTACATCCAACATGCGACAGACCAGTGCACGCAATCACCCTGTCAAGAACATTTGAAATCCTACCTGCTTGAGCTGAGCATATCCAAAGCTGAGCGAGTCCAGTATCTGATCGAGTGAACAACACTAACTCTGATGGTACCTGTCGCTGAAACTGGTATAACACTTGTGTGATCCAATGTGAAACATGTCCATTGATGAAGGAACAGTTGTTCCTGTCTTGGTGCAGCTGTTCACCAACAGTTAGACCTCTCCACTCCTACTTCCACCCAGCACTGACTGCCCCATTGTCAAGCTTTCATGTCATTCATTGGCTCTCACATTTGGCAACTGTGTTTCAGGACTTGCAGCTCAGCCGTGTGTGACCGCCACGCCTGACCGATTAACCATGAATGGTTCCTGTATAACTGAGCTAGAAGCATTCTACACAGACCAAGCATCACCTGTGTGGATCAGTGCAAATACCTGCTGATTTCTTTTTGAGGTTTTTTCCTAATACTGCACTAGACAAGGCTTAAGCTGTAAAGTGTTTGTGCTGAACCAATTAGGCATTCACGCTCCAGCAACTCTTCCAAATTACAAATTAACTGCACCACACAAGGGGTAGTTACTGAGATTTTCTGTGAGTTGGCACACACTGGAAAGTGCCTATAATGAGGGGTACAGCAGGTCATAGGTCATACGTCAGGTTTACTATGTATGAACTTGTAACTGTGGGCTCATAGTTATAGTCCCATCATTTGTATAGTATGAACTAGTAATTATAGGTTCTCTTTGTCACTGCTGTAATAATATCAGGGAGCACAGTCTAATGATTGGAAGGCATACTCATGTACTGAGACTTGTAAACAATCGTGATTGATTGATGGAAAAACTCCCATATAAGTGGGTTAGTATCTACTCGGAACACCTTCAAGAGGAAGTTGACGTCTCTAGCCACTAGTCAGTCAGGGACTATTCACTATATATACTACCAAATGAATGATCATAATTTAGGGAATGCGATTCACACAACCTAAATAAAACTGCATCAATTACAGTGTGAATACTCTTGACATGTTCAGCCCTCATCATCAATAACCTGATCTCTCATGTACACCACTGGGCATGTGAGTGGTTACCTTCAAACTGACACATACAAACAAGCACAGCCTGTGCATCACATGAAATAAGATCAAATAAGAAAATGCTTTATTGTCTCAACTATGAAGTTAAGAAATTTGCCTTGGGTAAGAACAGACATGACTGCGATATGTACATAAAACCATTCGATAAAAATAAATAATAATAAGTAAATAAAATAAAATAATAAAACATTATATACATTGCATACACATAACTTATTCTAAAACGACAGGTGACACTGTGGCAGCAGGCATCGTGAATTAAGTTGTTTAACGGACAGTGGCACGAATGAGTGTTTGTATCAATTAAGCCTGCACTGAGGAGTTCTATAATGTCTGCCAGCTGGCAGGAGCTGAAGTTCATTATGCAAAACATGTGTAGTATCATAAATAATCTTGACTAACTGTCTTCTTAATGTCTATTCAAAAGATCATGGGAGATGTGGAACCTGTGATTTTCTTCACAGTTCTCATCAATCGAGAAAGCTGTGATTTTAACTGAACAGACAGATTGCCAAACCAAGCAATAATCCCATAGCACAGTATGCTTTCAATAATGGAGCAATAAAAAATAAGTATTTTCTCATCGACACCAAAAGCTCTGTCTGTGGAGAAAATACAACCGATGGTGGACTTTGGGGCAAACACTGTGAACATTCCAGCTAAGTTTGCTATCAAGATGGATTAGGTATTTGTACTGACTGACCTGGGCAATTTCTTCACCATGGATAACAACAGGCAAGTGATCGGCAACAATACATTTAGCATCAAAAACCATCTCTTGAGTCTTGTTGACATTGAATTTGAGGTGGTTGTTGTCACACCAATGTACAAAGCTTTCAATTTCAGACATGTATGTTCTGATGTCAGAATCAACATGTAAGAGACCAAGAATAGCCGAGTCATCATAAAATTTGATTATGTAGTTGTTAATACTGCTGCTTGTACAGTCATTTGTATACAGAATGTACAAAATTGGCGAACAGACACAACCTTGGGGTGCACCGGTATTTGTTAACACAGTTTGGGAGAGTCTGATTTACCTTAACAAGCTGCACTCTGTCTGTTAGAAAAGAACGATACCACTTGATGATATATGGATTGACATTCATTTGTTTCAGCTTAGTGAGCAGAATGTGAGGTTGGATAAGATTGAACGCCGAGCTAGTCTTTGAACAATAGTCCAGCATAAGCCTTGGGGTTGTCTAAGTGTTTCAAAATTAAATGGACAATTGTGTTAACAGCGTCATCTGTTCCTCTGCCATGCCTGTAGGCAAATTGGAACGAGTCAAGATAGTCCTGAACGTCTAACGTTAGTTTACAAACCACTATGTGTTCCAAACATTTCATAAAAATTGGTGTAAGTGCAACAGGTCTGTAATCATTGTTTTCTTTTGAACAAGTTTTATTTGGTACAGGAGTAATATGTGAGGTTTATATGAGGAGTATTGGTACCATGTGGCTATCGACAGAAAGTTGGTATATGGGGCATCAAGCCGGTGCAAGCTCCTCAGCATATATGAAATGCCTCTCTGTGAAAAATGGCTCATTTGATATTATGGCACATGTATTTTTCAATCTGCAGCATTCCTTTCATAAATGTGCACGAGCAGATTGTGATGTTTATCTGCGTGGTTTTTATTTGCTGTGTGCATGAAGATCATAGAACGGTTTTGACAACAATCTGGCTGCGGGCATACACAGCCGGAGAAAGGACAGACGGGGCAACAGGTCACATTCACCAGTGACATATTTCTGCAATACAACCTTTGTGATTTCTGTACTGTGCTTGATTTAGAGTCCATGATAAAAAGGCCGAATGGAATGGAATTTTATAGCTGTTGATTTACATGAAACTTATGTGCTTCTGCAATGCTGTAACTACTTTATTCTGTGGTTAAACAGGTTTATGTACCAGGAAAACATACTGTTTGATCAAAAAGGAACAAGAACAGAGATCATTTATCAATGAGTAGTAAAACAACGTGGACAGTATATGCTTGTGTGATGACTTTTTAAGAAGGGAGGGGTAAACACTATGTTACTGCAAACCATATATATCTATTCTAACATCTCAACATGCTGAGATGGTTTTTTTAATGAACTACAATTTAAAAGTAACAATTTACTTTTACATGTTTTTTGAGTATCAATGAACACTGCCATTCTGACAGCATTCAGCTGTAAATAGAGAAGGCAGTAAGTAGCAGAGGATTGCAGAACAGATTGTTAGGTGAGAATCTGCACAAGTGTGGAATCAAGAGAAGAGACAAGCTGGTCCTTGTTGCTGTTATTATAAGTGGTATGACTGAGTGCACAACACTTGCAGTATAAAGATGAGTTTATATTACCTGGTATTATGACTTGACTGCAATTATAATAACAGTGCCACATCCAATTAATGTTTCTTGTCAACTGTACATTGGTGGATACTTCACCATACAAGAACAATCAAACTCTGTCTGAACCTAAAATACCTGGAACACTTGCATGTTGATTCACAAGTCAATGATTTATCAAGATTTCAATGGCTGAAGCTTCTGTTTATTGTCTTGCCACAAACCCTTGGCTTTGTCTCTACTGTGGCCTACATAGATACAATATGCAGATGCACCAGCACAGAACTATTCATATACATGAGACAAGATATATCAGCACACCAACAAATGATACCAGAAAAGATTACCTGGCTAGTATTTCCACATCATATAGTCATTTTCAGCAACGATATCTTTAAGGAATATTTGCATAAACCCACTGCATAGGGGTGCATATAAACTATGCTTTGAAGATGATATAATTAGCAGTTGTTTGACAAGTATTATGCAAGTACAGTGTCTTGGCCATATTTTATTCATGTTGCTCATTATTAAAAGAATGTGTCTTCCGACGATGTGTAAACGTGTGTTGTGCTCATGTGTAATTTGTAAATACCCCAGGTATGTGCTATGATGATGTGTTTAACGTTGTGCTGTAATAATGTATATAAATTTATGTTATGATACAAGTAATATATAAATCTGTGTTTGAATAAGTTCGCCACCCAGAGCATAATCCTCAGAAAGCAAGTGGATCACTCACTCACTCATGTGAGCCAATGGGGTCGAACATTAGTGGCTTCAATCATCCGTCTCCAGATCCCTCTGTCTGCCATTGCCGTCTTCTGCTCCTCCGTCTCTAGACCCACATCTTCCTTTAAGGAGTCGATGTAAGTTGCTGCTGGTCTTCCTGCCTTGGTTCTTCCATGTGTCGGTTGCCACAAGATGGTCTTAGATGCCATTTCATCCTTATGTCTGTTGCAGTGTCTGGCAAATTTAAATCGTCTTCTTCTAATTTTATCAATGACTTTACACATTCCGTTGTATAGTTCTATATTTGTGAAATCCTGTTGCCAGTGAATGTTAAATGTGGCTCAAAGCATTCTTGTATAATATCCGTGTAGTTGTTTGTCAAGTGTTTTCGTCATTGTCCACGTTTCGCATCCATAGAGTAGCACAGACTGTACTGTTGCAATAAACAGTCGCTGCTTGATTTTGCATGGAAGTATAGATTTCCATATTAGGTTTAGTTGGTTGAGTGCTCTCACAGCCATTGCCTTCCTCATTTTGATGTCTTTGTCCATTGTGCAGACTCAGGAGCCAAGGTATTTGTAGTCTTCAACCTTCCCTAAAATAGCTCCTTCCCTGGCAACGATGCTGGTGTTTCCTAATTGGTTGAATGATATATATTTGTTTTTTCCAGGATTTATCTTTAAACCAATCCTAGCACATGATGTTTCCACTCGTGTTAGAAGCTCCTGTGCCTGATTGATCACTTCTGATATCATTGGTAAGTGCAGCAAGTGGATATGGAAGCCAAAATTGTAAGATGAAGTGAAAATCTGCTTTGTGATGATGTGTAATTTGAAATGTTGTAATATTGTGTAAAAATGTATTGTGACAGTGCGTAAACCTGTGCTGCAATTATGCATAATTTGTAAAGTTGTGATGTATGTATGTATGCATGTACA
This sequence comes from Escarpia spicata, assembly GCA_963995525.1. Classification (NCBI taxonomy): domain Eukaryota; kingdom Metazoa; phylum Annelida; class Polychaeta; order Sabellida; family Siboglinidae; genus Escarpia; species Escarpia spicata. The sequence goes on from OZ023212.1 coordinate 8,589,011, forward strand.
AATGTGTTGTAATGATGTGTATGTAAAGCTGCGTTGTGATGATGTATACAGTTGTTTTGTGATGACATGATGATAAAAGTGTGTTGTGATGTGTAATTGAATATACAGATGTGTTGTTATGATGACGTATACAGCTGTGTTATGATGATAAATGTAAAGAAAGTTGTGATAATGTGTAATTGTATTTATAATAGATGTCTTGTAATGATGGGTAAGGCTGTGTTGTGAACATTGTAATGATGTGTAACGTTGTATATACGTGTCATTGGTGAACCATGTCATCATGTGTAAAGCTGTGTTGTGAGACTGCATAATGATAAGTAAACAACTTGTGTCGTGATTATTCAATCTTTACACACTACACTGTTTGGGAGGTTCACACAGTCACAGACACACCCGTACCATGTAGTTTTGATAACCATTTACTCCAAGATATAACTACTTAGACTCAGAGATGTACATCAACAATACATTGATTGGCAATGTGACAGTTGCATTGGGCTCTATCTGAAAGCTGCAGGCACTAGTGATAACATTCTTACAATACCTTGGACTTTTCCCCTTGCAGGTATTACAATAGCCTTTGATATGTCTCCAGCATTACATAAAAATGTCAACAATGTGTAACATATACAAATGTCTGCTTACATGTGCAAATTGGCAAATAATGATAATAAAATATGGATAGATTTTTTTATAAATATTGTGACAAAATGATTTAATTTCACAAAAAATATGTATAATCTTGTTGTTGTAAGCTTTAACACAGTGATCAATTATGATAATTAAATATAAACTTTCACCAGGCATATGTTCACAGGTGCATCAATTTAGGAAATGAAAACTTACATTGCACCTGACAGCTACAGAATCCTAAATTCAAATCACGCTGGTTTTCCTCAATTAATCAGCCAGGTTCCATTTACCTGGTGCATCATTAATGACTTCAAGCATATAATACATATGTAAACTTGAGGTACACTGTATATCTGTAAATAAAAAATCAAGTAGCTCATTTTAACACTTCAGTATTCGAGTTGCCTCTTTGGAAATCACTGCACAGTTTCTCAGTCACTCTCACAGTCTCAACCCTTTGTGAGTTGTTCCTAATGCAAACAGTATGCAAGTACTGCTCTGTGGGAGAATTCTACCTTCCACACTCACTCACTAGGCCTGGGACAATGTCTTGGCCCAGTTGAATACAGAGTCAACAAGTATAGAGCTCTGAGAAATGGGTACCTAAGGTATTATCATTAACGTCCGTCTACTTGTGGTAAACAGGTGACGGAACTGATGAGAACAAGGACATGTGACCTGATGAAGGGAGCAAGTCAGTGCCTTTATTTAGCAGTGTCCCTTGGTACAATCACCAACCAGCAGAGCTATTTGATTTAATTATACAAGTGTATGTGTTGACAAATGTTGTTGTGACGCACGTCAGGAATATGTTAAATATAAATATATCCTGTATCACCCTTGTTACGTCAATACCAGAATATTGTATAATTCTTACTATATGATAGTACTCATAATTTGTTAATACCCTTGCTGGGATTATAACAAGATCCTGCATTGATTACCCTCAATAAGTTAGCAACAGCAGGATCTTGTATAACCCTCATTAATACAATATCTGGATCTTCTATCATCCTCACAAAGTTAGTAACAGGATCTGATCTTATATCACCCTCACAAAGTTAGTAACAGGATCTGATCTTATATCACCCTCACAAAGTTAGTAACAGGATCTAATCTTATATCACCCTCACTATAACTTTAACAGTGGCATCATCTTAGACCATTCTTGCTAAGTGAGCAACATTTAATTGTTCTGTACTGTAGGAAATATAGATGTTGATTTAAATGTTTAGTATGTTTGTGTTATTTACAAACTGTTTGTTGACTTTAAAGATCTTTATGTGTGCCGACACTGCTTGTTACAAGGATATGAATTGTGGCTAGTTTGCTGAATAACACAATTAAGGCAGATATAAGTCTGCATAAAAGCCACAATCGTTATGCATGAATGACACTGTCCACAGTGTTCCCACGGGATTATACATATTGAAGGAACACCGACTGGTCCTTCCCATTAACATTGCATCCATCTATGCAGATGTATATATTATACATGTTCACACAATTTCCAGTAGTCTTATTACATGTATGCAAACACCATAACCATACGTTTGTTTCAAATAGTGATTCGTTCCCACCACATTCTAGGCTCCAGCCACCCCCACAAATAGTGACATACCCGCCAGTATCCACCACAAACATGTGATTAATCACTGTATAATGCCCCTGAGGCCTGTCTCGAATATGAATGAACAAGAGAAATAGTCAGGCTGCATACACATACAGGCTGTAGTTTATGACTCATACCCTGACAACACACCCTCCACCCCATACCTCCACCCCAGCCAGATTCAGTGGCTTTCAGAGTAATAAATGAATACACTGCTTTAATTGGAAGTAACATTAGCAGTTTGTTGAGGTTAATTCACAAGTTAGCTGCTCAATCAAAGGAGTGCTGTATTGCATAATAATGACCAATTACAGCTGAGCTTGTAAACAGTACACCTGTGTATCAACTTCAAGGCATGCAGTGACTTGCTTTCCTAGGTAACTGCTCCTGCTCAAGTTTGAGTTCTATGCAAAAACTGATTTAAAGTTGAAGATATGATCTTGAAAACTATATATATGGCGTACTATGCAACTTAATTACAGGCAATGTATTACTTATGCCGATAATTCAACTGATCACTAATAGCAATAAGGTAAACAGAGAAATAATTGTAGCTTCTTAATAATACAAGACCTTCCACATGTGACATCGATTGATTGGAATAAAGCCAACATACATAATGATATTATTTTTAGCTTTATGCCTAGTGCCAGATCAGCTCATAGATTCACATGGTATTTTGTATGTGTAAGAAGTCAAGTTCTAGAGATATGACAACTTATGAATAAGGCTGTCATAACAATTTGTTCCATTACTAAGATAGTAACATTTCTTATAATTTCATAAAGATTTTCATCATTTGTTTTAATTAGTTTTGAATGTTGGGAAAGATACTGTTAAAAATTCTCATCACTCTTCAAAGTGTCAGTTACAGAATTAAAACACAATATATTTTACTGATTCACAATACACAACAAGTGCACCAAACTAAAAAGAATAGCTATCACTTCACTTGTAATCGGATGTAATGTACTTATACGTACATTCCGTAACTTCAAATAAAAGGCAATATAAATTCAAGTGTAATGCAAGAAACTCAAAACTATACACACTGTATTCAAAACTACACACACCCTAACGTACATGACTGCATTTACCATGCCATACAATATGCATCATGAACTCCTGATAAAAATAGACACAAACAGGGTGGGGCTACCAAACGGGAGATTCAAACTCAGGCACTCTATTATCAATAGGTACAAACATCTCAATCAATTATCAGGGCAGACTGTGTCTGGACAGACAACATCATTGACAATGAAATAGTCTTTGAAATGAGAAGTTCTTCAATAGAAGATCACAATACATCCGTGACAGAAAGACCACCCTCACTCCATGGTGTCATCTGGACTGCTGTCAACAAGAAATTTGCAAGTGACCATCCTATTTGTATGAAATCAATTATATTTGGCGCAAGTCTTCTGTTCAGTATTTATATAGGGTCTGCTCTATGTAGAGATCTCTGTCCTATTATATAGGGTACGTACAAGTTATCAATAGAAAGTCTGTTTGACACCGTTTATTAACAACATATGGGAAATTTCATTCTGTGAAACAGATTAGATTATGAAATGGGATAATTAATGGTGATATGTATCTTATTAGAAGACATATTCTAGTGGTGTGCTAGTGGCAGGGTAAATGGTAAACAAATAAGGAACAATGTTGCAGCTTACTGGTATATTGACAATAATATTATAATAAGGTCACTAATATCTAAGTTGAATCTCCATGCTGGAATCAGTAATTGTAACAAGTGACAAGATGAGACATTCAGTAAGATAACTTGACAGACACTGTGTTTCCTTGTTCCTGTAATACTCTGCGCTGTATACAACTGATAGCCAGACAAAATTACACAATATAGGTAGGGTTCTTACATAGGAGATTATAGTTCATGTAACTGTCAGAAGTGTACAAAGGGTTAAAGAAGAACTCTGTGGAGCCATACAGATTATCAGTGAACAACAATTACAAGTTCGGCTGAAATTAGTCATTCTTACAAATTACAGGTGACTGCCATAAGGAAGTGTACTATATGGCATCCTAAGCAGCTCAGTGATCATGTCATATCTCAGACACAACCTGTAATTACACGCGGCATGTGTAACAATATCTGCTACACGTGCCGCGAACGAAGCTTGTTAGTTTTGGTGATCGTGCATTCGAAGTGATAGGACCTCGATTATGGAATCTGCTGCGGTTTCACATAAAATGTAGTGGAAACCTAACACTGTTCAAACGGACTCTGAAAACGCACATGTTCAAAGCGGAATACTGTTGACATTTTACTTTCTTTGACATTTTACTCCTAAACTTATATTTTATTTATCTACCCATGATTGCATATATGTAAATATTATATCTATTATTTATTCTATATATACATAAAGTATCTTATATATCTTAATAATGTTTAAATAACAGCTTTATATATATATATATATTTATTTATCTATTTTTAGTGAATTAAATAAAATTGTTCTGTTTTTATAATTATTATATCAAATTTGCATTTTATATCTATTGTGCACATACCTTTGCTAAATTTTAATGTTTTATGATATTAGCTTCTTGTACAGCGCTCTGAGCATTTTATTGGAAATTGCGCTCTATAAAAAATTAATATTATTATTATTATCTCACGTTTCCCCCTCACTGGGGTGACTGACTGAATGAGCCAGAAAAACTGGTTTATGCCTACAGTGCTTGTATTTTTTAGAAAGTAACTGAATAGTCTTGAGGCCAGCTTTATAAAAACATCTGTGTTCACTCGTTACAACTAGGGTAAACATGATATTAAACTGACATTGGTTGTGTCAGGCAAAGCCATAACATTTTATGCTTCAAGTTCACCATAGTTTCTAAAAATTTGGTCATATTTCAAGAAGTATTTTTGGTTTAGTTCTCAGTGACTTGAATGTCAGTGATACAATAAACTTCAATCCAAGGCAGTATTCTGTGTGGTCAAAGAAGACATGAAGATCGGGAAATGGAGAACAAAAAACAAGATGTTTATTTGACCCAAAATGAAATGACACAGTGTACAGTATACAAGTATATTGCTACATGATATACTTCAACAGTAACTAAACAAAACTCATGACTAATTAAACACAATATAGTAAAACAAAAAACAGCGAAAAGGGGTCAGTGACTCCTATTATAACAAATATGACACTATCATAGGAGCCATTCATTATACGGAGACAATAATTGGCCTCTCTTTGCATACATTTATTTATAACTTTTTTAACAGTTATTGAGGCTATAACTGTTAAACATTACACACTTTGCAGAATACACACAACTGCTTTGTTGTTGAATGAGCTGATCACAAGCTCCAGGCAGATCATTTGTGCTGCCAAGAATGCAGATATGTGACCAATTTCACACTTGCCCAGTGTCCCGCCAATTCTAAACACACATCTCATCTGTAGCTGGTGAACATGTACATACTGTGTATGAGATTTAGCCATTGTCTGCTGGAGCATACGTTTCAAACCACTATAACAGTTACCTTGTATGTCACTGCTAAACGTAAATGGAACAGTTATAGTTTTGCCGCTTTTGCATTATAGTTTTTTGGTGTCTTGAATGGTGTTCTCAAAATATACCAAACCAAAGAGAACGAGTGGCACTGTGGCAGTGACCAAGAACTTCAATAACTGGAAGTGGTGAGGTAGTGGGAGTTATGATAAGATATGGCAAAAATGAACCACTGGGTAAGGATGTTAGTTGTAGGCACATTCTGCAGTGGGCAGGACACAATATAGACATCATCTGTATTGTAGGAGGATGAGGAATGAGGATAAGAAGCATTCGATTAGTGATCAAATGGACTGGGCCTCTGTGGACTGTGAAGAGCAAAGGAAATGTATACAGTCCTCATAAGCCCAGAGAAGAGATACTGAAACTTCCTGAAATTAACTACCTGCATCTCACAAGAGAAAGTGGCAACAATTAGAAGATGAATGAGTAAAGTCAAATGTACTTAAAATAACTGCTAACAGATTATGTGTTGCCAATGACTTCAGCCAGTGTTAAGTTATTATAAAACTTAAAGAGCTATCAATGTGTGATCATGTTCAGCTTGGTTGTGATTGTTGAATTAAACACATAAATAGTTTGCCCTACATAAACGTGTTTACGCAATGCAACAAGTCAACAACAGATATGGTAGAATATGGCCAGAATAACCTTCTGACAGTTATTTATTACTCACCAGATTATTGGATGAGTTATAACATGCAAATATTTACAAACAAATGTGGGCCATTCGCAAGACCTGACTCACAGTGCAAATAATGCTATTCTTTGATGATGTATAGAGTTCCCGCAGAATGTGTCAAGAACACTAAAGGTGCAGTGACAAAGTAGGGCAAAAAACCCATTCTTCGTAAAGTACGCTCCAGAAGCAACACTTACGATTTACATATATCAATTTTCTTCAGGAAAAACTAGAAATGCATGTGTATCAACTCACCGAACGGTGGAACAGCTTCAAGCAGTGTCTGTAATATCCAACTACTGAGCCGTCGCGAATTGGCAATAAATCAGGTTAGTAGGAGATCAGGAAGTTGCACATTGAGACTGTTCATTGCACCAGCGAAACTGCCGAGAGTGAACAGACACACCCTTGTAGCGCTGCGACCAGCCGCCACACGTGATCATTACCACAGGTAGAGGTCGACACCTGCGATTATATTACTCATATAGTGGCTACTGTATTCAACTGACAGGGTCCCCACCACTACCCCTCATCCACTTCCTCATAAGAACACTCCCATGGGCAATGAATGGGATCTAGTACTTCATTGGTCAATTGAAAAGACCACAGTTTCGTTCATCTTTCTGTTGTTTCAAATATCAGATAATTTAATTCCACTCACTTTGCCTGTGTGTTTCGGAAGGGATACATAATTGCCATTGGTGCCTTTTATCTGGTGTCTGTGCCAGGTGAAGTACAAGAACACACATGGGGTAAATTGTATAATCTGTTATATACTCTATAAAGTTCTCTTCGGAAGGAATACTCTGAAAAACCCACTCTTATGTTAGTTGTAAACTGGGGTGTTTGTAATGTAACCGCATAAGACATAAAACAAGTCAAAGAAAGGGTCTTCCAATATAAATGGATTCTGTTTTCAACAGAAAGAACGATGGAACTTACCAATAACGTTGTATTTCTTCTCTTTATGTACAATTCAAGTGCTGCATGTTAGCTGTAGCCATAACAAGAAACCAAACCAGGGAGATAATAATAAGGAAACTGATTACTATTGCTCAGGTCATAAATGGCACCATATTAAAAACATGTTTCTGAACCAGTGTTCAGGTGTATGGTGGTTTAGGGCATCAGACCCTCAGTCAAGAGAACCCGGGTTTGAATCCTGTGCTGCTGTTTTGAACCAAGGGCAAGTTTGTTAACTCTATGTGGCTCCAGTTCATGCAGCTGTACAAATGAGTACCTGGCTATAGACAGTGGTGGATATTTTGTATGATTAGTCTCCGCACAGCAATTGCACCATGACTGAATGCTGCCCAGAGATGTCAAGACGGTGTTCAATTGGACAGATCTGCCAGGGCGTAAAGTGTAAAGCATTTTGAGCAGTCCTAATGACTGGATTCTGCGCTACGTAAGAACTTACCTTTTTCAGAACCAGAAGTTTGAGCCATTTTGTTCAGTCCACATTGCCTACGTATTTTGGAAGAAACATCAAAAGCCACTGGTTTCCTTCTACCAGGTGCCTATGCCAGGAAATAAAAAAAATAAACACAAGAGGTAAACACGTAATGGGTCATGGACCCCCTGAATATAGCAGCAAATGTACCCTACATCAAAGTATTCAACATGGTGAAGTTAACATAGCAAAATAGACGAAGCAGGAAGACTCTTAAAATTATTATTTGAGTGGAATTTCATTGTCAGTGAAATCAGGACAGTATTCAGACAGCAAGAAATAATAGTCATGAACTATACATTTCATATTCGAAAGTAGTGCTTGTTCAGGGACAGGGCATAAGTAGATTGACTTCCATTACAAGAATATCTTGTGAAATAGCAAGGCACCCATTCCTCCAGAACCTCACAGTATGCTGGTGATCGCTGAAGCGTGACCATCCAACCCCTTGTAAAGGTCTGCAGACTGCATTCAATGGATACAGTTATATAATAAGTGGCTACTGTTAAATGTAGGCAGTTAGTAAAAGTCTGAGCGCCACCTTTTGAAGGCGGGATGTATTCAACATATCCAATTTCTGCTACAATATATACGCACAACATGTTGAAAGGGTGCTGAAGAGATTAACATTTTTCAAGCAAAAAGTTGAAAGACAGCACCAGTGTTTATCCAAGGATGTGATGTGCCATTTTCATGTTTAAATGTAAAATGTCACATATACATCTAATTACTTCATGACAACCATGTTCAGCAATTTTAATTTGATTAAATGTTGCACACATTAGTGTTGGAGTGACACATGTATTTAAGTTCATGAATCAATTCACACCATCTTTGTTCGACCACACTGGCTGTCTAGATTGGGGGTATTGTGTTATCTTATGAATTCACATGAACAAATACGATTACATACATGCAACTTACCTCATATTTGGCTGGTATTTTTACGATCCATATACTCGTGGTAATGGTAACTTTACTACAATTGTCCCTAAACAGAGACATTTAAATACATGATGATGGACTATGTTGAAGTCTCAAAAAAGCATGACCTGACTTGTCTGAAATAAATACAGGTGTACAACTTCTATATATATATATATATATATATATATATATATATATATAGGGTCTTCCAATATGAATGGATTCTGTTTTCAACAGAAAAAAATGATATGGAACTTACCAATAACGTTGTATTTCTTCTCTTTATGTACAATTCAAGTTGCTGCATGTTAGCTGTAACCGTAACAAGAAACCAAGCCAGGGAGATAATAATAATAAGGTAACTGATAAATTCTTCTCAGGTTATAAATGTTTAATATTTGCATATATATAATATATATGAAAATATTAGACATTTGACAAGATACTTGATATCAAACATATGCTCGCAAATTTTAAGATTCTTTGTAGTAGTATATTGTTACCTGTACACAAAGATAATAAGTAGGTACACTTCCCAGTGCAGCCACGGTGAGAGAGGGTATAATTATATGCTAAACTATTACTAAAAAATGATAAATTATGAGAATGAGTGTTGACAGAAGAACGTCTCATACGTCAATGCAGAACAAACAAAGCATGCCATTTTCATAAACAGCCAATTCATTCCTTGATCACAGGGAGTCGTCTGCCCAACACACTCATGTCCACAGGCGTCAGATGGCAAGACTTGACCAGAATAAGAGAGACAAAAAACAACAAAAGGACTACTACCACTACTACTAATTCAAGGCATTTCGAGGAAAGCTACATTTTTAAAGAGGAGTTTCATAAAAACAGTTAATAAGGGTGAAGATGTGGTCGCTTGCTTACCATATAGACATTTCAGAAAGGTAACCCTAATGATACAAATATATATATATATGTGACGAGATACAGTGGAACCTCACTATTAAGATCACCCTTGGGACTGGGCTAAAGTGACCTGAATGGGGAGGTGACCATATTAGTGAGACTAACTTCCTATACTTGACTGTTACAGAAATAATATGGGACTGTCCCAGGGTGACCATAACTGGAAGGTGGCTGAATTACTGAGGTAACCATAAAACAAGGTTCCACTGTAGGATACGATGGAATAACATACTGAAGTTTAAAACATCAATGACAGAATGCTGGAGCTTTTGAAAAATGAGATTGAGAACACCACCAATGACTGAATTTATATCCTTGTGAAAAAATGAAAACGGTCCTTTTATGATATAGATGTGTCACTGTCATGCACGTAGTAAATAATTATTTATATTTATAATCATCCTGGGTAAATGTAATTTAGCACTAAAAGCATACATTTAAATAGTAAATGCGTGATCCACTTTTCATTATTCAAATAATCACTGGATATATGTATATATATATATATATTTATATGGCACCTCAGCAAGAAAAGAAACGACATTGATTTATTAGTTTTAGGATGTACCCAACTACAAGGGCTATGATATTTTTAAGTATCAGCAAGTGCTTTAATAATGGCAAATACACTATACCCCCACTGGCGCCACCTTGTGGATACTTTCTAGATAACAATTACAAGTACATTATCCATAAGATGCATTATGTTTCTGTCAGTTCTGTTTTATTCTCAAAGTCGGGCATTCACACAACACAGAGGAATGGTCAAAATAATGATATTCATAATCACGTAACCGTATGTAGCGAATGTCTTCGGGAATCGCTTCCTTAGACTTAGTGTAGTGCTCGAAGTACACTGGCATTGCCCCGTTGCATTGCTGTCCACAAATTGGCCAAGGATTACCTGCATTGTCCAATGGTATTTATCCAATGATGTCATCTGGCTAGCGCATTAATTGTCTGTTTAGCATTGCTCGAATAATCGAAGCAGCCTGTCTATACTCGCACTTTCTGTCATGTACCATGTTCTGTCGGTCGAGTGCCGGATGTTTTGGTAGATTTGCTGAATCTGTCTTTGCTACGTGTTATCTACCTAGGAGTTGCCTGTGTGTGACGTGTATGCAATTTGTGTGTCTGCCCCTCACAGCTTGTGCTACTTATGTCTTAATATAAATTAAGAGATGTGCACCCAAGCCCTTGCACACTGCGCATCTATTTGGGATAATACGGTAGTTACAACTGGCAGTAATAAAGCGGCAAAATTTGCATATTCACAAAACCATTAATTTCTCAACACCGTAACTATCAGTACTGTTACCATGGTGTGTAACATTTTTTTTTAATGTCTCCTAAAATCTGTTAAAGTTACACAAAAAAAGTAAGAGTGAAGTTAATTAGGCTAGTATAAGGATTGATGCACAGAACAGAAAGCAGTCAAAATTGTTATAATGCTATTTGATGCACTTTATGCTACATTTATGTTCACAGGCGTGGTAACGGTGTTCATTGCTTTGCTCCAGCATATAGCATCTAGTCAATTTCTTAAAATGTCAATTTCGACAAAGGTATTACATATTCAGCGTAATCATTTAGCAATTTGCATATATCTGATTTGTACTAACGTTTTAGGTTATTCAAACATAATGTTTGTTTTGTTTTGTTCCAAAGCCCAGTTGATGGTCTAAAAATATGACTGTACCACATTGCACACTTAAAATGAGTGGGCACTAGTGTGTAATCCGGACCCACCTTGATTTCACCGTTATAACTTGAGTTTTGCCTAACTTTGATCGATGATTTAACTCAGAGTGTTAGTTCGATCATTCAACATCACCCCAGGCATATTTATATTTAATTACAGTGTATTACAAAAATACTGTGTCTTAGCACACTTTTGAAGCCCAAATAGCAACCCAGTTTGTGCTAGTCTGCACTGCTGCGGTCATGTGTTACCACACTGCGCTCGTAAAATGAGCGATATAGCAGAGTTTGTTGATGCAAACCGGGGCGTTATTTACACCTCAAAAGTGTGCTAAGGCACAATATTCTTAACCGTAAATATGCCTGGGATAATGTTTAATAATGGGACTAATGCACTGAGGTATCAAAGTTAGATAAAATTCAAATTATAATGGCGAAATCGAGGTCGGTCCAGATTCGATACAAGTGCCAGGATCCCCACACCCAGACTGCGACTATGCCTCTAGGTCTAAACTAGCCCTGGTCTAGCCTTGGGCCAGGCGTAGTCTAGGGCCAGGCACTACCGTGACTACGTCTGACGAACTCACAAAGTTAATATAATCTTTTTCTTCTTCCCGTCCAGTACAGGTCTCCTGTTGGAGTACTAGCGTACTGTGTGCTTCGCAGCTGAGGGAAGCAGAATAAAAAAAGAACTTTAAAATCCAGTGTGAAAAAATGTACCATGCAGCAGTGTCTTTTTTGTTTATTTATTTCTCTTCTATCGTAGTTTTGTCATCTGGAGGCAGTGTCTGAAGGACTCCACACTGTCCAGGGTTACGAGTTATGTAGGTAGGACGTTCCGTAGCCGGGTGGTGTCTGGGAAAAACGATCGTTCGTACGATGTCAGTCTCGTATGAGGAATATTGTATTTTTATTTATTCTTTATAGTCATACCATGGACTGTGTATGCAGTTTGTTTCTTTATGGAACAAAACATGGTAACACATTGCATGTTCTTATTGTCGTAAACGTAGCTGTATTAGTACAATATAAAGTGATCGTTATCTGTCCTAGGTGTCAAATCAGACATTTTTCATATCAAAAATGTATTTAATTTGGCACTTGGTTAGAATCCGGACCCACCTCGATTTTGCTGTGATAACTTGAGTTTTGCCTAAATTTGATACCTCAGAGCGTTAGTTCAAAACTTCCATCATTCAACATCATCCCACTCCCAGACATATTTATACTACAAAAATATTGTGTCTTAGACTTAGCGCACTTTTGAAGCCCAAATTTCGACGCGGTCATGCGTTACCACATCGCGCTCGTAAAATGAGCGATATTGCGGCGTATATTGATGCAAACCGGGGCTCTATTTATGCCTCAAAAGTGCACTAAGATGCACTATTCTTAAACGTAAAATATGCATGGGATAATGTTGAATAATGGAACTAACACACTGAGGTATCTTAATCTTAATAAATAATCCATAAATTCCTAGAAGGGACAACACATGGATGATAGATGAGAGGCAATATGTTCAGGGTAGCGCCTCTAGCCTACTCCGAAATGATGTACTGGAGCAGGCCGCAAGAATATTGCTGGATAATTTATTCCAATCTGGTAGTTCTTAAAATTACAGATTTAGACACAATGGTTTTATTACAACTAGGTCTACTTAATTTATGATTAAATAAAATATTCCCATCTTGACCCATCGGTGATCCTGCCCGTGTAGCTCTATTAACCTTTTGCTCACCAAAGTCTGAAAATTTGATTGACAATTCATCATTATTTATTTTATATAACAGAGTTAAATGCATAATACATCTCCGATTTGTTAATTGTGCCCAATTTAAGTCTTTTAACAATTCTGTCACACTTATTTCATATGAATATTTAGGTTGTGTCCATCTTGCTGAACGTCTTTGAATTACTTCAAGGCTGTTAATTTCTTTCATTAGAAATGAATCACAGATTGTTGCAGCATATTCCATTCCAGCTCTTACTAATGAAATATGTGCAATTGTTTTACATTTTTGTGAACAGCCCCTAAGATTTCTACATAAAAAATCCAAGTTTTTGATTACCTTTCTTGACCACTTCAGCAATGTGCTTAGACCAAGTTAAATCATTTGATAAAATAACCCCCAAATATTTTGCATCATTGACCTCTTTCAAAATTTGCCCACCCATGTGATAAAAACGATGTAAACGGAGACCAAAAGTTGTGCTCATTATTTTGCATTTAGAAATATTAAATTTCATGCCCCAATCAACACTCCACTTAACAAGGCTGTCTAAATCTTGTTGCAATATTAGTTGATCTTGTAAAGACTGAACTGGTATATAAATCAAATAATCATCAGCAGAGAGTTTCACTCTTGTCCTGGAGAAATAACACCTGGAAGATCATTACAGTATCATAAAAAACAATAGTGGTCCCATTGGCATTGCTGTACCCTGAGGAACACCGGATGCTACTTCTTCATCATCAGAAAATTCACCATTTACCTATACACGTTGAGTTCGACCCATTAAGAATGACTTTATGATAAAGTCATTCTTAATGGGTCGATAAAGTTTATCCAATTTTGAACATTTCCATTTAGACCAAAATAATTCAACTTATTTAACAGTCTGTTGTGTGGTACAACACCAAAACTACAAAAGCTTTAGAAAAATCGAGAATAGCAATATCCACTTGTAGATTCTGATCATGTTATTTTGCAATGTCATTTGTTGTTAGTAACAGTTGAGTTTCACAAGAATGTTTCTTTCTAAAACCATGCTGAAAGTTGAATTTGAAAGAGAGATAGAATATTTGTGGTCACCTATTAAGTATTATCTAGGTATAAAAGCTATGCAAAAATTGAAGTTATAATCGAGGTGGGTCAGGATTCTACACAAATGCCTTTAATTTACCTGGTAGAGGCTTTCGTCAACGTATCACATTGACTTCATCAATACCGATCCTAGATGTCATTTTATTTCTATGTTGTCATTTGTCACAGCGTCTTGTGGCGCGCCGCCATTTTAATTCCAACACCATGCTATTCGCTAGATGGCGGTAGTAGAACGATGACTGCAGAGCCATTGATATATAGAGTTTGGCCATTGAGGTTCCGATTTCTGATTGGTCGATGACTGTGGACGCCATTTTCGGTCCAACGCGTCCTCAAGGGAGAACAGGATGCAATGCCGTGTTGTTCTGCTTGGGGATGCTCTAATCGTAGCGAAACTGGTGTACGCTTATTCGGGTTTCCTTTCAATAAAAGCAGGAGGAACGTATGGGAAGCGAAATTAAAACGGGAAGGTTGGATACCAAAGCCAGGGGGCTCAAAACTGTGCGAGGTAGGTGGCGATATTCAAGGTTAATCATGCAATAGTAGTGGTTCGCAATTTTGCCGTACGCAATAGGAAAAGCTCGTTTAACGAAAAAGCGGTGGCAAACGTTTCCATGCGATATTCATATTCTAGATCTCTAGCGTACATTTAATGAAATTTGTGCAAACAATTTGTACTTTGAAACTACTTTGAAATTGAGTGAAGTACCTACAATTTTACGACAAAACTGCGTTACCACGAAAACACACTAGCGCCATTAGTTGCGTTATATATATATAGTATACGATAATAATGTTGGTAGGTACGCAACGTTTTTTTTATTTATGCCACTTATGATTAAAATTGTCCATGTTGTATTATTAAGCAGTTATGTCTTATGACATATGCTATAGGCTATAGCCGTATAGGCCCGGCCCTGTTTTTTATTAACCTGATTATGGATAGATGAGTTTGGTAAAAAAAGCAAATTGTTTTTCGGCTTTGCTGTTTGATTCAGTGTCAATGGCAATGGTAAACATAGGAGGCTAGCGCGAGATCCAGGAATATATATTTTTTTAATGCTGCGACTTAGCTTGTTTAACTACCTGTCTAAGGCTAAGCATGCCAGTCATACTCATAATATCACTCATGTTGTTAATGTCGGTGTTTACCACTTCCTTTTAACTATTCAGCATTTATTTAAGCGTTTACTGATCCCATAATGGTATTATTATAATTATGGCTTGAATGGGCTATGTCTGCTTTTGCAGGTTGTGGCTATTTTTGCTATGGTTATGTAAATATGCAATTTTAGCAAAATTTGGAAGAAATTATTGCATATGAGATACACTTGCAGATTAATTAACTATTATGTAATCGGTTGATCAATTTAAGTGATTTACTAAAAGTAGATGAGTTGTTTTGAATGATATATTTATGATGATTGACCACCACTGCAAGTAATTGCTATACATCATATTACATGGTTAGAAAACATATTTTTGGCAAAGTCCAAATGCAATAAATGTGTAAATATCAAAGTACTTTCCTGGCATGATTATTACAAATAATCATTTATTTAATTTCAGGCTCATTTTGAACACGACCAATTTGAAACACATCGTGTTGATGGAAAATGCAAACTGAAGCCAAACGCAGTGCCAACAATCTTCAGTCATCAACCAGCACCAAAGAGGCGCAAACTCCCCAGATATCATCCTGCTGCTGCTGCTGCCACCAAATCTCCCTGTCTGTCTTCGTCAGATCATCCATATTGAACGTGGCAGTAAGATTCGTGTTGGCATTATGGAGTTCAGACACATTGCTAAATGCCAACAGTTCACCTTGTTAAAAGTGTTACTTTGTAAGTCAATTACATGTGAAAATGTGTATGTGCAGCTTTGAGAATAAAGGTATTCGATTTTGCCAATATGTGTTAAATATGTACATACTACAGTGCATTTTGGATATGTTGAACTTCCAGGGACCCGTGGCAATACTTCTAGTTATCAGAAACTCCACTAATCAAGATCTGTTTTATGGTCTTATATGACTGGGACTAAAGAGAAAGATCGACATAAGCAAAAGTCAACTAAAATGACAGTTTGAGTTATCTGAAGCGCACTGTATATATTTAAACAGGGTCCCATAGAGACACAGTCATGCTGAGTGCTACTACTGTATATTAATATGTTGCCTACTGGTCTGTATAATAATAACCAATACCATAACAACATCATATTCGTTTAACAGAGGAGCAAACTTTCTCAATCTTTATGCAATGTTCACAGAGACACATCATCCCATTAACAAGCTGTAAGGCTTATACACCAACTCTCCACCCTTTCAAAGTGATGCACAAAATATCTTTAAAATATTTAAACATATTATATTGTTATATTAAGAAATATCTTTACTTCTAATTTTAATGTATGACATGTAGACCATTTTAATATGTGTGTATGTATATATATATATAAAATACTTTTATTTTCATGCATTGTGCGTATACAAATTATTAAGTATACTCATGACTGGGAAATTTGTACCAGGTCAAAAACTGTATCACTGAAATCTCGCCATTCCTGATCCTCTTACCTTTTTTGTGATCAGATTTATTGTTAAAACGACCTAAAATATTAGGATGCACGATTTATGTTCTCACCACACCAGTATATAAATAAATATTCATTAAACTGCTATAATAGAGAATACGTATGAAAACATTTCGTAAAAGTAGCATAACTAATATTAATCAGTCATCCATACATGCATAGACATGTGTGTAGTAATAATTAGACATAACGTGATGTATATGTAACGTTATCAGCTGTGCACTGAATCACTGTTGCTGCTGCTGCGCTGCGCTGCAACTGGACCGAAAATGGCGCCCATGTTTTCAATTGGCCAAACTCTATATATCAATGGCTCTGGATGACTGGATGATTGATTGAATTTATTATAACATACATTAGCATACACCCACCCGTGGAGCAATGCACCAGAGACAGCAATTGTGACAATTACAGTATCGTGAACTTAAACTCTCTCCCATGATCATTCGCCATTTACGACATTGCATGCAGCGGCCATTATAAAATATTTTATTCGAGGTGGCGATCCATAACAACACCAAGGTTACGAACACATCTTGAAGCAGTAATCGTAACATCCCCTACGCAGAGCCATTGATATATAGAATTTGGCCAATTGAAAACATGGTATATATGTAAATATGTGATATACAAATCAGGATGACTTTCAAATGGAGGTTTGACTTCAAAAGAAATTAATAGTGATATACCAGACTATTGTTTAAATGATATTTTACCTAAAAATCACCTAACTCATTATCTTCAAGGGATCCTGGATAATGGTGACATTCCTATTTGTCATGTTGAAAAGTTTGTCACTGAGGCATGAATTGAATATTTCACTGTAAAAGCTGTAATCTCGGCAGCCATTATTCAAATCAACTATGGTAACAAGTGAAAAAAAATAGAAACGTACGTGTTACCATGGTAACCACTCATCAATGGGACCTTAGGAATATCAATGAATGAAAATCACTTTGCAATTGTTTTTTACTGATATACTCAACTTTGACAGCTTTGGGAATAACTAGGTGTCTTATAGCAAGGAAATCTCAAAATCACTCTTTTCTGCCATTTTGCTATAAACGGCATTTCTAAACTGATGTTTTTACCCCAAAACTTACCATTCTGCCTAAATATATTGTACACAAAGGTAACTGAAAAACTGCCTGGGTATCTCAGAATGGGTTTGCCATTGAACGCACCCAAACATTTCTTGTGAATCCTGAGATATGAATTTGTAAAGTTTTGTTACCAAAAAACGTATTTTTTTGCCCCAAAATGACCGTTTTCATGGCAACAGTTGAGAAAAAAATTTAATAAATGGAAAAAAATCAACACTTATACTGGTCATAATTTCCACTATTTTTTTCCACTTAAACTCTCCCATGATCATTCGGCATTTACGACATTGCATGCAGCGGCCATTATAAAATATTTCTAGTGGCGCCACCTTCCGTGCTAGTGTAAACATGAATTCTCTAAAATTTTGTGTTTGTGCCGACTAGGTGTATAGACTAGTTAGTCCATGGATCAATACACATGCCGGTACCATTTTGAGGGACAAAGGCCCTTTAAGGCTCACTGTATTTTTTGAAAGAACATTACCTTGGGCACATTTTTCAGTATGATGGACATTCCCAAATGGTAGCTTTATATCTTTTTTGTGGGAAAGTATGCTTTTTTTTGGGTAAAATCACGTTTTTTGAAATTGTCCTTTTAAAAAGGGAATGTACAGCTAAAAAAATTCAAAAAGAGGAAATTATGACCAGTATAAGTGTTGATTTTTTTCCATTTATTAAATTTTTTTGTCAACTGTTGCTATGAAAACGGTCATTTTGGGGCACAAAAATACGTTTTTTGGTAACAAAACTTTACAAATTCATATCTCAGGATTCACAAGAAATGTTTGGGTGCGTTCAATGGCAAACCCATTCTGAGATACCCAGGCAGTTTTTCAGTTACCTTTGTGTACAATATATTTAGGCAGAATGGTAAGTTTTGGGGTAAAAACATCAGTTTAGAAATGCCGTTTATAGCAAAATGGCAGAAAAGAGTGATTTTGAGATTTCCTTGCTATAAGACACCTAGTTATTCCCAAAGCTGTCAAAGTTGAGTATATCAGTAAAAAACAATTGCAAAGTGATTTTCATTCATTGATATTCCTAAGGTCCCATTGATGAGTGGTTACCATGGTAACACGTACGTTTCTATTTTTTTTTCACTTGTTACCATAGTTGATTTGAATAATGGCTGCCGAGATTACAGCTTTTACAGTGAAATATTCAATTCATGCCTCAGTGACAAACTTTTCAACATGACAAATAGGAATGTCACCATTATCCAGGATCCCTTGAGGATAATGAGTTAGGTGATTTTTAGGTAAAATATCATTTAAACAATAGTCTGGTATATCACTATTAATTTCTTTTGAAGTCAAACCTCCATTTGAAAGTCATCCTGATTTGTATATCACGATATGACTGAAAATATATACATGTGGATCACTTTGGTGGAATAAAAGACCAGAAAAGAATTCCCCCGCGATGGTAACTACCAGGTGGCATATTTTGAAGCTATTACGTCACAAGAATTACATATTCAGCCCCTGGACATTTTGCAACACAGTCATTTAACAATTCAAACATTGTCATCGTCACTTTCCCCAGCAATATGTGTCGGGTCCTCGGATTCATCTTCGTCCGCAATCTGGTTGGCACAGTTTTGCTTGCGACACATCAGAGTACATTTAAGACCATTTGCGATGCATTGGCAGTCGTTGCTATCGCATGCCCGGCTACAGTTGCATTTCATCAGCTCAAGAACAGTTGTTGGTGCTGGTAGAATGGTCATCCATTGCACGTCAAGGTCACCATCTTCATCGATGATCCATCCATGACTTGTCGACTGCGGGACTTCTGGTTTTGTTTCAAGTGACCTGCGCCATATTGCAGTCTGATAGTTGGCCCGTCTAGTATGCTGTTGGAGGCAGTCTCTGCTGGGTGGGAGAGATGATGAGCTAATATCTCCCCTCTTGGCACAGAAAAGCTTGTACCGGCATCCGTTGACTCTCCTTTTGAGGCATATAGACTGCACACAAATGCCTCAAGCTTCTGGTTGCCTAGCTTCACGCGAGACTTCCCACGACTGTCCAAGATCCGTGAAACAGTGTTGATAATCCTCCTCTTTTTTCGATATTTTCAGAGGTCTAACCTTTCCTTTTCCCGAGAAGGAGCTGATGGAGTCGCATCCGGTAAATGCATGGAAGCCTGTGAGTGCAGTGCATAGCGTTTTGTTTTTCTTAATGTCGAAGTTACCTTGTCTATGTCTACAACCTTTTCCCGAGTTTTGGTTCCTCTCCTTTGGTAGAGGTGGCATGGGATATCGGACTTGAGAGCTAAGGCAAGCACCATTATGTCAGTGTCTTGTGCATTGATAACAACATGGTTGTATCCACTTTTTGCTGCATCTACAGCATGGAGCTAGACCCTGGTGTTGGCCTCCTCGTGTGTTGATGTGAGCTCATCAATCTCCACGCAGCTGCCTCTGGTTATTTTGAAGCATTTTTGTTCACAGGTCCTGAAGATAGTCTTGTTGTCGATGCTCTCTCCCTATGCTTCTCATCCTTCCATTCTTCAATCAGAAATCGTATGCAGTGGATCCTGCAGTAGTTTTCTCCATTGGCGGATTTCATGACCAGGCGCAAATGTCTTGAACCCGACTCCTTCATCTGATCCACGTTTTCTTCTCTCAGCATTCTTTATAGACACTTCTCTGACGGTCCTTCTTGAATTTTTCATAGGCCTCTTTTTTTAACTGTGTGCGCTTGTTTGATGTCTTTTGCAACCTCCGCTGGTGCCAATCTCCCGCTTGAGAAGCTGACAAGTTCGGGATGATTCCCACTCATTGGATTAATCTATTTTTCTTCCAGAATACGAATTGCAGGATTTACGTCAGAATGGTCCCTCTGAATGCGGCTAGCCTGAAGATCAGCATTGGTGAAATTTGGATTCGGCTGAGTGACCATCTGTTTTATTTGTTTCAGAGAAAGGCTGCGATACTCTGAAGTCAAATAGTACCTGCTGACAGCTGAGGCTTTCAAGCTGAATCGTTTTGTATCTCCTGGAGTGTTGGTGTCCGTATTGACCGTTTCCTCAACTGTCTGATCAACGGGGATTTTCCCAAAAGGATTTCTTGACCCACGTTGAACGGAGAAGCCTCCGTTTGGCAGGCAAGCATGCGCATCTGGGTGGCTACTGGCTAGTTGGGACATTTGCGCCAAGTAGACTGAACCATAACGTGAGTAGTTTATCCGGTCATATGCGAAGGCCCAGTACAGCAGAGCTTGGAAAGAGTGAATATGCAACAGCCAGTCACCTTCTCTAGATGCACGTATCAGACCCAGCATGATGTCCACCATATCGATGTAGGACATCCAGAAGGCTGCAAGCTCTCCTCTACTTCCATCTTGCATACTGTCAAGGAATCTCTCAAAGTAGCTAAGAATCTACTACGCTTGGATTGGTCAAGACGTCATTAAGAGCTGTCTGACATAAAATCACCACATGCTGCATCAATGCATCTAATTGCATCTTCAAGCTCTGGTATATCATTCGGGTGCGAAGCTTTCAGCGATGGTACGAATTCCTCCCATGCTAACCGGAGAAGTGCTTCATACACCAATTTATAAAGCGTCACTCCATAATTGTACTGGCGTCCTTCCAGCACTGCATGGACAGAACCCTCTGCAATGATTCCTGATTCGACAGCCAACTCTATTAGACCAGCATCTTGGAATCGCTTCCCAATGACTGATAGAACGTTGAGGACTGCATGGAAGTCACCCATTCTCAAAATGATGCCTTCAAAATATTCATTATGCTTCCAGACGATGTCGGATGCCTTCGCGTACAAGGCCTGATCAAAGACATAGCTAATGTTAGGTAACTGAAGCTCCTGCCTGATCTTCTTGGACTGATTCAGTACCTCAAATACTGTTGCCATCTCTGTTGCTGGTGCATTGATACTAGGCAGATAATATATCTTATCTCGACGAACTTCTACTTCATTTCTTGTCAGAACGTTGAAGCCAGTCCAACTTGGGACACTTGTGTCTGTCAGCCGAGAAAGCACCCAAATACTTTTTTTGTGTGCACTTTCAACTGCTACACTTGCATAAGGAACCAGTGTTTTGGTTGCACCAGGACCAGTCCGTTCTCCAGTATTGTACTGTGGAAGAGGTAAGCTGCTGACATCAATGGACCTCTTCTTGGATCTTTCAACTGTGAATAGAAGTGGCCCAATGAAGCTTTTTTGGATTGCAGTGCTGTTAACACGATGCGATGTCCCTGCTACAGAGAGGGTTTCCTCGAGGTTGTATAATTATTGTCCCACGCAGGTGTTGGGAAAACTTTGGTCAATAAGTCAGCTGGGAGTACGATGTGGCTGTATGTGGAGGACTCCATTTTCTGCATGCAAAGTGATGTTTCAATTTGTTCAATTGTAGAATATGATACTCCATGCCCCAAGCGATTCAGTATTTGAATCAGTTCAACATTCCCTGTAAGTATCTTTACTGCCAGTGGCAGCAAGACATGCAAGGGGGGACGGCGTCTTCCTGCAGTAACGGCATAGATGATATCCTGGGCAATGGAAGCTTTCTGCAACTCTGTACACTTGCTCGGGTTTGACTCATCACTACGACCAGTAATTAACAGCTGTACAAATTGAGAGATCGATTCTGGTATCCTGGCTGATTCTAAAGTCTGATTTGATGGTTGAAGTGGCCACTCTTCCTCAACTTTCTGCTCTTTGATGTCTGCTCTCAAGAAAACTGCCGCCATTTTTAGCATTGCTGCTGAATCCGAGCCTGAAGATCTGAGGTCTTCCAGCTCCTTTCGCATCATCACATTCTCGAGGATCAGATGCTCCCTCGACAGATTGTCAGGGTAGACATAGAGTTTTCCCCTGTCATCTTGAATGAAGTGTAGTGCCTCTTCAAATTCACTTTCCAGTTCTTGACGGATATGCTTCTTTGTTGACTCTTCTATCTTATCGATGCCATGAGACTCGATTATGGATACAAGCTTCTGGGAGAGGTCCACCATCCTAACTGCTCTGGGATTGGTCAATAGATTGTTTCGGATGAAAGCAAATAGTTCGTTATAAGAGTCATCCACAACAGACTTATAGTTCACGCCAAGGTCGTTTGAGTCTTCAATGTCTTTTGGCATGTTGGTGGGTCTGGTGTAATCCCTATAGCACGTTCGGTGATAGTGTCTAATTATTACAAATCGAACGCCATGCTGCTGCAACTTACTTAGCGGCATTCATGTGCGCCCGAATCTGAGGCTGAACATAAAGTGCTGCCATCTGTTGGAAGAAAAATATTATCTGCTCCTGTTGTCACTACCCCCCTCGCTGTCATGTTCTTTTTTATTTTACCGATATACTCAACTTTGACAGCTTTGGGCATAGGTAGGTGTCTTATAGCAAGGAAATCTCAAAATCACTCTTTTCTGCCATTTTCCAAAAAATGGCATTTCAAAACTGAAGTTTTACCCCGAAACTGATCATTCTACCTAAATATATGGTACACAAAGGTAACTGAAAAACTGCCTGGGTATCTCAGAATGGGTTTGCCATTGAAAGCACCCAAATATGTTATGTGAATCCTGTGATATGATTTTTTTTAAGTTTTGTCACCAAAAAATGGGCCAAGAGGCCCTGAAGTCCTTTGAACTAATATGTAAATATGTGACCCCGGCTGACCAAAGAGTGATAAGTCGGAAAAATTTTAACACTGTTTTCTTACATTCTTGTAAAGGTTGGGTAGGGTGCTTTACACGGTTAAAAAAATTATGACTGCTACAAAAATTTGCAAAGTTATGGAGCATTGAACATGGTAAGGGTCAAAAAGTGAAAATGAAGAAAATGGCTGTTGAAGTTTTATATTATATATGCAAATAGATTGCATGAGAATATTTCATGTGTAGCGGCGGATTTACCATGAAGACAGGCAACACGGTTAAATGATGATTATCATTTATTGTGTTGATAATCTAAAATACAAAGTAAAACAAAAAACCTGCAACATAATAACATACGATTGGGACAAGTGCAACAATGGATACAAATGATCATTCAACAACAGCGTTAAACATAATATTCCTTGCATAACTTTGATACAGTTAAATTGCATATAGATCATCTCAGATACCAAATAGCAGGCTAGCACCTGTGATATTTGTAACTAGATATCCAAACGGCAATACTCCTTGACGGACTTACTATCAATAACACATAGGTCTATATTAGTTTAAACACGGTATTCCCAAATCAAGAAATACATTCCGAGGTGGTCTTCGCGTGTTTATCTCCGACATTTTCCCGTGTACTTTCCTTTTCTTCTGGTGCATTTGCTCTACCACCCTAGGGTGTCCCAGACCATCGAATCGATGAACACGATACAGGGGACTATCGGGACTCATCCGATCCTCGACTCTATAGGGGATGTCCACCCACCGATCCTGTATTTTGTTTCGCCCTAGAACTCCTCTGTTCCTAAGGAAAACTCGATCTCCAGGCTTCAGTGGCGCATCGGATCCCTTCAGATCATGCCTATCCTTTCTGATTCCAGCGGCTTTGGCTAATCTCTGACCAGCTAATTCAAAAGCTGCTTCCAGTCGGTGCTGATGCTCCAGTACCCAGTCATCAGTCCCTTTACCTAGGTGTGATGTTGGGCCCTCTCCATCCAGCAATTCGTCCACCGGAAGTCTGGGTTCTTGCCCGAACATCAAGAAATAAGGCGAGAAACCTGTGGCCGCGTGTGGCGCTGAATTACACGCGAAGACCAGTTCCTGCAAATGGCGTGGCCATTGTCGTTTCTTCTCTGGCGGTAATGAACACAGTAAGTCGTGCATCGTACGATTAAAGCGTTCACACTGACCGTTTCCCTCCGGGTGATACGGAGTGGTACGTGACTTCTTTATTCCATATACCGTACACAAGACCCTTACTACGCCACTTTCGAAATTTCTTCCCTGGTCGCTGTGTATGCGTCTAGGTACTCCACATCGATAGAACCATTCCTGTGTCAATACCTTCGCAACTGTAGTCGCCTTCTGATCTTTTGTGGATATTGCTACAGTGAATTTGCTAAATGCATCCGTCATGATTAAGACATGTTCGCGTCCATCTGAAGCTTTCTCTAGCATAGTGAAATCAATTGCTAGTAGTGCGAGTGGTTTGTTCGCCAAAAGGTGTCCCATTCTCGGGTTCACAGTAGGTCTTAATGCCTTAGCAGTACAGCATCGAGACCAACTGGCACAATACGAACCTACATCCTTGCTCATTCCAGGCCAAAATGCTCTCTTTCTTACCAGAGCTAGAGTCCTGTCTCTTCCCTGATGGCTACTTGCATCATGAAGAGCTTTGAGTACTGGCTGTTTCAAACTGGTTGGCAATGCAAGCTGTAGAGTTCCTTCTCCATTCTCAAAGGACTCAATATACAGAACATTCTCTATTTCCACAAATTGGTCCCATTTGCTATACCAGCGACGAGCAACTATCGGCATCTTATGGAGTTCTGTACTGTCTGGCTTTGTACTTTTCTTCCATATAGCCACAACTTTACCCAAGATACGATCTTGATGTTGTAACTCAGCCAGTTGCTCCTTTGTGTACCCTGGAAGAGCTGATACTGTCTGTTTGATCTGTTCACTCATTGCGGTGGTTGTCATGATTTCTTCTACCCTTTCCACCATTGCTTGGTGTCGCTCCTGAATCTCATTCGGTACTGCAGTTGAAGACAAAATCTTCACTACCGTTCGATCGACGGCTAATTCGGTCATTTCTACTCTGACAGAAGTCGTGTCCACTTCCGCTGCAACGTGTTCTCCATGCCATGTCTTTCGACTGAGTGCGTCAGCATTGGCATCGGCACGACCACTACGGTATTTTATATCATAATCAAATTGAGCAAGCTGAGCCACCCAGCGCAACTCTGTAGCTCCCAACTTTGACGTCTGAATGTAACTCAATGGATTATTATCCGTGTAAATCGTGAAGTGCGACCCGATGAGATAAGGACGGAACTTATCCGTGACGGCCCACTTCAGAGCAAGGAGTTCTAACTTCATGGAACTGTAGTTGGCGTCGTTCCTCTCCGCTGGCCTCAAACCGCGGCTTGCATAGGCAATAACCCCATGCTCTTGGGAGAGTACTGCGCCCAGTCCTTGGAAGCTAGCATCGGTCTCTACGATGAACGGCTTCGTGAAGTCTGGGTAGACTAGCACTGGAGCACTTGTCAGCTGCTCCTTTAACCTCTGAAAGGCCAGACTGCAGTCTCTATTCCATTTTTCATGGAATAGTTGTCCATCTTGGAACATCTTTCTCTTCGAACCTTTCTTTGTATTCGTGGCTTTGCCAACACACTGGTGAAGAGGCTTTGCTATCTGGGCAAAGGAAGGTACATACCTTCGATAATATCCAGCCAATCCAAGGAAGGAACGTAGCTCGCTCTCACTCTTTGGTTCTTCCCATTATTGTACAGCCTTGATTTTCTCCGGGTCTGTTGTCACTCCTACTGCTGACACAATATGCCCAAGGAATTTAACATCCCGTCTGAACAGGCTACATTTCTGCGGCTTGATCTTAAGTCCAAAGGCCCGTAGTTTCCCGAATACGGTGTCCAGCCTTTGTATCATCTCATCCACTGATTTCCCAAATACTAGGACATCATCCAAGTAAATGAGAAGGGAATGGAAATTCTAATTTCCTAGCACATGATTCATCAAGCGTGAGAAAGTAGCTGGGGCATTGCAAAGTCCCATTGGCATCCTTGTGAACTCATACAGTCCACTAGTTCCAACCCTGAACGCAGTCTTTGGTACATCCCTGGCGTCGATGGCACATTGATAGTAGCCATGGGCCAGATCCAAAGTACTGAAATATCTTGCTCCAGTGATTGCTTCCAGGCATTCATCTACACGTGGTAGAGGGAAGGCATCCTTGATGGTCTTAAGGTTTAGTTGACGATAATCGATGCACAGTCGCAATGAGTTATCCTTCTTCCTCACGAGAACTGCTGGTGATGCATAGCAGCTGGTAGATTCTTGAAGGACTCCAAGTTTCAGCCATTTCTGGAGGTGTGCCTTAACCTCCTCCCACTGGTTAGGGTGCACCCGTCGGTGGGGAACTCTAACTGGCCTATCATCAGTGGTGAGTATTTGATGTGGGACAGCATCGCAGTAACCGATGTCGTCTTGGTCTTTACTGAACACATCCTTGTGTTTCACCAGCAACAACTTCACTCTCTGACGATCCTCCTCAGAAAGGTCCAACCCTCCTAAGTCCACTGACAGTAAGTCATAAATGTCAGATCCTCCTGATCCTGTCCCGCCAGACGATCCCTTGTTGTTTATTTATGATGGCCGAGAAGGGCCATCGCGTTTTTGTGTGGCAATCTGCAGCGCCATGGGGCGATGACGCGATGCGCGATGCGATGGGCGATGAGCGATGCGCGATGCGATGGGCGATGCGATGGACGATGCGCGATGCGATGCGCGATGCGATGGACGATGCGCGATGCGATGGACGATGCGCGATGCGATGCGCGATGCGATACCCGATGCGCGATGCGATACGCGATGCGCGATGCGATACGCGATGCGATGCGCGATGCGATGGTATACATTGTAAAGGTGCCGCAATGAGCATGCGTACGCCGAAAACGAGACTTAGGCAGCCATTTTTATTTATTTGTATTAAGCACATTTCTGTTTGCTGATGACGCTGACTGTACGTATACGGTTACACATCTAGTTATTGTGCACAAAAGTTTATGTGATTGTACTTCTAAATATTGTCTCGGACATCTACTGGGATTGAATTTAGCCAAACAAAAACGGATGCCAGGCAGGCAGCTTCTTCGCAAAAACTAGACTAGGGACTGAAATAGGTTACTTTATAAAATGAAATATGTACCTATTCAACATTTTATTTGTTAAATAATTATTGTTTCCATCTGGATATCCCTGATCGCAAATATAAACACTATTTTGTGTGCCTGCAGACACGATGAACCAGGGATGGTTAACCAACAGTTTTGAAGCCTATTTGTTTATATTTATTAATTAATGACATAATATCTGTTCAGAATGCAAACATGTTATTTATGCCTTATATAAATTAAAATATAAACTTTTCATAATTTATGCTTCTTGATTTACTCCTCGGTCCCCAATATTTCCATATCTGGAAGAAACTGACACATATTCCGTGAGACGATCTTCGATACAAATGCAGTGATGTTTAATTACTTAATCTGGGTTCCGTAGTAGCACATAAAAGCAGCGTTGCGCCGAAATACAAGTAGGAATAACGCGGTGTCAATAAATAGCCCCGCTCAAATCAAGCTACCAGCTCTATTGGACAACGTAATAAACAGCCGAAATTGACAGGAAGTTAACTTGTAGTAGGTCTACTAGGAGGTGCACGGTGCGCACGGTGCGTCTACAATTCGATTCACTTAGGGGTCATCTCAGAACGTCGATGTCCGATATCAGACGAAATTACTTTCATCTTGCCTCAGCCCCCCCACCCACCCAATTTTTTAAACATTATTATATGATGATACCAGTATAATTAAGAGTGTCGGTCGATGTCCGACGC
Source organism: Escarpia spicata (assembly GCA_963995525.1). Classification (NCBI taxonomy): domain Eukaryota; kingdom Metazoa; phylum Annelida; class Polychaeta; order Sabellida; family Siboglinidae; genus Escarpia; species Escarpia spicata. The sequence continues at coordinate 8,617,582 of OZ023212.1, forward strand.
CAGATAAAACTGCCTCAGACCCCAGTCCCCCAAACAAAAATTATTTCGCTTGACATCGGACATCGATGTTCCGAGATGATCCCTTAGCAAAAATGAAACTACACTCTAGGAACAACGATTCGCTACCTCGTTTGTGCATTTTATATGTAGGTTTTGTAAAATAATTAGAGACAATACTATTTTAGTTTACGATTTAGATATTTTATTATAAACTAAAGACACTCAAGTTTAGTAGGGTCTAACTGATTATAGATGCCATCAAACATCCCTGTTTTCCATGTGTGGAGGTACATAAATTATCGTTTATATTTTCGATCAAGGATGTTCAGATGAAACAAAAAATGAAATGGGGAGTGGTAGAAGAGGTACACACCTCAGGCTATGAAATAATTCATTTTTGGTCTCCGGTTTTGGTGAAAGAACCTAGATTACATTCTTTAAGGTGATTGCTCGCATGCCCCCATTTATCTTCTAAACTCAATCGCATTAGGCTTCTATCATAATATTTAGAAGTACAATCACATAATCTTTTGTGCACAATAACTAGATGTGTAACCGTATACGCACACTCAAAGTCATCAACCATGGACACATGCGTTGGACATAAAAGGCATCCAGTGTTGCCTAAGGTCACGAATTTGTTCAAGCCCAGACAACAAAGCCAAACCCAAAACACTGGCGTCGGAACATAATGGATATTTGGTGGGTTGAGGCTCTCCAAAACCTCGATTTGCATTCCACCTCTTGAGGCTCGCCAAAACAGCCACATTAAGTCTCTCCAAAATCACAATTTGCACACCAATTGAGGCTCGCCAAAATAACTCCATCTTCAGGCTCTTCAAAAACCTCGATTTACACCCCCCAAATATCTACATTGAGGCTCTCCACAAGCATGCATTTGAACTCCTCATATATCACTGTCTGTCAGGGGTGAAACTGGCCTCGATTCCGATGCTCGATGTCTGATTTTTTTGTAATTTCTCTCGCTGATCCTGCACAGCTTTCTCACCAGATCATTCGTTCTCGTTTTCCACCTTTCTCCCAATCCTTCAAAATCTCTTTTTCCATAGTTTTCCCATCGCAGTCTAGTTCTTCCTCGCCTCCTTTTCCCTTCCCGTCTATGTACATCTGCTCTCTTTGCCATTTTCTCTACAAGCCCTGCCCATCTTAGATGACTCATGCTTATGCTTGTTCAGAAATAATTGTGTCGACATCAAAGACACAACCACATGCGCAACTACGACCAGACGATGTAAATAAGTGGCATCATTCTAGTCCACTGCTGCAATTTTGGGAGGTGGTGCTGTTCTAATTATAGCTCCTGACCCAGGGATTATCGTCTCCACATGTAATCCACTTGCCAGACAAGAGATACAATTAACCAAAAGTGCTACTTAACCCCCACTTTAGTGCATCGGCACTTCCAGGTGTAAATTACAATTTTGATATACTCGTTTGTCCCCGGTTCGTCAACCTCCAACCTGCGCATTTTGCGTTGAAGATGTTGCTCACGAACCCCAGAAGCAAAGCGTCCCTTTAATGTCTCATCTTTCAGCGGGGCCAAACTTGGTTGTCGTTTGCTCAGTTTACTAAACAGCTTGACAAGGGCAAGATAGTAATCCAGAAGGGTTTCACCTGGCTGCTGGACCCGGGTGTAGAAGGCCTCTTGCGCTGCTCCCATGGTGTCTACGTCACCAAAGACACGCCTCACAATTTGCAGAGCTTCGTGGGCTGTTCCTGGTTTGCGGAACCTTACTTCATGTCCGGCCACTCCACTCAGATGGTCCATAATGAAGTCCAGACCCTCACGATCTGAGAATGGGCTGGCCTTCAGGTGGCTCTCCATGTCTGAGGTCCAGTCATCAACGTCTGGGTCTTTCGGTGTCAGCGGTCGTCCTCTCAACTTGGGCATCCTCCGTTCTCGTTGGACATAGATGCGCTGAGGCGATGCCAATGCAGGTTCCCTGGTTCCTGTCTCACTACTCCTGGCTAATTCCTGCTGCAGATGTTGTTTCTGAGCCAGCCACTCAGACTCGGCAGAAGCTCTCTCTCTCTCTCTTTCTGCTACTGCAGTTTGTGCCCGGGACTGCTCCAACTGCAGTCGGAGCACTTTTAGTTGCTCCTCCAAATCATCCATGACTACAGACACAGTAACAGTCACTGGCAACCACAAGAACAAGAACAAGAACTTTAGAGTTAGATTTCCGACAAATGAGCGTGTGACTTGATAGTTATAAATATGACCACCAAACCAAAGTCAGGAGTATCCCGGAACTACGTCAGGCTTATACTTACAAAGACTCCAGATCCACTCGACAGACTAAGTCCAGGGGTTAACTGACAACATGTACTTACACTGCCAACTAGAAAACCACGTCACATACCCTTCAAACCAGCTCTAAAGTGATACAAACATTAACAAGTTCCCTGTATGATCACATGCAACATACAACATGTAGAATGTCACTAAACTGAAAACAAACATTACACATAACAATTCAGAGAACATGACCTACACCATTGCAAGGATACACCTGCTGAAAGAAACAAACATTATACATCGTTAATGCCGTAAAAAGTTCAACAGTGAGCCTGCTGTTGTTCATCTGCATCACGCATGTAAAACGGGTCCTAGCCATCTAGGCACCAACAAGCAGAAGTTCGTCGTCGCGGAATTCGTCATACGCGAATGTTGTCTCACAACGAAATGTTATCGAAGTTTTGGCCATCGGCGCTGATATTACAGCGTGCAGTGCCTTGCTGTCGGAGGCACGAGTCTCTTCTGATAGGTCGCACGTATTCGGACACTGACTGCAGATATCATAGCTATCGCCTCCTTGCGACATTCGTCCCAGCTGGGGTTTATTTGATCGTCTTCATCCCACTTCTGACACCATTTTGTAGCGGGGGATTTACCATGAAGACAGGCAACACGGTTAAATGATGACTATCATTTATTGTGTTGATAATCTAAAATACAAAGTAAAACAAAAAACCTGCAACATAATAACATACGATTAGGACAAGTGCAACAATGGATACAAATGATCATTCAACAACAGCGTTAAACATAATATTCCTTGCATAACTTTGATACAGTTAAATTGCATATAGATCATCTCAGATACCAAATAGCAGGCTAGCACCTGTGATATTTGTAACTAGATATCCAAACGGCAATACTCCTTGACGGACTTACTATCAATAACACATAGGTCTATATTAGTTTAAACACGGTATTCCCAAATCAAGAAATACATTCAAATGCATCCTAAGTATCATTAACACAGTATCAAATCAATGTAAAATGTCAATACAGTATAAACTCAGTTGTAATACTTCTACAATTAGACGCATGTATATGAGATACTCCTCTATGCATAATAAAGCATCGGTACATATACATGACCATTATCATCATGTAACGGCTCATCATCCACATAGAATAAGAGTCCATTAATCAATACTAAACGCATGTCTAACTGCATTGTCTCTAACCAATTAGGAATACCCCACGACATGGAAGGTAACAATGCTCACCCCAACTGGGAACTGCAGTCTAACACAGTGCTTGAGCACTGCTCAGTGCAATCACACCATGCACTCTCTTACATCTTCATTTGTGTTTATATATCTGTTAAAACACGAAACCTCGTGGAAAAACACTGGAGCGCTGTCTGTCCAGCTTCTCTCGGAAACTTTGTGATGGCGTCTCATAATTAATCCTGGCTTAGTGACCGGGGTATGACCCTCACTTGGTGACTGCTGGGGAAACTGACACCGCCTGGGAAGAGAACCTAATGGCTTTCTCAGGCAGCGTCTACAGACTTAACATATTAAAAGTAATGAGAACAAAAGGAATACTTGGAGTTTTGGAATAATAATATAGATTAAAATTAATAATAATAATAATTTACTTATTGCTCAGTAACCCTGCCAGTTACACATGCATGACATTCAAATGTGGCACACACTGTGTATGTTATGATGCAATGATACACTGGAAGTATAAGTGTGCTGCTACAAAGGCTTATCAAGTTATGCCAGATTATATTTTTACGTGTAAAACTAAGAGGACAGATTATTTGAGAGCAAAAGTTAGACTACAAAAAATTGACAATGAAGAAGCTAATGTAGAGTTAAGCGAATTGACTAGAGGGTATAAATGCTTTATAAAACAAATATCAAAATGCTACCATAAACAGTTACATGAAAACTTGCGTAACCTAAAACATAGCAAGCCTGCAGAATACTGGGATAAACTTAATAAAGCAAGTAACAGCAGTGAAAAATGTGGAAATATTTCACTGGATAAGTTTATGAACCACTTTGAAAAACTCTGTGAAAAACCTGAAAAAACTGCAGCTAGTGGGATACTTTTTGATCCAAGAAAGATTTCCCAGTCAAACGAACACATAAACAGACCATTCACGCAAGATGAGGTACTAATGCAAATCAAAACACTCAAAAACGAAAAGGCATGTGATAATTGATAATGTTATAAATGAATACTTAAAAAACATCCCCACAGAACTAATTATAGTTATTGTTAAGATGTTTAACCTAGTTCTATTATCTGGCATTGTGCCAACAGACTGGTGTATTGGGATCATTAAGCCTATATACAAAAAGCAGGGTTCAATAGATGACCCAGACAACTATCGTGGCATTACCCTATTAAGCTGCATAGGCAAGTTGTTTACAGCCTCCATTAACGTGAGACTGACCACATACCTAAAAGAAGCCTATGTAATAGGTGAATTCAACAACATATTAAAAGGTATCATCATGTGGATAATTCAATGCTCTTCAAAATAACACTTGTAATTATAGAATACACTCATGAAATGTTTTTGGTGAATCATAGTTACAGATCATTAAGGGTTATGATAGAAATAAAATGTCTACATGTTTAGTAGTGACTATATGCATGCCAGTGAAGATACACCTGGAAATAAAATATTCAAGTATTTGTTCACAAGGTACATATATATAGCATGCATTTTGACTTTAAAAAGTAGCAATTAATGACATAATACTGACTGAATTGGAGCTGCATATAACTGGATTTATATTTGCCCAGTGCACACCACAAATCCAGAAACATGGGGCAGGGGTCAGTTGCTAAGATTGTCTCACTCTCTACATAAGTCTGATTTGCTGTTGTGTTGTAACCATGTTTTAAGGACAGCATTTTAATTTAATTTTTAATTAAAAACATAATGATGAAAAATGTTTTACAATATATGAGTTTCATAAGATGTCTGGACAGTTTGACTGGGTCAAAAGAAATGCACTTTTTGTACAACAAATAAAAGATACACAGAGTGAGCAACTGTCCAACAAACAACTGTACAACACTGGATGTCATACCTTAAATGCCACACTAGTAATAATATGACATCACATTGGTGTGATGTCACATAGATGTGACATCACACTAGTATGATATATCAATAGGCTGGTGTGGTTAAGTTGAAGTGACAAGTGTTGTTTACTGAATGGGCCACTGTGACTACTTTGCATGTTGGCAACTTGACACAGTTAATACTACTCACTTAAATCACTGTCATTCAACACACAACAATGATATACCTCTACCTGTAATTAGTAAAGTGCAATCATGAATCAGACAGGTGAGGTGTGCAAACAGGACTCAGACAGATGAGTGATTGCCTATGATAGGATTGTGCTATTTGTGTTCATTGTTATTCCAATGGGAATGCACTTCTTTATGGACTCCCACACACGGTGATGCAACGTCTACAAAGGGTGCAGAACTGTGCCGCTCGCCTAATTACTCGCATGAGGAAATACGAACACATCAGGCCCATGTTGCAGTGTTTACACTGGCTACCCGTTCATTTGAGACCGACCTACAAAGTGCTGGTGTTTACGTATTGTGCCTTGAATGGTCTAGCGCCGGACTACATAAGTGAGTTAATTGACTACCGTACCATCAACAGAACTCTACGATCTACCTCACAGCCTTGCCTTTTGTTCGTACCGGCCTCACAAACTGTTACTCATGGTGATCACCGTTTCGCGGTTTGCTCGGCGGTTCTATGGAACAATTTGCCTCCTACGCTCAGGACAGCAACATCATTACAAGTGTTTAAAATACTTTTGAAGACTCACCTATTTAAACAAGCGTTTTTATAATTCACCGACTAGGACATTTTATGTACTTTCTATTGATAAATGTATTTTTTTTTAAATTAGTTTCTTAACATATTTATGTTTATTCTTCTTGTATAAATGAATGTATTTCTAGTAGTTTTTATAAATGTCTTAATTTATGTAAATGCTTTTTTAATGATCTCTCTTTTTTAGTAACTATATTTAAGTTAATGTTATATTTTTTACATATTTATTTCTTAATTAGCATTTCTTTTTATGTAATATACTATTATATACGTGTGCATGTATGTAAAGTGCTCAAGGGCAATTTTAATTGATTGGGCGCTATATAAGTACTTTTATTTATTTATTTATTATTTATTTATTTATAATCTAAAACCTATTTATGGAGTAGCCGTCACAAATAAGATATAATACATGACAACAATAATTAATATGTAAATAGTTATAGTAGAAAGACATTTTCTTTACCATCAAGAAACAAGATTCTCTACAAGTGAATGAGTAGTGAACATGAATTATGCTAGCAAACGAAGGGATCCTGCATGGTGGGTGACTTTTATTGTAATCAAAGAGGCAGTTACAATTATGGTGCCACTGCTAGTACAACTTATTTGGAATTGGTGAAAACTTTGTTGTTTTCTCGATTACTTTTCAGACACTGTAAAATTAATCATGGAACATTTTTTTATTGTTCAGAACAATTAATTAAAAACATTATTTTAACATGTTTAGTGTACACTGAAAATTATTGAAATGTTAAATTGTGTAATGTACTACACAGCTCCTGAGTTGCCTTACAATGCAGTTGTAATCTGACAGATGCAGATGATCTTACTTGGCAAAAACACAGACAGACTTGATCACAGACTGCATATATGACATTCACTTACACCCATGGAATGATACTCCTAGTCAGAAAGAATGCAGAGGATGCCTAGATCCATGTTTATAATCATGTTGTAAATGCCTGAGGATCCACTAGATTCCACCTGCACAACCAGTTCTGCATCCCATGGCTGCTGGATCAGATAACTATGGTGTCAAATGAGCAGGTGCAATCTCAATTTGCCTGCAGTCTGCACTTTAGGTATAAAGGTCGAGGGAGAGGTCATATATTTAGCATTTAGGGAGAATGCAACTTTAAAACCTTAATGCACCTCTGAACAATTTCTGACTTTTTAAGACCAGTTTATTATTCAGTTCACATTGTATGCAGTATTCTTCTTCTTCTCTGACTTTTCCCATCATCTGGGGTCGTCAATATGGCTGGTAATTTTCTTTCTGTAATATATTCGTTTTGGATCTTATCTTTCTTTGTTACTCCACACATCCACCTCAGCATCCTCATCTCATCTATCTCTATCCTTGCTTCTTGTTCTTTCGTTGTTGCCCTGGTCTCAGCCCCATACAGCATTGTTTTATAGATCTTCCCCTTCAACTTCACTGGCATCCTCCTGTCGCACAACACTCCACTGCATTTCTTCCAATTTCTCCAAGCTGCACTCACTCTCTGTTTGATCTCCGTTTCCATGCCTCCTGTCTCTTCCACGACTGACCCTAGATATTTGAAAGGTGTCACTTTTTCCAGCTCGTCTCCCAGTATCTTTACAGTTGGTCTGTCTATCTCCTCATTCCGTTCGAACATGAAGTATGCAGTATTATGAAAGCATAATTATTAGTTAATGGTATAAAGTCCTTAACTTAAAATTCTAACAATATATTTAATAACACACCGACTGCTGAAACAATGAGCCAGACTGTCAGTTTATTTTTTTACCCACATTCCCAGGTGCCACTTTTTAAGTAACTGTCCCACATCAGATGGCGCCACCTATCTAACAAACCACTGATACTCATTTATTTGGTACCCTGATACACAAACCTGATAAATATATAATTATGGTCGATTCTCATGAAACCTGGACATATTTGTCTTATTTCATTGGCCCACCATTCAAAGCTCATTCAAAGGATACCCACAACTAATACTCCATATGATGTATAATAAATGTGTGCAAACAGTATGTAAAAATGGGTGCGCTAGCATGAACGACTAATTTTTGAGAATTATTTTCATTGAAATACTATTTAACCGATACCATGCAAACCGCAACTTTCCATGCGCATTAAACGGAGAAAGAAACATGCTTTATTCCAACATTAAACATTGTATATATTTATATGCAATTAGTTTCATGTCATAAATGTATGTGGTTACTAGATTATGTAAATAGCCTCTACTGTGGTTCCCAATATTGCCACAGATGCCAAGACCAATAAACCATGTATTATTGATAGTGTTTATACAATCCGGAGAGTGAAGGTAATCTGGGTACACATATCATGTGTGTGACTGTCACGAAGACTGTTGAGCAGGTGACAGTCCAAATATGGGGTCAAATGCAAATGAATTTAAATACATTTAAATGCGACTGATCCAGTATTTGCATTTGAAAATTTGGAGCCAAAAATATTTGCATTTGCATAATTTAAATACATTTTAAAATTATTTGAAAAATAAAATACTTTTCAAATACTTTTTATTTATTAAAAATACCTTTAACACCGAACTGTAAAGACACACCAAAACTCATGCAAATTATAGTATTAAATTCTGTCAATGATAACTGTTATTACAGCTGTGCTTAATTAAATTGTTGCTTGGTCTAGGCAGTTGCTACAGGTCACTCATATTACTTGTGATCACTGAGGCATGCCATTCCAGCACTCTAAGTTAACTTTTTTGTTTAAGAGCCAAATGGGTCCTACCTACCTTTCTTTAGGAACCAAATTTAAAAAGTAGGAGTCAAGTAATTGTGTATGCATATGTATATAATTGTGTTTACCGTACCAATTTAATCCAAATTAACCAGACGTCCGTTTGAAATATAAATAAATTTAAAACATGTATGTATATATGGCCAGAAACTAACTTTATGCATTATAACGTGGTACAATGGCAAATTAATAACAGTCATATGTGGAATCCCTGAAATTACAAAAAATTAACAGTAAATATACATGTATAAATATAGGGGCACTGATTTTCCATTTCAAAAAGGCAAATTCTGTTTCAAAAAAAGGCAAATTCCATTTCAAATGATGTATTTTCTGTTTCATAAAAAGTCCAATCCTATGTCAAATGACGCATTTCCTCTTTAAAGTAAAAAAGAAGCCACGGAAAAGTGTTCAGAAAAGTAATATTTTATTTTAAAATTAACTTTGAGAAATAGTATGTTTCATGGTCCAAACCGGTTTCTGAGATATGGCAGCTAACGGCGGACGCAGAGTGATGACAATAGTCCCTTGGACCTTCGGCCAAAGGACTAAAAACGTATTTTTTTCCTCAAAATGGCCGTTTCCATGGCAACTGTTGAGAAAATGTTTGAATAAATGGTACCAAAAAAACAACAAAAATGTGATTTTACCCCAAAAAACATATTTCCCCACAAAGGTATTAAGCTACTACTTGGGAATGTCCATCATACTGAAAAATGTGCCCATGTTCACAAAAATATAGTGAGCTTTTGTCCCTCAATGGTACCGGCATGTGAATTTTTGGGTTTTGGCCCATGGCCTAATAAGTACAGTATATTGCAGAAATATTTCTGCTCCAAAGTATATCCACTTGAAATTAAGTGACATGTTAAAGTTAACTTAACAAACATTGTTTATAATATATTTTTTATCGAGTTTGCATATGAATGTGGTGAATATGCTTATTGAAACAGTTGGATGTTTTGGTGATCCTTAAAACAGGGGTGTAGTTGGACGTTCTAGTAAGCCTGGGTTGGGCAGATTGATGCCAGTGCTTATAATAGCAATAATACAGGGTACCCCTCATTCACTTTCTGAATGACTTAAATTTGGCCATGGTTCTGCATGTTATGTAGTCATAGGTGTATAGTATAACTGTGCTGGCAAGTACTCTTTAAAACACAAATAAAACAAAAACAACACAACAAAGTTTTACACTGTTTTTATTCTTTGCTGGAATATAGTACACCCCATGATTACTAGTATTAAAGTGAACTGGCTCTCCACATAAATTCAAATGAAACTATAACACAGTTGACATCAGCTAAAAGGAGCACTAGAATGACAACTCAGGCATAATTCACTAGATCAGCAAGTAAAATGACAATAAAACTAAGCTGCTATCATATTCGGTACTACACTGTACAAATATCATATATACAGACAATTGTAATAGGCAACCAGTTAAAAGTGTGCATCAACACAGCAAATGTTGGCCATGTTTGGAACATGTCTGGTAGCCATAACATAACACTGCATCTGTTGCATGTCAATTTGCTGAAACAGTAGCTATTTGGTACAGAGGCCAAGCTCCTCAATGTTATTTTGTCTGATACTTTCCACCACCAAAGCAGTCAGTTTGTAACCCTTGCAATATAAATATCAAACAGCAGCTGACGACTTCACTAAATAATAGTTATCATGTAATTAGAAGGTTTCTTTTTTGTTCACTGAAAATGTTCAATATTTCAACTTATATAGTGTTCTAAACATGTGCAATAATTCATATGAAAAATATATGAATATCGTGTCAATGCATATATAACAACTTTACCTGTGTTGTGTATGAGAAACATATTTGATACATGCTGTAACAAACATAATATAAAGAACTAAACAAACAGTTACTCCTAGACAGTGCCACATAAAAATACCTGGTGGAATAGTGACTTTATTACTTAGTATTCTATTCATGATGATTTTATGGGACCTGTCTATCATGACCACAATGTTTTTCAATTTTAATTAACAAGTTTACAAGTTTATGAACACCAGCTTTTTTTTACACAAACGCCATTAAAATTTTGCAGTGTGCATTTTAAAAATAAAATATAAACAGACAACTTTTAAAGTATAAAACAAAACAAATTAAAATATACAAAATGCATATCAACAACCTCTCAACACCAATTAATGTTTTTGTACGGAGTAATTAAACAATGTTTTTGCTGCTACGATTTGAAGACGGCACAAATATTTATTTAAAGGTGTATTGCACTAACAATTACTTACAAGTATTTTGGTCAAATTCATTTACTGGTTCCTAAAGTTATATATTAAATTTCACCATTCGTTTTGTAATGTCTCGGGAGTTTCCTATTTTTAGCCTCTTGACACCCAATCTTCACCCAGCAAACTCAAATAATCCAATAGAAAACATCTACACGTGGCAATATCGTTGATATAAACTGATGGTGTATACTTACACAATGCTTTGGTGAAGAGAGATCTACGCTATGTATTCAGGCTCTAACAACATTGCTGACAAATTCCAAACACACAAATGAAATCAGTATAAAAGCTACATGCACATTACAAAAGTATGATCTGCATACAACACTAGCCACACACAATATAGATATATTTACATTACATAAGAAGTGCTGGACATTCATCGTTTCACCACTAGTTTGGAATACTATACACAAATAAGTTAGCATGCACATACACTATTCCATTAATATATCATTTAATAGGAGACTTCCACCATACGTTGTTAGTGGAGCATAATTAGTTGTACCAAGAACCAAACTGAGCTAACTTTAGTTGAATGCCACTTTTCGCTTTATTTCCTTAACACCTCGAATTAAATCAAGGCAGCATGTCAAACATGTGGCTTATTTTGTTCACATGAACAATAGGACCTTTTCATACAGTGCTACATACTGCAAGTTCTCTGTTATTACATTCAAAACCCAAAAGAAATGATAAATTCCTGGTATAAACTTTTCTTTAGGCAAAGCTAACAGAACTAGAGAAGTCATGATTAACCCCATCTAGTTGGTACAACCAAATACCCCACACAACTGTTGACGTCGGAAGAAACATCTCCTGCCCTAACCATTATAGCTGCACATCAAAACACTCCTGAGCACGACTAACAGCTTCATTCTGAACATTCTACAATTCCCAAAACAACAACTACTAACACACAACATTATTACTACCAAACATACACAAAATAAAGCGAGAATGCCACATAGTTGCCAAGGTAAATAACTAACTCAAATATGTCATTGTTTAGATGTCTCATATCTGACAGCTACTTTAAATTAATGTAATTTTGTTTTAGGAAAATATTTAGCTAATTTCTGGACTTTTTTTCACAAATCAACTCATTTTGGTAAACTAACATAATTATTAAACAAAACTTGTGCATATATTTGTCTTCCAACCATGTGATATTTTTGTAACCTTTATAAAAAAGGAATATTATGCAAAACTGAAAAGCGACAATTTTCTAAATAAGTAATAAGGCAGTGTTAACTACAAGGCAAAACATGACAATAAATGCAAAAGTTGCTTGAATTAACATCCATCGGCCATCACCATACATTCCAAGTTTCTGTAGTATGTCTAGTTTTACTTTAATTACTGCCGTATATTGGAGACACCATAAGTTTCAAGACCAGTATCCACGTAAAGGACATCCAGTCATTGTTAGCTACCATTACATCGCCAATTTTCTCGCTGTCAAACTGGTGATATGCTGCCAAAGGTTGCTACATAAATGCTTGGCATCTTGGTAAAATTCCTTCCGTACTTGCTAAGTGACATCTTAAATACTTGATACAACGTCTACCACAATGCCATCGCACTTTCAAATTACCATGAGACAAAGTGAAACGGCCTAGTAACACTTTACAATATCACATCCATCTACTGCTTCTTGGTGGTCACAAAAATCGACCCACTAAAATGTTCCAAACATAGGCTAACGCTACAAAAATAAACCCTGCTCCTACAGTGCATGAAGCTGACCCGCCAGGTAGCGCATGCAGTGCACTGGGCACAGCAGTGTCTCATATAATATATTCACTGTATACTCTTCTGTATTGACGACGGTGATATCACAGTTTGAGCGAGCGTGGTCGCATGGTGCAAGTGTAGCTGAACCAGCGCCGAGCCTGTTCCGTCAGCTCCTGTTGGTCCCGTGTCTTCCCACAGGCCACCACTTCCCAATCGACCCCAAACTGCAAGCACAACACAGTAAATTAAGTACAGGGAACACTCTAAGGACACCACTTCCCAATCGACCCCAAACTGCAAGCAAACAGAGTAAACTAAGTACAGGGAACACTATAAGGACACAGGTCACCACTTCCCAGTCAACCACAAACTGAAAGCACAACACAGTAAACTAAGTACAGGGAACACTCTAAGGACACAGGTCACCACTTCCCAGTCGACCACAAACTGAAAGCACAACACAGTAAACTAAGTACAGGGAACACTCTAAGGACACAGGTCACCACTTCCCAGTCGACCACAAACTGCAAGCACAACACAGTAAACAAAGTACAGGGAACACTCTAAGGACACAGGTCACCACTTCCCAGTCAACCACAAACTGCAAGCACAACACAGTAAACAAAGTACAGGGAACACTCTAAGGACACAGGGCACCACTTCCCAGTCGACCACAAACTGCAAGCACAACACAGTAAACAAAGTACAGGGAACACTCTAAGGACACAGGGCACCACTTCCCAGTCGACCACAAACTACAAGCACAACACAGTAAACAAAGTACAGGGAACACTAAGGACACAGGTCACCACTTCCCAGTCGACCACAAACTGCAAGCACAACACAGTAAACAAAGTACAGGGAACACTCTAAGGACACAGGTCACCACTTCCCAGTCGACCACAAACTGCAAGCACAACACAGTAAACAAAGTACAGGGAACACTCTAAGGACACAGGGCACCACTTCCCAGTCGACCACAAACTACAAGCACAACACAGTAAACAAAGTACAGGGAACACTCTAAGGACACAGGTCACCACTTCCCAGTCGACCACAAACTGCAAGCACAACACAGTAAACAAAGTACAGGGAACACTCTAAGGACACAGGGCACCACTTTCCAGTCGACCACAAACTGCAAGCACAACACAGTAAACAAAGTACAGGGAACACTCTAAGGACACAGGGCACCACTTCCCAGTCGACCACAAACTGCAAGCACAACACAGTAAACAAAGTACAGGGAACACTCTAAGGACACAGGACACCACTTCCCAGTCGACCACAAACTGCAAGCACAACACAGTAAACAAAGTACAGGGAACACTCTAAGGACACAGGTCACCACTTCCCAGTCGACCACAAACTGCAAGCACAACACAGTAAACAAAGTACAGGGAACACTCTAAGGACACAGGGCACCACTTCCCAGTCGACCACAAACTGCAAGCACAACACAGTAAACAAAGTACAGAGAACACTCTAAGGAGACACAGGTCACCACTTCCCAGTCGACCACAAACTGCAAGCACAACACAGTAAACAAAGTACAGGGAACACTCTAAGGACACAGGTCACCACTTCCCAGTCGCCAACAAACTGCAAGCACAACACAGTAAACAAAGTACAGGGAACACTCTAAGGACACAGGGCACCACTTCCCAGTCGACCACAAACTGCAAGCACAACACAGTAAACAAAGTACAGAGAACACTCTAAGGAGACACAGGTCACCACTTCCCAGTCGACCACAAACTGCAAGCACAACACAGTAAACAAAGTACAGGGAACACTCTAAGGACACAGGTCACCACTTCCCAGTCGACCACAAACTGCAAGCACAACGCAGTAAACAAAGTACAGGGAACACTCTAAGGACACAGGTCATCACTTCCCAGTCGACCACAAACTGCAAGCACAACGCAGTAAACAAAGTACAGGGAACACTCTAAGGACACCACTTCCCAGTCGACCACAAACTGCAAGAACAACACAGTAAACAAAGTACAGGGAACACTCTAAGGACACATGGCACCACTTCCCAGTCGACCACAAACTGCAAGCACAACACAGTAAACAAAGTACAGAGAACACTCTAAGGAGACACAGGTCACCACTTTTCAGACGACCACAAACTACAAGCACAACACAGTAAACAAAGTACAGGGAACACTCTAAGGACACAGGTCACCTCTTCCCAGTCGACCACAAACTACAAGCACAACACAGTAAACAAAGTACAGGGAACACTCTAAGGACACAGGTCACCACTTCCCAGTCGACCACAAACTACAAGCACAACACAGTAAACAAAGTACAGGGAACACTCTAAGGACACAGGTCACCACTTCCCAGTCGACCACAAACTGCAAGCACAACACAGTAAACAAAGTACAGGGAACACTCTAAGGACACAGGGCACCACTTCCCAGTCGACCCCAAACTGCAAGCACCACACAGTAAACTAAGTACAGGGAAAACTGTAAGGACACAGGGCACCACTTCCCAATCGACCCCAAACTGCAAGCACAACACAGTAAACTAAGTACAGGGAAAACTGTAAGGGCACAGGTCACCACTTCCCAGTCGACCACAAACTACAAGCACAACACAGTAAACAAAGTACAGGGAACACTCTAAGGACACAGGTCACCACTTCCCAGTCGACCACAAACTACAAGCACAACACAGTAAACAAAGTACAGGGAACACTCTAAGGACACAGGTCACCACTTCCCAGTCGACCACAAACTACAAGCACAACACAATAAACAAAGTACAGGGAACACTCTAAGGACACAGGTCACCACTTCCCAGTCGACCACAAACTACAAGCACAACACAGTAAACAAAGTACAGGGAACACTCTAAGGACACAGGTCACCACTTCCCAGTCGACCACAAACTACAAGCACAACACAGTAAACAAAGTACAGGGAACACTCTAAGGACACAGGTCACCACTTCCCAGTCGACCACAAACTACAAGCACAACACAGTAAACAAAGTACAGGGAACACTCTAAGGACACAGGTCACCACTTCCCAGTCGACCACAAACTACAAGCACAACACAGTAAACAAAGTACAGGGAACACTCTAAGGACACAGGTCACCACTTCCCAGTCGACCACAAACTACAAGCACAACACAGTAAACAAAGTACAGGGAACACTATAAGGACTCAGGTCACCACTTCCCAGTCGACCACAAACTACAAGCACAACACAGTAAACAAAGTACAGGGAACACTCTAAGGACACAGGTCACCACTTCCCAGTCGACCACAAACTACAAGCACAACACAGTAAACAAAGTACAGGGAACACTCTAAGGACACAGGGCACCACTTCCCAGTCGACCCCAAACTGCAAGCACCACACAGTAAACTAAGTACAGAGAAAACTGTAAGGACACAGGGCACCACTTCCCAATCGACCCCAAACTGCAAGCACAACACAGCAAACTAAGTACAGGGAACACTCTAAGGACACAGGTCACCACTTCCCAGTCGACCCCAAACTGCAAGCACAACACAGCAAACTAAGTACAGGGAACACTCTCAAGACACAAGTCACCACTTCCCAGTCAACCCCAAACTGCAAGCACAACACAGTAAACTGAGTACAGGGAACACCTTAAGGACACAGGGCACCACTTCCCAGTCGACCACAAACTGCAAGCACAACACAGTAAACTAAGTACAGGGAACACTCTCAAGACACAAGTCACCACTTCCCAATCGACCCCAAACTGCAAGCACCACACAGTAAACTGAGTACAGGGAACACCTTAAGGACACAGGCCACCACTTCCCATTTTCAGCGGATTTAATTACCATTTCACCTTTCACGTAAAAATAATTATATGCCAGGAATATTCAGTAGATATTTATACATTATTTCATTAGCTATTTAATAGAATATATAAAAACACCAATATGCTAAACAATCTCAAAAATGTCATGTTAGGGCGTATCCCTTGAAATAACTCTGATTCTGTGTTACTAATGCGAAAAAAGCCAAACTTTATAATTTCAGAAACAAACCCACTAAGAGTACTAAAATTAGTCATTATTCTTAAATTGATGAGCGTCAATTCACACTATTAAAACAATAGATACAAATGAACTAGATATTATATAGAAGTAATGTATTATCGTGGAAGAAACTTACCCTGAGCGGTGGCTTACATGGTGTCTCCTCAAAGCGTATTTGTTGTATAGCCTTTGACTTGCAGGACTGACAACAAAGACAAGACTAATGACAGAGTTTGTTCAGATCATCAGATGTTAGTAAGTAGCTGTTTTCTCCAGTTATTCCTCAACAAAATTTCTTCTAGCAAGTTTCTTGTTGAAATGAGGGGAACACTGTTTAGAAAGCTGCAACATGATGGGGTTGCGTAGAGTGTCTATGACAAAGCTAGTGGCTGGTTTGCATTAGTTCCCTGTATAAGCCTGAATAACTGAACCTACCTGTGATATTGCAGGTCATGGAACATAAAAACAACAACTGCAAAGCCAATAATTTGAATCGAAACCCCTTAGAACGCTCAGATCCCAATTCTAAAAGGGGGGATGAAACACTTGAACAACCATAGTCCAAACATAACACACCATTTACAGTATATGTCATGATGAGAACAGCGCCACAGTATATTTTAATTTTTAAAACTTGGCAATTATTGGCACTGGGCGCTGCCATTACTATCCAGCGGCCAGTGGTTTTTCGTGCAATTCCAGGCATGGCCACACACAGTAATTCAATAGGCAACGCAGCATAGCTCCCAGTAAAACTGACAAAATGCATACAAATACATAAGAATATAAAAATTGAATGCAAAGCATGGCTACTGGATATACTTTAAGTGTTAAGAAGCAACTTTTCACATACTTCCACGGAAGAATTCCCAGAAAAAAGGCAGGTTAGACGATAAATTTAGCGAGTCCGCTGGCGGCAATGTCTGTGTAAAGCATGACTAAGCATGATTAATATTATGTAACTATGAGTATTTTATAATGTAAATTTATTTTAAACTCATCGGACATAGCCGTCTGCATACATGTTAAGTCTCCTGCATTCGCCGGGGGACTCCTGGAAATCCATCAAATCTCCCGATCTCCTGGAAAGGAGAACCAATCTCCTGGATTTTCAGTGAAACAAGAACAATTTTTCTATCTTATTTTCGGCATGGTCTAATTGGGTTTTATTTCCGGCTGACTCGGGTATGTTTTTCTGGGTCATCAGAAAGTGGTCAATACCAGTGCCAGTGTCAGTGAGTTAATTGCAATCGGTCAGACACCGAGCTAAATGAATCTTGTGAATAGGAACGTTGTCGTTGGACCAAGGCCGCTCGGACAACAAAGCGAAAACGGGTTGTTTAAATCATGCCTTGCATTGACTAGACAACAACAACAACTGTTTAACTATAATCTTCTTGGGTCTTGCCTGTGGTGTGGTTGATATTGCATATAAGCTTTAGACGAGCACAGTGAACCGCGCTTGCGGCCACAAGTTCCATATTATCGCCCACCGCCAGCTTGCCGATCTTGTAGAACGAAATGTAATCCATTTCAATCTATACTCAAATAATGTCAGTCGATCCATCTACACTATGTGCACATTTTATTTAATCCATGTATATATGTAACTGTTAGAACTGGAACACTTATAAATGAAAAGATGTATTTTATAACATCAAATGCTCCACCAGCAAGGACAAAGGTCACAAATTGTAAATTCATCACTCATGCCTTCGTCACCCAGGCCATAGTAACAAACTTTGAAGCAAATACAATGCTAAGTTCTGGTTCTTATACTTGTGAATATAGTATCTGTTTGTAACAAAAGAAGATGTATTTACTGCCTCTATGCAAAGTTCTTTGCACCATAAAATATATATTTAATGTATGAACACATATTATGCCTAGAACATCAAATTAGTAAACTTTTTCTTCTTTCTACCATACCTATAAGGCCACGTACATTTTAGTTTAGATATAATGTATTTAATTACTTTATGTCCACAAATAATATATTTAATGTAACACATTAAATACATATTGACATGCTGTTATGTGCCATTGATTTAAGAGCACATGTGCAATGCATTTGGAAATAAAGCTGATCTGTGACCATTTTCATAACACAATTTATACACAATTCCATAATACCCTGAGACCCCCAATTTACACAAAATGTCCTGATATTACAAGACCCTCCAATTTACGCATAAGTCTCATGCATTGGCATTTCTTAAACTTAACGTTTTATTATAACATGATTATTAATGTCTATGAAAAGTATCCTTTTTTGTTATATTTGAATCAGATTTATGTCTAAATGCCTGATTTTCCAAGATCCTCCGATTTATGTATAAATGCTCGATTTTCTGAGGCCCTCTGATTTACGTATAAATGCCCGATTTTTCGAGACCCTCCGATTTACATATAAATCTCCTGGATTGGCGTTTCTGAAACTTAACATGTATGGATCTGCATCAGCCGGTCTAACCGGCAACTTCAATCCTGGGCATGCATGTACCTACATTTCTTGCATGTTTGAGAAGTGCAGTTTCAATCGGCTAATCAACATCAATTTTTTCACTTTTTTATTCCAAATGCATAAACAAATTATTTGTTGACCTGAACAACAACTATCATATATAACAAAGCACCATATTTTTGTTTTCACTCAGAAATTTCAATTTTTTTTATAAATAAAAAATCCAAAGGCACAACTCAAACCACTCGCTTGGAACTTGTGTAGAACACAGATGGCGATATGCAGTGCTTTATTTTGCCGATTTAGACGTCACACAAAACACGTTTTTCAGTGTGACTTATAAATGAGCAGGTTTCTATCATTAACAATGTGCACTTAAATAGCATGTATTTGAATATATGGCATAAAACAGCTGCGCTGCAGTTGCCCTTTATTAACAGGCTTACCTTGACTGCAGAAATGTTTGGAGACTTGGGGAATGTAAATGCATCATTGAATGAGAAACTCTTCTCATCACACAGCGTCTCCTTGATGATTGACGGTGGCGAGAAGACGATACTTTGATCACCAATCAGCGACTTACTCTGCAAACAAGATGTCATTCATGAATATTCACAGCATATACGCTTGAGTTGTTGGTATTTGGTAGTTGTAAAGGCAACACTTACGAAAAGGTAATCTCTTTGGAGATAGTCTCTGAAGACTTCATTAACTCGATCAATGCCTCCAAGAATGAAGAACGATTCGCGGACATGTGCACCCAGAACAGACTGGTGATAGGAGGCAGCATCTTCCCCCACAAGCGTATACATAAGACCACTTGGGTGTCACCAGATCATTAGACGGAAAACAGATAGACCACTTTTGCATTAGCAAGAAAATTCTGGCGATCACTACAGGACGTGAAAGTAAGAAGAGGAGCTGATGTAGCCTCGGACCACCATCAGCTTTCTGAAGGACACACCGAAGAAATAGGAATGTAGGCTGACCCTCAGAAACAAGTTCCAGACATTACAAGAGCTACAAGACAAAGAGGACACTCTTAAAGGATGCTGGAGAAAGGTAAAAGAAGCAGTGACATCCATGTGTCATCCATGTGTCATAGCTGTGCTCGGACCGAGGAACACACAGAGGAAGGACTGTATATCAGCTGACACCTTGAACAAGATCAGAGACAACAAAAGAAGCAGCTGTGAATAACAGCCGCTCTCGAACATCCAAAGCAAGAGCACAGGAAAAATATGCAGAAGCAAACAGGGAGATAAAAAGAAGTGGAAAGTCTGACAAACAGCATTACGTAGATGATCTTGCTGAAGAAGCAGAGGAGACGGCAAGAAATGGCAACATGAGGAAACTATACAATACAACAAGGAAACTGTCCTGCAAGTATGACAAGCTAGAATGTCCAGTCAACGATAAGGATGGAAATCCCATCACAAGAGCAGGCTGGCAACTAAACCGATGGGCAAAGCACGTTGAAGAACTATTGAACTGACCAGCACCTGCAAACTTACCTGATGTCCCCCCTGTGGAAACCAATCTCCCCGTAGACACCAGCAACCCATCCAAAGAAGAGATCAGGAGGGCAAACCAGGAGAAGAAAAGCAGAAAAGCAGAAAAGCAGCAGGCCCAGACAACATTCCAGCAGAAGCCTTGAAAGAAGATATAAACACAACAGTGGAGATGCTCTACCCACTCTTCCAGAAGATCTGGGAGGAGGAGCAGGTGCTAGCAGAATGGAAGGAGGGCTACATCATCACGCTGCCCAAGAAGGGCGACGTCGGCAACTGTGCCAACTATAGAGGCATCACACTCCTCTCGGTAACTGGCAAAGTCTTCAACAGGATCATCCTCAACAGAATAAAAGATGTCATAAACCCCTATCATCGTGATAAACAAACAGGCTTCAGGAAGAACAGATCCTGTGTGGCCCAGATTGCAACACTGCGAATCATCGTGGAGCAGTCAAAGCAATCAACTTTGTGGACTACGAGAAGGCCTTTGACAGTGTGGACAGAGAGACCCTCTGGAAACTCCTCAGACACTCTGGAGTGCCTACCAAGCTCGTGAACCTCATCAGGAACTTCTACGAAGGAATGACCAGCAGGGTCCACCATGGAGAGCTCACCCAGACCTTCCAGGTAAAGACCGGAGTGCGGCAAGGATGCCTGTTGTCACCGTTCCTCTTCCTCATGGCCATAGACTGGGTCATGAAGACTTCTACGGAACAGAGAAGAAATGGCATTCAGTGGATGCTGTGGAAGAAACTGGATGACCTAGACTTCGCAGATGACATAGCCCTACTCTCTCACAACTACTAACAGACACAAAACAAGACAAATGCACTGGCAACCGCATCTTCGCAAATAGGCCTCAACATCCACAAGGGGAAAACAAAAAACCTCTGCATCAACGCCACCAATAGAGAAGTAATCACACTACAAGGAAGTGCCGTTGAAGAAGGGGAAACATTTACCTACCTTGGAAGCATCATCGACAAACAGGGAGGAACAGATGCCGACATCAGAGCAAAAATTGGCAAAGCCAAAACCGCCTTTCTACAACTCACGAACATCTGGAATATCAAATCCATTGCACCCCACACTAAGGTCAGGCTCTTCAACTCCAATGTCAAATCTATCCTACTTAATGGGTCTGAAACTTGGAGGACAACAAAGGCGACCATCAAGAGGCTGCAGACCTTCACCAACAACTGCCTGAGAAGAATACTTCGGATTCATTGGCCAAATAAAATCCGGAAGGTTGATCTGTGGCAGAGGACCAGTCAACTTCCTGTGGAAGAGGAAATCAGGAAAAGAAGATGGGGATGGATCGGGCACACTTCGAAAACCAGACACAAACTTCACCAAACTGGTGAAGCTGTCTTGGAACCCGCAGGGAAAGAGGTCGACCACGAAACATCTGGCGCTGAGAACTTGAAGCAGACACCAGCAGGATGGGCTACACCTGGAACCAACTAGAAAAATGGCACAAGGCAGGGGATGCTGGAGAGCAGTTGCTGGTGGCCTATAAGTGAAATGTGCCGTGTTTACTCCGGTATTTGCAACACGATGCAGCATGGTGTGTTGATCTACTGTGTTTAAACCATGTGTATATTTTACTTACAGACAAACATTATACCAGGGATCGATCTAGAAAGACTTGCGTGTGCCCTTCGGGCACATCAGAGATAAAACTATGTGCCTTTTCAAAATGTTATGTGTCCCAAATCAGTTGATTAAAATTGTATTAATTAATTTGCATGATAGTATGATCGCTTAAATAACATGGTAAATGTTCCAATGTTTTTTTTAAATTAGGAATGTATTCATGTTATTATTTCATTTGTTTGAATTCTATTCAGGACTGCCTGCACGATATATTTCTGGATACATAATACATAACCATCAATATCAACATGCTCAGAAATAGCTTTTTTTCCAAAATCTGTAACGTTACAAAACTAGATACATTCTGGATAGGTGTGCCCATTTTTTGTGGACTGGTCATGCTACTAGTCTACTGCTCCAAGGATAGGGAGATTCTAACTGGGAAATATGATGCAGCAGTTGGTGACATTGAGGGACAACGATTCACATACAAGAGAGCACCACCTAAAAATATTCAAAGAACGGTGTTGATTAAACATTAAAAAGTAATTTATACACCGACGAACAGATACATGAAATGGCCTCACATAGTCTGTGGTTGAGACTGCATTGATAAGTTGTGGGAAAATCACCCCATTAAATTATACTATACAGTCAGACTATTAGTACATGCAAGACTAGAACACAGCACTGTATTTATTCAAAATTTATGACCTGGGTGACAGGGACATTTGTAACAAATGTACTATTTGTGAGCCGTGGTGACAGAGACATGACTTATAAACATGCTTTTAAAAATGTTTATTTTTCGTTTATAATATAATATTGAGCAATCATACAGGAATTTACACAACGTGCATGTAGTATAAATGTATCGATGAATATTATCTGTATAGATATGAACGGATTGCACTTTGTTCGACAAGACTTGAAAGCTGACGATGAGCGATAATATGGTGTCGGCAGCAACAAGTGCTGTGCATGGTGCTCGTCTAAAGCTTATAAACAATGCCAATGACAGTTATCAGAATGTTGTCAGTGTCCATTCATCAATGTAAGATGTGATTTAATAACTCCATTCAGGCAATTGTTCGGTTTGTTGTCCGCATGGCCATTGTCTGTGTTTGGGCGCAGACTGGAGCAAACCGGAGCGTTATTTGGGCCTCAAAATGCGCTAAGATGCAATAATTTTTATAGCATAAATATTGTCGGTGATGATGTGCAATGATTTATTTATAGCATCAACGTGTCAAATTTAGGCAAAACTATAGTTAATAACGGCAAAAACGAGGTGGGCCTTGATTCTACACAAGTGCCCCTCATTTTGATCAGATTTCTCAAACATGTTTTGTATGCGTCTTTTAGACACATGTTGCAAAAATATATTCGGCATTCCAGCATACAACATTGACACATTTCCGCTGTCTAAGGGAATCCCTGTTATGTAATAATAGTTATAGAGATGATCTACATTGAAACAGTAACTAATAAAGAACTTTCAATAAACAAGTTCAGTCTACAGAAGTCTGCAACTCAGTTGAATTTTTTAATATTTCTTATATATTTCTTATATATATGTTCTGCATGAACAGTAATGGTACCAATCATACCTGCACACAAAAACTACCACATCATTTAAGATGGTTGGGAATCATTGGGAATTGAACCGCTGTCAAAGAAATTGTAATATCAAGTAGCACTCACAGGTGTCTCTGGCATCATGACCAGTGTTTCGCTGTGGCTGTTGAACAGTTGAATGTCGCCTGGTGTAGACCACTTCCTCTCCAGTGACTTACGAACTTTCCTGGTCGGCGATTCATTCTGCAAACAGCATCATCATTACTCACTATCCTTTCTAATTGAAAACAGGTCAAAAGGCAGTATATAAATATATCACCTGGGAATACAGTATGCAATATTTCAAGTAGACGGATAATAATCATTAATACATCATTATGGTCTCATTATAAGCTTTGGGGCGTGATAGTTTCGGACTGTCAATAGAAAGGACCAGGGTTAGTGTACATCTGCTGCCATTTCAAAACTTCAATTTCATTCACCCACTTTGCATCTGTCATACAGAAAACACTAAAAGCTGTTGATCCTTTCTACCTGGTGTCTATGCCATGGGAACTAAAATTACACACAGAGGTAGTAACCTGTCTTGCACTCACCAAATCCAGCTAAGAACCAATCTGATATTAAACCATGCTGTAGGAGTCACAACCGCAGTAATTAAAAAAAGAAAAGAAATCATGATGTAATCATAGTGATTTATGTAAACCTACTTGACTTGTGTCAGCTATAAAAGAACTTACTTCTTTATCGGCACTTCTCTTGCCGCTGGTCATGTAGCTAGTGTCACAGCCGCTTGTCTTGGACGACTTCCTGTAGCTGGCAAACGGCCGATTATCTCTCTCTATGACCGCCTTGAGGTCCTCGGCCAGCTGAGTGGGTGTATCAGGCTGCACAAACAACACACGTATGACACAGACATGCTCTCAGTCTATCAGACTCACATCAATTTTGTTATTTTATGGAATTACGAAGAGATATGTCTGGATTATATGAATGAGAATTAACCCTCTCAAGGCCAGATTAATGCAAATATGTGCCTGTTATTGAATCCTATTAAATCGAGAGAATGTGCTGTGAGTGAATCATGTGATATACTCGGGTTGCATGAATGCAAATAAATAAATAATTTTTGATCCGATTCAAATACAATTTTCACTACATCTGAAGAACTAATTCCTGGTGTAACTAGCCAAGTATGTGACATATATTAAATTTGTCAAATATGAATTGCTAAAGTTTGACAAAAATAAAATACTTAAATAATTTTAAACAATTAATAAAAAAAAATATTTTTCATTAATAATTAGCGGTTACATGCTGCATATGAAATGTTCATACATTACTATGCTACAGAATGGAAAACTAATTAAATGTTTTTCAGAGTGCATGTATTTTCAAGATTTTATACAAAATGGCGTTCTTTGTGATCATAGCCGTCATCCCGTCTGAACTATTAAGTTGGTGTTATGTTTAAAATGCATAATCATAGTGCAAAACAATCCCCTTCGATGGCATCGTTTGTTATAAACGCGATTCGAAAATCCCATCAAAGTCCAAATTACTGGAGTTCGACATAATGACAATGTCGAGAATTACACCAAAGCTAAAAAACACCACCGGCTTCATTGCGTGGTGCATTAATACTTCTTTACAACAAAATAGACCGCTCAATTAGTTAGCATTTAATCGTAGAAATCGTCTGCGGACGCGTGTTTTGGAATAATTCCTGGGTGCTTCCATGTTTATGCCCGCAGCAGATGTTAAACTTTAATCTCATTGGCTGAAAATCACCATTAAAATATTCACTGCGTGGCGTAAAAGAGGGACCGGAAATTGTGTGTCGCTGCGTTTGACTACAAAACCGTGTGGTGGTTGACACGGAAATCGCCATCATTTCTCACTTTTGACGCTTCCCAGTGAAACTTCAATATTATTATATGCTAACTGCCAAAATAAATTGCCGTTATTGGATGACACTGTTTCGCGGTACCAGTTTAAATGTGCCCCTGTATTCGGGAGAATTCAGGCGTTCTGGCTGTGAGTGGAAGTCGGGTTGATTCGGGCGTTCTGACCACGAGAGGGTTAAACGTTGACCAGACCGGAAATTAGAACTTGTTCATCAAAAATGTTTCATAATAGCCTCCATGTATTTTTAAGTTATTGTTTTTTGTATAAGAAAACAATAAACATATCGATTATATTTGCACTTTTCTTAACTGAAAAATGAGTGGTAGAAAACATGAAATATTTAACATTTAAAATACCTTGACAAACAAAATTATGTCTAAACCACAACAAACTGATAAGACTACCCTAGGAAATACTGTCACTCGTAAAGCAAACAGCACACAATAAGACAGGTGCACACACCAGGCTTCGAAGGACTCCACTCTGCTTTTCCAGCTCAGCAAGAGCGTTCTTGAATGGTGTCGGGGTTCTCGGAGCAGCATCGAGGATGGATCGACGAATACGTGGTGTACGGGACATCTTGGTGCAGCCACTGTAGGGTAGCAATGATAGCATTATTTTATATGTCAAGATGGCACATTGATCAGAATGACACTAGTAAACTGCATTTCATTTTCGGACCTGCCTGTCTTGCGCTATCCTCTGCCAGATGGTGCCCTTCCAGTACTTGTCTAGTTTGTTTTTCATAATATATTTCAAGCAAAAAGGGAGACTAATTATAGGTATTCCGCAGCAAAATCTACCAGGTATTTTATCGACACACTGTAAGGTTGGGGCAGAAAATATCAAACAGACAACTTATTCTACTTGTTCACCAATTCACCAGAGATAGTTAAACAAAGCAAAAAAATTGCCATTTCCAGTTCAGCATGCTAAGTAATCTCCCCAGATTGTGATGCTAGATGATAGATTTAAATGCAGGAATGACAACACAAATCTGGTTCAAATAAAGGTCACGTACGCGTCCTCAACTGTGAGCAGTGGTGTGTTCAAGAGGCCATTCTGTATGGGGGTGGTGTTCTGTGGTGCACGGCACACTGGCGTAGAGGTCAACTTTCCACAGAACGGCACACCGGGGCTGTTCAAGAACTGCAACAGCAAAATGCTCTATGTAGAAACACAACAACTTCAAATAACCTTAGCCTCATACTTAACCTTGGTCACCCAGGCTTGAGTTGTCAAATAAATCACTTTAATGACTGCAGTCTCAAGGAAATGTTGCCTTCCAAAATGTCCAGAAGAATCAGAAGCAGGTCACAAAAAAGTTTGGTCTTACCAAATCTTGCGCAATATCTCTACACAGCAACATTGTGAAATATGCCATGTCAAAACTAAGTGTTGATTCAAAATACAGACAAGTCAGTAAACAAATTAAATTAATTAAATCCCCCAAAACAGGGACACTGATTTTCCGTTTTAAAAAAATGGGCCAAGAAGCCTTTGGACTATACTGTGAGCATGCAGGCCAGTGAAGATACACCTGGAAATAAAATTTTCAATTAAACCGTTTTGTGAAGATTGTATATAATAGGTAATGTGTTATTAAAAATACTGTTGAATTTGATCCCGATACTCTGCTATTTAGACCGATTTCCAGTGGTTGTAGAAACATTGCAGGAGAGTTCATGAACTGCAATCTCGCATGTAGCACAGTAAAGGTTGTATAAGAAAATGTGCACACATTTTCTGTTCTCATTTTGCCCCTACCACCCTCCCCCAGATTGAAAAGAAGATATGAACTATGATAAAACTTTATTTGTTCACAAGGTACATATACATAGCATGCATTTTGACTTTAAAAACAATAGCAATAAATGACATAATACTGATTGAATTGGAGTGACATAATAGCTGCAACATGTATAGTAAAACATCTTAATACTATTCCTTATAATTTTGGCTAAATATGCTTTAACCTTTTCGAGTATACCTAAGTTATTTTATATATTATTTTATACCTAAGTTATTTTATTTTAATCCTAGATCATGTCGTAATATATTATATATATTACACATTATAGTTACAGTCCACATGGAGGCATTCTGTTTGACACTGGGACAATGCCAAGGCTAGTCCAATACACAGGTTTACAGCTGACCACTCCACTCAGCCACCCCATTGATCATGGCAAAGTCCACTATCCAGTTATAAGTAGAGATCAGTGGCTGCACGAGGCTTACAGCAGTAGGGAAATAGCATGACAATTTTGTATTTTGAGGGTCAAGGTGCCCTTAGAATGATTCCTTCAAATACAGATTTCTTGTGTATAGTGTTCATGTGATGTTTATTGTGAGCAGGGCGGACAAATGGTTATCATACGTAGACAGGTACAGAAAGAAACTGACGTTTTCTATAAAAAGAACACGTTTGCCTATCAATGGCATGTATTTCCTATTGTTGTCGTTTCAGCCGGGCAGAAATCAAACAACCCTGTAGGTAATTATTAATCAAATGTTTTTTGGTGAATAGTTACAGACTATAAAAGGTTATGATGGAAGTAAAATGTTGACATGTTTACTGTTCACTTATTGCACCATGTCTTGCATTTAGAGGAATAATTATAATAAAAATGTTGTTTTTAAATACCTGCATTGATGAGAAACTGGGAATTACTTTTCTGTGGCCTAAGAATAACTAATTTCAAAACTTCCTGCTTATATAAAACAACTGCATAAAATTAGATATCCATGCAAGACACTGACTCCGCATGTGACACGTTTTGGGAAGGGGAATAGCTTCCCAGCTGGCACCCACTAGGCCCCTGGACTGTTGGGCTTACATTTTAAGGGGTCATCCTGAAACAACCAAATGTCAACCATTAGAAGAGTTGACATAGTTTCGCTATGCACAAGAAAAGAAAAGGAACCTGGAAGCCTCTGTCAGTGACCAATTACAGATTAGTCACAGTTTCTATTAGGCAGACCGGCCCTCCACAATGAGGTGTATGGACAGATGTTGTAGGAAAAGGGATTAGCCAGATAAAGCTGCTCCTGCAATAGACAATTTAGTTAGCAAATTTTGCATTTTTTATCTTTGGTGCCCTTAGAATGATTCAATCAAATACAGATTTCTTGTGTACAGTGGCGCTACCACATGAAATGTCTATGCAAAATTAGAGAAAAGTTACTTAAGAGTTTTTGAAAAATAGGTAAAAATTTGAAAATGTTCCAGTTTTGGGGTCCTTTTGGGGGGGTCATTAGGTACCCTTAGAATGAATCAATCAAATACAGATTTCTTGTGTACAGTGACACTACTGCATGAAATGTATATGCAAAATTAGAGAAAAAGTTGCTGAACAGTTTTTGAAAAAATAGGCAAAATGTTACATTTTTTTTCAGTTTTGGGGTCCTTGGAGGCCCTAGGGAGCCCTTAGAATGATTCAATCAAATACAGATTTCTCGTGCATAGTGGCAGTACCCTAAGATGTCTATGCAAAATTTGAGAAAAAGCTGCTGAACGGTTTCTGAGATACGGCAGCTTAACGGCGGACGGCATACTATGGACGCAGAGTGATGGCAATAGTCCCTTGGATCTTTGGCCAAAGGACTAAACATTTTAAAAGTATTATATTTGGAACAGTATTGCAATAAAAGCTACTGTACAATCACCAGAATGATACTGGACAAACATACTGCTACCCATCAGCATATATTGCACAACAGTTGCCCATGGTCGCATGGACCCTTTCTATGATGCAGGGCTTCCTCTTCTTTCAAACTGATCTTCCATGACCAATCACTTTAATGGATATGGGTTTTATTGTGTTATTGATTACCATTTTCATGTCACTCCATCTTTTGTTGACCAGCTGTAGGTTGCTGTCACTAGTCTGGCATGTTCATTCTCTATTAAAAAACCTTGAATTTTTATCTGTCATTGTGTATGGACCCAGATACGTACATGCCAATGTCCAAAGCTCAACATTTCTTTGTTCTTTAACCAGATTGCAAACTGACAGTATGAGACAATACTAGTACAGGCTATATGACTTCATCGCCATACTTCTTTAGAAGAAAATCCAGACAGCAGTATTTTGCATTGTCACTTCTGAGAGTGACAATGACATTGATTTACTAACTGAATATTTTACTTTTTCATGTCATGGATTTCCTGGCATACACAAACACAAAGGTTAGGCCTGGACTGGTAACCAGTATTTGCTCTCAGTATTGATTATTTTTCCAACTGGACTAGATTTAGTTACAGGAACTAACTTTAATTTCAGTTATGGACTTATTCCCGGTTTACGAGTTATTCCCGGATATTACTGGTAAATACCGGTATATTATTTCCCACTGCCAGTTTTTCCCAGCAATGTGCCAACCCCGATTTAAAAAAATGGGCCAAGTGGCCCTGAAGTCCTTTGGACTAATACGTCTACGTGACCCCGGCTGACCAAATGAGTGATAAGTGGGAAAAATTTTAACATTGTTTTCTTACATCCTTGTAAAGGTTTGGTAGGGTGCTTTACACGGATTCAAAAATTATGACTGCTACAAAAATTGGCAAAGTTATGGAGCATTAAACATGGTAGGGGTCAAAAAGGGAAAATGAAGAAAACAGCTGTTGAAGTTTTACATTATATATGCAAATGGATTGCATGGAAATATTACATGCACAACATTCAAATGTGTCACACAGTATGTAATATGTATGTTATGTTGCAATGATACACTGGAAGTACAAATGTGCTTCTACAAAGACTTATGAAGTTATGCCAGATTATGTCTTAATGTGTAAAACTAAGAGGACATATTATTTGAGAGCAAAAGGTAGACTCACTGTTTGACACAGTTTAAAACCTACAGGCAACTGTCCAGTTTAACAGGGGTCTAGTGGTTTAATGCTGTCTGTTGTCACAAGATACCGCCAGTGACCAATTACAGATTAGTCACAGTTTCCATCAAACAATAGCAAGCAGAGAATCTTAGCTCCACAGCTGGGTGTAATACACAATCAGAGCCACCACTGATTCATGGTCAAGTAGATTAGTTCAATGCACCAACAAAAACAATACACAAGACTGTGAGTGACAGTGTCCAGAGTGAGGCCTAAGCAGTGTCCTCATTGCTGAATAGATCAATTAAACCTGCCAAGTGGGTGACATTCTTAGTGATTGTTCAGAACACCAGACTGACCACATACCTAAACAAAGTGAATGTAATAGGTGAAGAACAGGCAGTGTTCAGATAGGGGTATTGGTTGAATTGTAGTTGTCTCGACACAAAAGGCTTTATTGTGCCTTCATCGATTGTAAGAAAGCATTTGATTTAGTAGACCGGTCCTCACTGTGGTCTAAAATAATTTCATGCGGTATTAATGGTAATGTGTTGAAAGTTGTATACAACTTGTACAGAAATGCTAAATCATGTATAAATCAGGGCCAGGCTGTGTCAGCCTTCTTCTCATGTGATGTATAGGTATGGCAAGGAGAAAACTTGCGTCCTTTGTTATTTGCTATTTGCCTGAATAATTTTGAACACTGTTAGTCACAATTATAACGGACTTGACATGGCAGCTGGTGAAATTTACAACAACCTTAGTGATGATGATGTAGAAAATGTATGTTCTACTATATGCTGATGACACTAGAATGATTCAATCAAATACAGATTTCTTGCTTGTGTATAGCGGAACTATGTCAACTCTTCTAATGGTTGACACTTGGTTGTTTCAGGTGTCAACTATATTGTGAATCTGTAATTATTAGTCTATATTGATATAATGTATTTACACAGTACCATGTCTACACAAGGCATGGCAAGCGTAAACAGAACAGTAGAATGCATTTGATATCAATAAAGTGTAGGATAGTTCACTCTATAGTTGTCCAGAATATTAATTTTCCATGTTTGTCACCTACAGGTTTCTACAGACAATGCATCTTTAACCAATAGACACCAGTCACACCATTTTATAATAATTAAATGAACATCAAAATAAACACAACTTCCAATTATAGAAAATTAATAGTTTTGAAGATACAGTTTAAAAGTTTTAGGCAACTGTTCAGTCTAACAGGGGTCAAGTGTGTCTACTCTGCCTGGGCCCTGTGACCAATTAAAGATTAGTCAAGGTCTCAATGGAACAATAGCACTAGGCTGCAGAGTTTAGTCATGCTGCTGGCTTTCTGGCACAATAAACAAAATCTACTGTTGGGGGTGGTCTCAAGGGCCCTTCTCAAAACCACATCACTAGATAATGTAGAACTTTTGCACTTTGGGGGCCCCTTAGAATGATTCAATCAAATACAGATTTCTTGTATATAGTGGCAGCACCCTAAGATACATCTATGCAAAATTAGAAAAAAAATTGAAAAGTTTTTGAAAAAATAGGCAAAATGTTACATTTTTATGTTTTGGGGTCCTTGGAGGCCCTAGGGAGCCCTTAAAATGATTCAATCAAATACAGATTTCTCGTGCATAGTGGCAGTGCCCTAAGACATGTCTATGCAAAATTAAAGAAAAAGTTGCTGAACGGTTTCTGAGATACGGCAGCTAATGGCGGACGACGGACGCAGAGTGATGGCAATAGTCCCTTGGACCTTTGGCCAAAGGACTAAACACATATTCCATGTCAAAACACACATTTTTCATTAAAAAATAGCATACTGGCTAATTTTTGTTCAGAAAAGAAATATTTTATTTCACGCAGAATTTCCATTCCAAAAGGTCAATTCCGTTTCAAAACCCGAATTCCTTCCGCTTTGCGGAAAATCAGTGTCACCCACATAAAAGTATAAATTAATGAAATATGTTGTTGTTTCATCATAAAGTAATGACAAAACAATGTACCAAGTAGCAGACTGGGCTTGCTATAACCAATCCAAGAGATTACTCACATGGGTTTTCATGTTTTTCTCAGAACTTACAAAACATGACTTGCTAACTGATTCCATTGGAAGTCAGAATGGTTTGCCTTCGCATTTTGTCATATCAACAAATCCTTCCGTAACCATCAACCATACTGTCTAGACTGCATCAACTAACAAGAGAATAGCATATCTGATACTTCTACAGACCTGTGAGGGTGAGAACTCAAGCCCTTTTATGGGAGAGCCCTTGGGGGTGCTCGGCTCAATCTTCATGATAGAGCGCAATGGAGTGACAGGCATGGCTGGCTTCTCATGGTGCAGCACCGGTGTTGTTGGCATCTTCACAACAAACTGCAGCTCAGGCTGCTGTTGCTGCTGCTGCACTGCCGGCTGCTGCAGATGCTGTAGCGGCTCCTCCGTCTTACTTTCATGTTCGGGGTTGAGAGATGACGACAGCAGGGACTCGTCTGTGTCCGACTGAGCAGGCTAACAGGTGGTCAAGGAGAGAAACAGGCCAACACAACCAACATGCTACTAGTTTGGAGAAGATTCATATCCCTCTCTTATCAACTGTATTTTGCAACATTACAATGTAGAATGTCTGCCTTGGATTATGATGATAAGAGGGCAGAACAAATTAAGTGATATGGCTCTCATGCCACTAGGGATCAAATGAGAAGAAAAATATATATTTAAAATTCAAATCATGCATGTAAAACGAGGACCAATCTAGCAAGTGGCATCCATTAAGAGTACTAATGATGTAGGAATCAATAAAAACTATTAAACATGTATGAATCAATGAATCAATGAATCAATGAATCAAATCACAGTGGAACTGACAAAAGGATGCTCTCTTTTTTCTGCGACTCCTGCGCAATATAGGTAGAGTGGACAGCTTTGAGATGACCGGGGAAGACATTGGGATCAAACTACCACCGGATTTGTCCAGGGCAGAAATGGCTTTTCCATCAAAGCGATATTCTGAAAACAAAAAACAGAACCACTATTACAAACATAAAATCTAGTGCATAATAAAAAAAAAAATTGATAGCACCTTGTAAATCCTCCAGAACCTGAACTAAATAATAGTACACTTCTATAGCACCTTGTAAATTCTCCAGAACCTGAACTAAATAATAGTACACTTCTATAGCACCTTGTGTATCCTCCAGAACCTGAGCTAAATAATAATAAACATCTATAACACCTTGTATATCCTCCAGAACCTGAGCTAAATAATAATAAACATCTATAACACCTTGTATATCCTCCAGAACCTTAGCTAAATAATATTAAACATCTATAACACCTTGTATATCCTCCAGAACCTGAGCTAAATAATAATAAACATCTATAACACCTTGTATATCCTCCAGAACCTGAGCTAAATAATAATAAACATATATGTAGCACCAGAACATGAGCTAAATAATAATAAACATATATAGCACCTTGTATACCTCCAGAACCTGAGCTAAATAATATAAACATCTATAGCACCTTGTATACCTCCAGAACCTGAGCTAAATAATATAAACATCTATAGCATCTTGTATATCCTCCAGAACCTGAGCTAAATAATAATAAACATCTATAACACCTTGTATATCCTCCAGAACCTGAGCTAAATAATAATAAACATCTATAACACCTTGTATACCTCCAGAACCTGAGCTAAATAATAATAAACATCTATAGCATCTTGTATATCCTCCAGAACCTGAACTAAATAATAATAAACATCTATAGCTCCTTGTATATCCTCCAGAACCTGAGCTAAATAATAATAAACATCTATAGCTCCTTGTTATCCTTCAGAACCTGAGCTGAAAGATACAAGCAACCAGAATTGTTATGTGTTACATCATGAAGACGGATGCACAAAAGTTATCAAACAGCTGTTTTATTATCATGTAGCACATTTTTATACTGAAAGAAAAAATTATTGCATAAATGATGACACCTGTATACGTGATGACTGGCTTAATGTTTATAAATAGATTTCTGCAGAATGGTTGAATAACTGCATGAGAATTCATCAGTGTAATGCCTTGAATGAGTGTTACCCACCGACAGAGTCCTTCCTGTTGATGCTGGTGAACTTGAGTGGAGTGACAGATGGACTCACGTCCTTGCCACACAGCAACTCGTACGTTGTCAGGTCGGAGAAGGCGTTCTCAGAGATAAAGTTCTCCACCATGTCCGGAATGCATCTGGAATGTACTAGTCAATTTGACATGGCAGAAACACAGGCAGATTCTTACTAATTGATGATTCACTAACTATAATAACACAACAACACCTCATCAATACACTGATGTCTCTCAGAGTTTTGTATTACTAAGTGTCTTACATTACCTGTTTTACTTCGTCCATTCTATTTTTTTCAAATCAGTATTTTCCCAATACAAATGTTATTAAATATAATATATTTTGTTCAACTGGTTCAGCAACATCTGTAATGGATGGAAATGTAGGTAGCCAGGTGCCATTGCTATTCCAGGGCTGCTTACCTAATTTAATCATCAAAAGTGGATATACGTTGTTTATGAGTTTTATATTGCAATTACAACAATTATAATACTCATTTTATATTCTTCTAAGACATTTTATAATTATATTCATAACTTTCAGAAAACCATAACTATATAATGTAATTTAATTGTTCTACCTAACATCATCTTAATTGATTTCTTTCATTATGTAATTCTACACCTCTAAATTGTATTAATGTCTAGACGCGCATTAATGACACTAATATTTTTTGGCCGCTGTAATTGCTGTTGACCGACTGATGCAGACATAATAATCAGCAGGCCGGTGGCAGTCAGAGTTGTAACATTGTACACAGCATTGGATGACGCCACGGTACTGACATTGTAGAACTTGTAGTGAACTAAATATTTGTTGATAAATTGTAACAAGTGAATGATCACAGTTTCTTCTAGGCATCTCGAGCAGCATTATTGATAGATTTAGCAATTCTTTAATGTGTATCATTTTCTGTAGTTGGATTTTTGTATTCCCATAATACGGCGACAGTTTCCGTAATGCCGTAATCTGAGGTGAATTTCCGTAATGATTACGGAAAATCTGTAATGGTAGGCAGCCCTGCTATTCAGAATTATAATATTGTGCATTATATTGTGTGCAAGACCTCATGCACATAGCAATTAACACATAAAACTAGCAAACAAGTCAACAATTTGAGTTACGTTTCTGAACCTGAAATTGTAACTGCACAGTTGACTCCATACATTGTAATACTCATATACAACTGACACCCAACCTCCCCTAATATATTTATTGCAACAGCCCTTAGTGCTAATTTATGACAACAATTTTAATATCTAAACTAAAATGTAATCTACGTAAAGAATGATTTATCATAGTGTTTCATAGATACTGACTGTGATAACACAACAATTCAACACACAACTCTCCCAGGTATAGTATGATGACGACATCACCAAAGAACGCTGCACTCACTTTGACAGTGGCGACAGGAATCCCTCTGGCGTGACGAGCCAGCGCTGAGGAGAGCTGACATTGATTGGCTGCTTAGACAGGTCTTGTGGAGTCGAAACAAACGGCTGGTCCTGCATGTCCCATGCTGGCAATGGCAGTGTTTCCTGGGGAGCCTGAGCTGGCGGGTACAGCGACGTACCTGCATACCAAACAACACATTTGAGAACCGGAAATACTATGTAACACAGATGCTCTCTGGTGAATTCATTGCTCACAATTTAGTAGACTAGTATATATATAAAAAAATTGAGTGAGTTTTTTTTAATATTAACCCTCTCGTGGTCAGAACGCCCGAATCAACCCGAGTATGCCTCACGGCCAGAACGCCCGAATCAACCCGAATACAGGGGCACATTTAAACTGGTACCGCGAAACAGTGTCATCCAATAACGGCAATTTATTTCGGCAGTTAGCATATAATATTGAAGTTTCACTGGGAAGCATCAAAAGTGAGAAATGACGGGGATTTCCGTGCCTAAATAGCGCCAACCACCAAGCGGTTTTGTAGTCGAACGCAGCGACACACAATTTCCGGTCCCTCTTTTACGACACGCAGTGAATATTTTAATGGTGATTTTCAGCCAATGAGATTAAAGTTTAACATTTGCTGCGGGCATAAACATGGAAGCACCCAGGAATTATTCCAAAACACGCGTCCGCAGGCGATTTCTACGATTAAATGCTAACTTTTGAGCGGCCTATTTTGTTGTAAAGAAGTATTAATGCGCCGCGCAACGAAGCGGATGGTGTTTTTTAGCTTTGTTGTAATTCTCGACATTGTCATTATGTCGAACTCCAGTAATTCTGACTTTGATGGGATTTTCGAATTGAGTTTATAACGAACGCTGCCATCGAAGGGGAATGTTTTGTACTATGATTACGCATTTAAAATATTAATAGTTCAGACGGGATGACGGCTATGATCACAAAGAACACCATTTTGTATAAAATTTTGAAAATACATGCACTCTGAAAAACTGAAATTATTTCAGTTTTATTTACCATAGACATTTAGTTAGTTTTCCATTCTGTAGCATAGTAATTTATGAACATTTCATACGCAGCATGTAACTGCTAATTATTAATGAAAAATATTTAAAAAAATGAATTGTTGAAAATTATTTAAGTATTTTATTTTTGTCAAACTTTAGCAATTCATATTTGGGTAATAAATTGACATATATGTCACATACTTGGCTAGTTACACCAGGAATTAGTTCTTCAAATGTAGTGAAAATTTTACTTGAATCGGATCAAAAATTATTTATTTATTTGCATTCATGCAACCCGAGTATATCACATGATTCACTCACAGCACATTCTCTCGATTTAATAGGATTCAATAACAGGCACATATTTGCATTAATCTGGCCTTGAGAGGG
This sequence comes from Escarpia spicata, assembly GCA_963995525.1. Lineage (NCBI taxonomy): Eukaryota > Metazoa > Annelida > Polychaeta > Sabellida > Siboglinidae > Escarpia > Escarpia spicata. Next base: position 8,655,401 of record OZ023212.1, read on the forward strand.
TTAAGTTAGTAGTGGTAGATTCTACACTGACCTGTCTGAATAACTGTATGGGTTTTGTAAACTTTAGTCAAATGCACTAATATTTGTTTTTAAAAAAGCAAGGAGATACAGTAGAGCTAAATGGACCATTTCAACTTTAGTAAAACATACTAACCACTTGACCATATATAACAATACCAACAAGAACTGTTTTTCAGGTCAAGGAATGCAGCAACTTCACATGTAAATATTTATACTTACTGTCGTCAACCAGTTTATGTGGGGGTCACATGACCTGTGGCGAAATACCCCCACATTTGGGATTATTATAATTTTAGATTTAATGTTTTTGGCAGCAGATAGCGTGGTATTCAGAAAGGCACTTTTTAGTTAATCATGTTGGCTTTAAAATTAACTCCACACATAACAAGCTCTGCTGTGATTACATGTCATTCCTTTCAATTGTTCTAGGAATACCGCTGCTGCTTTATATGTTGAAATGTGGGCTCTAACAGCCTGATGCTCAGGAGACTAGTATGGGCTCAGTCACAGGCCTGGCATTGGGTTGTAGAGTCCACATTTCTTTTATTTAAATATTACAGTGTGCCAAAAAGGCTTATACACTGGTTACCCATAATAAACAAACGTCATCCATTTGGCCTTTTTCATATCTATATTTGTCTCTGTGTTGTTGCTTGCATAAATATTTATACTTATAAATATTTATACTTACTGTCGTCAACCACAGAAGTCATTGAGCTGGATGAATCAGTTGGGTGTATCAGAAGGTTATCTTCCTGCAAATGAAAATACGATGATCTCACACATTTTAAACCATGTGATGCAATGTTGCAATTTTGTTTCTGCAGTGGCAACATGTCCCAGCGAATCAGTACTATTCAATGACCATAATACATTTTATTTAATAATAAACATACATGATAAGATATAAAATAAATTATACAATAACAAATAGTCTACTGGAGAATTTTGGCCCTATGCTCTACTATTAGTAGAGCTTATGTAAGTTAGTCTAAAAATTGATATTGATTTTTTACGTACATGTGACAAATTATGACTGTCGAAGAGTCGCACTGGCTGCAGTCCAGCCATGCTGTCGGCCTGTGACGGTGTGCCGTAGGCGTAGCTGTTGTAGTCCTGCGCCGCATGCTGAACTGGCAGCACCGCCGTGGAGGACGGCACAGACACCACGTGCTGCTGGCGCTTCTGCGTCTCCTCCTCCTGCTCGTACTTGCGCCGCATCGTCGAGTTCCAGTGGTTCTTGATGGCGTTGTCAGTGCGCCCCGGCAGGTACTTGGCGATCTCTGCCCACCGGTTGCCCAGTTTCTTATGCAGCTGGTAGATGAGTTGGTCCTCACTCTCCGTCCACGCTGTCTTCTTGATGTCAGGGTTCAGGTGGTTATGCCACCTGGAAGACAAAAATGACGAATGTACAGAGAGCATAACAGGCTGTATAAGGTTCTCTCGAAAATATAAGTTCTAAGGTGTTTGATTTGACATTCTCCAGCAAAGAGTGTATTGAATCCGGTCCATCCGGACCCTTTTGAAGCCCAAATAGCGACTCGGTTTGGGTAAGTCTGTGCCACTGCGGACATGCACAAAGAGCTTATATTGATACACGGTCTTTGGCCATGCATTACCGTACCACGTTAGTCAAATGAGCGATATAGCAGCGTGTGTTGATATAAACCGGGGCACTATATATGCCTCAAAAGTGTGCTAAGACGCAATATTCTTAAACATAAACATGCCTAGGTAAATGTTGAATGATGGAACAAACTCACTGAGGTATCAAAGTTACGCAGAACTTAAGTAATAACGGCGAAATCAAGGTGGGTCCGGATTCGACACAAGTGCCCACAAGTCTATTCAACTAACGTTTAATTTTACTAATGTCCACATTAAATCAGAATGCTGGTCAGCCTGGTGTAGCTGATGACGTTGAATTTCTGGTTTATGACGGTGGTGGGAATCAAAACCGTGCAGGCTGATGGCACTATGTTACTAGTCGGCATTTGTGTCGAACCCGGACCCTTTTGAAGATGAAATAACAAAGTTCACATCTCATAAAAGACGCCTATTGCCCAAAACCTTGCATACTAACATGTTATCGATAACTTGGGCTAGACAATGATGCTTGCACAGAAATTGGATATACTAAAAATTGTATGTTTTATAAAAAACGACACAATTTGAGAAACGTTCTTGCGATTGATAGAAACATACTTTTGTGGTATTCCCGAAATGAATGTTTAGTTAAGTGCACAGCATACTAGCAACAAATTAAATATAATCTTGGAGCATAAATAATCAATTTACCATAATATTATGATAGTATAATCATTTACAGGTGATGATGAAACAGTCTTCAGATGATACCACCAGATGCTTCCCAGAGAAGTCGAGATGGTGTCTGCCAGTAAAATGTAAAGCGCTTTGAGTAGTTCTTAGGACTGGATACTGCGCTATATAAGAACATACCTTTTACTTTTTTACTGACTCTGTCAGCGTGGTAACAAGGGTTAGGGCAAGAAATACATCATCACAACCAAGTACCAGTGGTAAAGTGGAAACCACACCTCAACACGATGAAACAATCATGTGCACTTCACTGCTAACATGACAACTATCGAACCAGATCGTCAACTTACCTTTCTCTGCACTGCTTTCCAGTGCGACCTTTCAGGTGCTTTGAGATCAGTGTCCACCTCTTTGGACCGTATTGCTTCACTAAATGTTGAACTTTGTCGTCCTCCTGCAAGCCATAATGCTTTGAACCTAATAATTATGATATGTCGTATTATTCCCTATTAACGCGCACTGCCTAATACACGCACCCCCCTTTTTTTACACAAGTGAAACTACGCACAAAAACATATTTTCAAGTGATAGTATGCGCTTTAATAATGCCAAATACGGTATACCCCACTGGCGCCACCCTGCGGATACTGTCTAGATAACAATTATTTGTATATTAGCTGTAAGATGGCATTAGGCGACACCAATTTTATTATTTGTATTACAGACCCGCCGACATTGTTTTTGACAAAATGGAAATCAAAATAAAATTGCAATTTTGAACTTTTATTTCTTATCAAAATGCCGAACCAATGATTTTGTATTGATTCATCGAGCATATACGCATCATACCGAACACTGTATGTTAAACACTGTTTCATTGGTTGTCGCGCATCTTCGGTCTACGATCCAATGAATCTGCAAAAGTTAGACTTTCGCGGATTAACTGGTCTAAACCATGGCTGAACTAGACGCTGTAGTGTGGTTTTGTATCAAGAAATTTAAGTTTAGCGCTGCTTCCCAAAAGGAAGTAAACAAATTTAAATTGTCCGACAAGATGTCATTTCCCGTGTCTGTAGCGACACTGTTTTGATATCGAAAGTATGTGTTGGCGTTGAATGCGTGGATTGTTGTCGAAATGACAGCGAGCGCCCTTGTGGATGTTATGTGAGCAATTCAACGTTTAACATATTTATTTTCTTGAATGACAACGTTAGTACCATTGAAATTAAGCGAAAAGGCAACCCTAAGGCTGCCATTTTAGACACGATGCAAAATAGCAATAAAGAAAATAAACTGCCAATGCGCAACACAGGCGAAACCAGTAACGTGCACATGTTTAACACACTACTCATTCTGTCTACATGCAAAAATCTGAATATCGGATTTTGGCCAATCAAGTTGACACGCTGGGAAAATGGGTTGTAGACACTCTCTTCAATGCTTGCATAGTCAGCATCGCATTGCATTACTTCGGAATATAAATAGTTATATTTGGAGGTACAACAATCAAATTAATATTATCACAAGATATATCCTACCTCTAATCTACATGTTTATGGCTGTAATGTTAACACACCATAACGGCATCTGCCAAGTCTTGTTATCAGTACTTGTTATTCTAATAGTCTTTTAAAGAGTACAGAGGAAAGCGACTAAAATGATACCAAATCTGAGGATCTTAGTTACGAAATACGCCTAAAAGAATGTGGTTTAACAACACTAGAGACCAGGAGATTGAGAGGAGATCACATAGAAGTGTTTAAAATATTGAATGGTTATGAAAATATTGATAGAAACATTTTGTTCTCAGTTAAGAAAGATAGAAGGACCAGAGGACATGAAGCTACATTAGTAAAGGAGCAGTGTAGATTAGATATAAGAAAGTTCTCATTCTCACAAAGGACTGTAAATGAATGGAACAGATTATCTCCTGATTGTGTTGGTGCTAGTAGCGTGAATATGTTTAAAAATAAAATCAACACACACCTTAAAAAGGCAGGATACATGTAGATAAAAAGTATTGGACTCTCGATAAGCCAAAAGGCTTCCTTGTCCAACTGCCATCCAGAGTAATTTTCTGGATGGCAATCTTGTTAAATCTTATTAAACTTCCATAAAAGTACAAGACTAATAATTTGTTAGCAATGTACTGTATGGCTCATGATAATTCATGTATTTACACAAAACACCTTTCTCGTGCAATGACATTTAATTTTTATTCTCCCTCCTCCCTAACAAAAATGTCTCAAAAAAACGTAAACTTAACAATACAACTGGTGTGGCCTTATGTTTCTGTCAGTTTTGTTTTATTCTCAAAGTCGGGCGTCCTAACAACGCAGAGGAATGGTCAAAATAATGTGATATTCATAATCACATAACCGTATGTAGCCACAAGGATGGATCACAAGAACGAAAAGCGTCTGGATGTCCGATTTAACGTCTTCGGGAATCGCCCCTTCATGCAGCGCTCGCAGTACGTTGGCAAAGCACATGATTTTGAATTTTTTGAGTGCTGATTCAGCATACAGGATTTCCTGCATTGTCCAGTGGTATTTATCTATCTTCTGACCAGAGCAATGACTGTCTGTTTAGCACCGCTCGAATACTCAAAGCAGTCAAATACAACTCACTTGTTTGTATCTGCTGAACAAGATTGGGTTAAGATTAAACAATAAATGGCACCATGTCGGAAATGCTTCCTTACAGGTGCTTATATACTGCAGCAATACTTCTAATATTCAGCCAAACAAAACTGCAGTGAGACACAGAGAATAATGAGAATGGTTGCTTACCTCCTTGGTCCATGGACCCTTAATCAGTTCGGGGTTGAGTACTTTGTACCACCTGTGCTGACACTGGATGTCTGATCGATCAGAGAAGTGATTCGCGATCAGTTTCCAGTCGTTCGTTCCGTATTTCTCAACAATTCGCTTCAATGAGTCATCCTAGAAACATCAAAATTACACTGGGCATGAATGTAAATAAAGCGACACCAATTTTATTATTCGGATTATGGACCTGCCAATGTTGTTTTTGGCAAAACAGAAATAAAAATTAAATCGCTCATTGTACCCAGGGGAAACACTGTATGTCCATTATAGGGAGCTTTCATAACTGTAATTGTAACGAGTTACTTGCTATTATCAAATACAAACTGAATTTATCTGCCAGTTCATGGCTACACATCCCTTTAGAAATTAAAGTGCAGCTAATAGAGAAAATGGGCCAAAAAGTTCTAACGCTAGGACTAATCTATGTTTAATTAGTAATGTATATACCTAATCAATACACTTAGTCGGCAATTGGTTTTATTACTGCTCATTGCAAACAGGGCAATCTGAATGAATTCAAAATTGTATTATTATTAATAGACCCAACCATACCTCTCCCTTTGTCCAACGTCCCTTGTTGATGAATTTCTTCCCCGTCAAGCATTGCAGGTCATAGTCATGTTCAGGACTTGGGTCGTCATCTGATTCTTCATCGTCACTTTCATAATTGTTGCTGGTGTACCTGCGACTGCAACATTGCAATATTTCACATTGCTACATGCATGCACAGAATCATAGCCTAACAACAAGATAAAGCACAAATTTAAATTATGAGTATTTTAAAACATGATAATAACACACTAAAATATTTCAACAATATAGTCTAACATAAATAGATTTATGTTCAGTTGAGATTTCAAAATGATCCCAAAGTGGATATCAGTGTCATATGATATTTGGATACCAGTAGTTCATACCATGTGCTTGATTTCCCAAAGTGCATTCACTTGGCAGACTAAATAGAATCACCAGGAGAAGTGTTACCTCATATACAAAGTCCGTCTCACTTCATACATCTTCAAAATCACCAAGTATACACCCAAGTGACCCAACAGATTACAATTGATAAAACTAAGCAGATGTTATCACAGATCTACAAAAGCATGTGAATGTTGCAGAGCACTCTTCAAGATGATGTCATGGACAGGGACTTGGAAGCATGGAGCAGGTGATAAGCTAATTGGGTGTCTCTAGTAGGCAGGATGTTACCACAGATAGTGACTGTAGAACACAAGAGGCTGGAGGGGCCTAGAGGGCTAGTGGCTACACAGCAGCCCAAGTCAGGACACCAGGGAAAGCAATTGAGGGGAAACTGTCTATTGTGTGCTCAATGCCTGAGCAGGTGTAGGCAGGGCAGGAACTAAAAGGGGCAGTCAGGGGTACAGGCACAAGTCCAAGACAGACAGTGAGGTAATACACATGGCTATGTCAATAAGCAGCTTGGGTTTTCCAATAATATTTGCAAACTATCACGTACATTTAACTGATGCATAGGAAATGGTTACCATGTATAGGAATGGTGAACAACCCATGGGAAGCTGTGGCAGTGACAACCATTCACAACTTGCTCATGCTTTCCCTGCTTGTTTAAATGTAAATTTGCTCAGGGCAGTGCATTTTGTCTATCTAGACAAATAGGCAGTGCACTGCTGGTGCACACTAGATTCTTTCATCTTGACCACCATTCTCCATTACAGGGCAGTCATTACACTGGTAATCTGATTGAAACCATTGTAACCTCATCTAAAACTGATGAAAGTACTGTAGCTTTCCCAACTGATCATTATGTTAACTATCATCATCAAATGACAATCAACATAAAACCATCATCTCAATTACAAAATGTTACAGACCATTACATAGGATATACTTGGTACATCATCAAAGCTAACATTAAATATATTTCATAGTATTGCGAGTTATAATTTCACAGTAAATTTACTTTTTTTATGTAAATGTACAGCTTTAATATAAAAATACTTTGTTGTTTCCGGGCCCCACATTTATTCCGCTTAGATCGTTAATTATTGGCATTTCCCATCGACAGATATGTACGACTCATCTTCGCTTGTCAGGGGAATTACCTTTTGTTATCTAAGTCGACGGCAATGCCCATTGTCCTGTCTTTACCATTTACATTACTATTGACTACATGTAATTAAAGGGCATTGCCATTTTCCACCCTTATTCTGTGACTCTCTCAACGCGCAGCAGATTCCAATACACATCACATCCTATAACTACATTATAGATGAGGCGAGGAGCAGTGAATAAAATAAGTGTTTAATCCAGCATGAATTAAATACATTTTACTCATAGCACCGAGACATAAACATTGGCCAGACACATCTGGACAATGTCAACATTCAGTGTTTCCGCCAGCAGGGTAAAATTACGTACCCAAAAATAATTCTAGGGTACAAATATGTACCCTAGAATTATTAAAAAATTGTGTTTAATATTCTGTGCAATGAAACTCATACTTATACGTTTATGCAAGCTATTCTGTGATTGGCTAAACGTGGTATTCACTGCGGGACTGAAGCCTTCATCTCAGGATAGAACATGGCGCACTGGTATATTGCTAGGCTTAGTATAAAGAATTCATTGTTTCTTGGTGAAGAAAAATAACGCAACAAGATACCATACTACATTTTACAATTTTCCTGCTGACTGTTACATTTATTACTCATTCTCCTACAAAATAGGGAAATGATCACCATGAGCCGGGCTGACTCCAAATGCCGGGAAATAACTTCTCCGAGCATCGAGAAATATATTTTTTTGGGGGGAGGACCCCCACACTCCCCGTCCATCAGAGCGCCTACGGCGCCCGTGGCAAGCATAGCCTGCCAGTTCCGCGGTCTCACAATTGATTAACTCCGCACCCAAATAATTTTTTTGGCAGAAACCCTGCCATTGATGTTGCCTCTACGCTAAGCTGGATACAGCTATCCCTTGGGAATACAACAGAGGGGGGCACAGAGAGCCTATATCCTAATAAGGGAATAACCCACTCTGGTAAACAGGCAGTGACCAAGCAGTAGCCAATCACTGCCCGGTATCTGAACTTGGGAAACTCAGTCTAAATTCCTCTGTCACAGAGAAAGTTTGTTTGCTCTCTGCAGCCCGTTTTCTGTTGTACCCACCCTCCTTCCCCCAACTACTCCAGCTTAGTCGCCCTAGTGTTTTGGATGGTGGTTTTCTGTTTCTGGGCCCCACATTAGTCCGCTTAGATAGTTAATTATTGGCATTCCCATCGACACACCTACACTTGTAAGGGGATTGCCTTTTGTTATATAGGTCGATGGCAATGCCCATTGTCTTGTCTTTACCATTTACATTACTATTGACTATATGTAATTAAAGGGCATTGCCATTTTCCACCCTTATTCCGTGACCATCTTTCTCTACATAAACCTAGCAACACGCAGCATATTCCAATACACATCACATCTTATAACTACACTATAGATGAGGCGAGGAGCAGTGAGTAAAATAGTTTTTAATGTTATTATCCAAATTATTTGCCATGTTTTGGTAAAACTGTTAATATTACAAGATTAAATATTTACAATTTGTTTTTCTTATGGACAATTTATTAAAAACTGTTAGATTACCATTAATTCTCTCTCATTGCTCAAGAAGATCTCTGCAAGTGCAAAATACACTGGTTGCGGACTAAGATTACAGTGACTGGCTCTGGAAAGTAGTGCACAGTATTGGTTCAATTTAGTTGAGGGGACAAATCACTGGGGGAGGTATGGGAACTGCAAGGCAGTTGGTTTATTTCTTATTTATATAAAGTAGTACAACAAATCAATAAAGACATTACAAGCCACCCTTACCATATTCCTTTCTAAACAGAAGCCCTCTCTTGTTTGCACTACAAGTCTACTTTGATAGTAAAGATGATCAACATTATAATGTCTGGCATGCGCTGCTGATTTTTAGGTTGTTTGAGTTGGTGAATGGCACCTGCCAGGGTAACAATTTTTTATACCTATTTATTAAAACTATTTGATATTGCAAACAACAATTTAACAAAAACATTTAAATCAAATTAATACACTTCAACCAATGTATGAGTTGGCATTTAATTTTTTTATTTCATCAACCCAAACAACCTAAAAATCAGAACTAAAACCATTTGTTTCTAAAGCCCGACGTACACTACACAACAAATTTTGTGTTGGGCGATTGAACAACAAACGACAAATGTTGGTGGACAAAAGTTTTGCACACGTGCACACTATGCGACAAATGTTTTTGTCATTGCCGTGATACTAGCGTAGTTATTTGTACTAAATCCATGCATGCACGGCCTTTTTTGGCGAATTCCGCAATAAGATGGTGCCAATTTAGAACAAACGAAAGCCAGCTCTAATTGCCTTTGGGTACGCTCGCTGTACTCTGTTGTCAACGACACCGACGTCAAACTATGCAAAGAAGTTTGCATTCGAGTTCGTCCATCTGTCACTCCGCCATATTGTCGATCACGGTCGTCAGCGAAAGCGCATGACAAAAATGCTGCACAGCGATTGGCTCGTTGCTACGACAAAAGTTTTGTTGTGTTGTGGGCCGGCGTACATTGGCGACGTCGCGCAATTTACCCGCGTACACTGAACAACAAAAGTCTGCCCTATTCAATTTTCGAATCGGCCAGACTTTTGTTGTGTTAGTCTGGACAACAACATACAAAAGTTTTAGTAAGTCTTTACACCCGTGCACATTAGTGACAAACCAGTTTAAGTCGGAAAAACACTCGACTTGCAACAAAAGTTGTATAGTGTACGCTGTGCTTTAGCTTACAAGTTCCACCATTGACAAGTTTGCATAATCCTGTGTACCACAAGTGCTGCAATGAGTGAAGGGTCATGTCCTGTTTCTGGCAATTAAGGTGTGTTGTCAGTCAGTATTTATAACACTTCCAGTTCTGGTGGCCTAGAGATTACTGAATTGCCCTGCATTGAACACAGCTGTGCAATTGCAATTAATTCACTGTCCATTCTGAAATGAGCTGTTAATTGTGCATAAGATTTCAGGTGACTGCATTTCCTATTTCTAATTAAGCTGTGATACTGCTAAATGTTTAATCTTATTTAGGCAGATGAGACTGTTAAAGTTTACATACATTAAAGTTTACATACATATGCCAAACTACATCTTCCTTATGAAAAAAGTATATTTGGACAACAAATTAATACATACTATTGTATATACTGTGGCTATTTTTTAGTTATCTTGAAACATCACCAAGACAGTTTAGTGTCTGGAATATTGTTAATGTATCAGGTAGACTGACTTCGCTCTGTTAAAAATAAAATAATATGTTCAATTATTTCAACAAAACAAAAAAATTGATAAACTAACTAGCCTGTTGTATGTTGGTTTTCATTATTCTGAAACTTTCAATGATTTTGGAAAAGATGATCACACAATTAATTATCTAAGCACTACTACATGTGTTCATTCATCTTAAAAGGGAAGAAACAAGACTGTTATTAATATTGGTTTAAAATACTCTTTCATGATTGATATTGAATAATACAACAATGTCTGACATTGGTAATCATAATGTTCAACAATTACTCTCAGATTCAAATAAAATTATTATGGTAAATTTGATGTGATAATTTCAGAAATAACTTACTAGACAACCCATTAGACCTTGCGCGTCTGAGTGTTTTCTCCCCAGAGCACCCGATGGAGATAACGCATCTACCTGTAGCCCCCATCTTGTGGATACTTAAGAAACTAGAACTGGCTGATTCCTGGATATCTGAGCTATGAATTGTTGGTATTGTCGACATGTGCTTGCATTAAAATAATTTAGTTTTTCATGATAGAAGTTGACCACCTGTGGACCTTCAAAAATGGCGGAACCTTGGACATAGTAGTTGTTTACCAATGACAAAATTCACGCTATTATTTCATTGCATGGGACAATTCTGACATTGAACTAAAAGTGTCAGAAAAGTGAACTAAATGGATGAATTGGGCTTTTTTATGTTTCGCTATCCAAGTTTGGTCACCGTCAGTTGAGTTTTCGGCACTGAGACTGCTGTTTATATGTTGCTATACACAAATTATGTCTTTTATTATAATGAATTATTAGGTAAGTATTCTAACACTCTGTATTTTTTTTTTAAATAGTTGACATTTGGTTGTTTCAGGTGTCAATATACTAGTGATCATACATGTTAAGTCTCCTGCATTTGGACTCCTGGAAATCCATCAAATCCCCCGATCTCCTGGATTTTCAGTGAAACCCAAATCATTTTTTTCTATCTTATTTTCTGAACTCGGCACTGCCTAATAGGGTTTTATTTCCGGCTGACTGGAGTATGTTTTTCTGGGTCAACAGAAAGTGGTCAAAACTGGTCAATGCCAGTGCTGGTATCAGTGAGTTAATTGCAATCGGTCAGACACTGAGCTAAATCACATGAATAGGGACATTGGACCAAGGCCACTGGGACAACAAAGTGAAAAGGGGTTGGTTAAATCTTTCTTTGCATTGACTAGACAACAACAAAGTTCTGTTCAACTATAATCTTCTTAGGTCTTGCCTGTGGTTGATATTGAATATAAGCTTTAGACAAGCACAGTGAACCGCGCTTGCGGCCGCGGGTTCCATATTATCGCCCACCGACAGCTTGCCGATCTTGTACAACGAAATGTAATCTGTTTCAATCTATACTCAAATAATGTCAGTCGATCGATCTACACTATGAGGACGTTTTATTTAACCCATGTATAGCTGTAACTGTTAGAACTGGAACGCATAAGGTTCTTTGCACCATAAAAATATATATTTAATGTATGAACGCATATGCCTAGAACATCAAATTAGTAAATTTGTTCTTCTTTCTAGCATACCTATAAAGCCACGTACATTTTAGTTTACATATAATTTATTTAATTATTTTATGTCCACATATAATTTATTTAATGTAACACATTAAAATTTAAATACATATTAATATGCTGTTATGTGCCATTGATTTAAGAGCACATGTGCAATGCATTTGAAAATAAAGCTGATCTGTGAGCATTTTCATAACATGAAATATTCATATTTACACACAATTCCATAATATCCTGAGACCCCCAATTTACACAAACTTTCCTGATATTACAAGACCCTCCAATTTACGCATAAGTCTCATGCATTGGCATTTCTTAAACTTAATGTTTTATTATAACATGATTATTAATGTATATGGAAAGTATCCTTTTTTGTTATATTTTAATCAGATTGATGTATAAATGCCTGATTTACGTATAAATCTCCTGGATTGGCGTTTCTGAAACTTAACATGTATGCTAGTGATCACAATGTCAACACTGACATCGACGCAACCAAGAAATCTTTACTGTGTATATTTACACAAAGCGGACTGATTTACATTGCTTCATGTCTAAGCAAGGCATGACAAGTGTAATTATTCAGTAGATTGCATTTGATGTCAATAAAATGTATGATATTCCACTCCAGAATAGTGTTTGTTATCTATAACTGACAACATATTTATCCAATAACTTGCAATTATAGAAAATCAATAGTTTTGAAGATACAGCTTAAAACCTGGAGGCATCCAGAAATGTTAAAATCTGTGGCTGCAGCATGGGGAACAGGGACACATGCCAATATAACTGGCTGGGGAATATCATTGGGTTATTTGTTTTAGTTCGAAGTTTATTTGTTTGATCTTTGCTTTAGTGATAAGGTTTATGGTCTGTGTAATTACACAAAACTAAACTTTCTGTCACAACTTTGAGTCTGACTTTGTCTTTGCAAGTTTGCTTTGCCGCCCTTTGGCTTTGCCTTAAGTTTGGGCGTTTTGGCTCCGATCTGGGTCGAACAACTTGATATATTATTGTTAATCTGTTGAATAATATATATATTATTGCAGCTCAGTAATGACGCCTTAAAACTTTCAAGTACCCGTCATAATTTGTCAATCAACAACTCAATTCAGAAATAGACGAGGCCAGCCTAGGTGCCTTGATCATCATGCGCAAATCGTCAAATCTCGATATGACTGTGTGTGAGTATGAGTCAGGACGCACGACTTTCCAGTTTCTGCAAAATCTCAGATTTATTTTGATCGCTCTTATAATATACTTATAGTCCTGTTGTAGATTATATATGTATAGGGAAAACTCCAAGTTTCCATGTTTAAAAACAGTGCTACTGCAGACGGCAAATATGTTAAAATGATAAGCAACTACGCGATGACAGTGTCAGTGACAAGCCCATCTCTAGACAAAGCCACAATCTACCCTTCTCGTGAGCGCTGTATACATACCTATAATAGGACTGTCTGGACATTGCGATGCGTGATCACCCCGAAGAATATACCATGATCTTCGTACCCATTGAGTTTCGGCATTCGAATTGTTTATAAAGACGACTCAAAATAATTATGAAATTAGAGTAAACTTCTAGTTTATCTGGGCCGAACAAGATGGCGTTCATGGATCTCGAATTTGCGCGCTCGTGCTAATGATATGCATCAAGTCTGCGTTTGATTGGCTGACGAACAGCACAGCGCCATCTTACGAGCCTCCAAATGCGCCACCAGCTGTTGTTTGTAAATAAACACACGTGCCCACTCAAATAAGCAAGCGTTTTACAAAGTTGTAGAATAATCGCATCCACTAACTTAAGTCCACATATAAAGAGTTGACCCATTAGAAGAAATCTTCACTACAACTATGAAACACCTTAGTGAACATTCTTCTCACAGAACGCTGGAATTTTATATAATTATAACTGTGCTTCATTTCAGGTCTAGAATTCCACATTGGAAAAATCATGTCTTTTATATATATTTATTTAAATTTTAATACGTATGCTTACAAATGCCTTTTTATTTTTAATTCAACATAACTTTGTACTAATGAACCCATTTAAAGTATTCTGGACCTTTGTTTGCTTACTGTTTATAGTGAACTGCATAAACAGGTTTCTTTATTTTATGAGAAAATTATATAAATTACCATGTTTAATGGGCATAAATTTATGATACACCCATTCAATAGCATGTATACTGCTACATCACTGCACAGCATACCGGTACAATATCAGAAGGGGTAAATTAAGTCATAATAGGCTGACTTTTTTAATTTCCAAGATAAATAACTTTGTTAATGTGTTGATTAAAACCAGATAGGTTCACACAACGGTCAGGTGTCAACTGTCACATGTAATCATTATGTCACCTAGTCATCCAATGACGGATTCCAGGGGGGGTTTTGGTTGCCTGGAAACCCCTCCAAATTTCTGCACTGCTGTATGGTCAAACTTATGGCAATGTACATGAGTACACGGATGGATGACGGTAATACCTATAGGAGCGGGAGCAGGGTTAGGATTATAATTGGGTTTTGAACAGCACTGTTCCCCCTCCTGTGTTCGGATGTCATAAGTTCACAGGCAAGACAGTGGAGAAGCTGAAGTTACCGTGGCGCAGCGGCAAAATATTTTCAACAGTACCCCTCCCCTTCTGATGTTGAGCCAACCAAGACACCCACAAGGTGAAGGAAGATGTGAAGATATGTGGCAGAGCGGCAGCAAAAATTTGTCAGTGATGCTGAAGCCCCGATAGCCCCCTCCAATACGAATTTCATTCCCGCACCACTGGTAATACCCATTTGGAAACCCCCCAACCTGTCAATCATGGGTACGCCCCTGGGTTCCATGATTGCCATTCGCAATACTTCACCATTGCATGACATTTTCACGTTATGGGACAGTCACATAGTTTGCCTGTAATAATTATTATGACTGTATTTTGATTAGATCATAGCATTTATCATGATCTCAGTGAGACGTAAAGTCAACTTTTTCATAAAACAATTTTATTAATGTATAGATAAAACCAATTGATGCAGTAAACGTGTTATAATCAAAAACCCAGTACATAATAATCACATGGATGAATAATGTTAATCATAACATTATACAAATCCCATCGCATAAAACATATCAAAATTAAGGCCAACTGCATAAATAATACTGACTACAATTCAATACAATGTATAAAACAGGGAAATATTAATTTACATGAAATGTTTTGTACACTACTACCGCCATACATACCTACTCACTACAGAAAACACGTTTTAATGTCAAGTACTTCATATACAATGCACAGAACAAAACCCTTCAACAAATCAAGTTGCCTTATGCCCAAACAGTAAAAATAGGTACACCAATAAAAAAGAGTATAAGCAATAAATATGTCACACACCAATAAAAACTATTTTAAAAGTGCATATGTGCCTGATAATAAATAAAAACTATACCAGTGATTACAATTAATCCATACTACATCTACTACAAACAGGCAATCTTTCATGGAATCTGTAAGCAACCATTGTAAAAATTACATTCAAACTGGATAATAATATTATACACAAAAGCAATTGTAGAATTATTTTTTCCATTTCACGTATTACAATTTTTGTCCTGATACGTGCAACATGCACACCGCACACTCAAGAAGGCACTTGAAATGTGATGACCAAACACACAGTGTAGCCACGAGAAGTTAATTGAACACCCAACATAACTCGAACTGAACAATTGTAGCCAGACTTGGGTCACATTCACAATTAGTTACATAATCAATACATCAGTTAATGTTAAGTAATAAGTAAGTCAACAAATTGTCGACTGGACGTCTGTGATACAGTCCTGTCGCTTTCCAACGAAACAACGTCGGATGGCAATTGACACCAGGGCAGTGCTGTGAGCACCTCGGCTTGTTCACACGTGGAACTGGTGAATGCACTAGGACAGATTGATGACTACTACAGTTCGTTATTGGTGAGTCGCGCAGGCAGCAGTCTCTCCAGACCCAGCAGCTGAAACAAATCACACATGGTGTCAAACACACAGTTAAACAGGCGATTCGTCTTATGCCGGTTGAAATGCTAGGTATAGAATATCATCTCAACTTCTCTGTGAAGCATTATGCCACTCTGCAATTAGTAGCCAGGTACTCATTCATACAGCTCAGTGAACAAGAGCAATGTATAGTGAACGAACTTGCCCAAGGTTCGACATGGAAGCAAGAGGATTTAAACCCAGAATTAGTTGACTGAGAGTCCGATGCTCTATCCACAACTCCACAATGCTTCAAATCACCTTCACAATAATTAAAAGGTGTTTACGTTATTCTAATATGTTGCTATATTTTTAAATTTAAAATCAAGTTCTTTATTCTTTTAACCATGTCAATTCAGTTCTGAGATGAACTGTTTGCTGAACCACTTTCCAGCTAATAGCCATACCGCTCCTTTGAAGATTGACAACACTATATCAACTCTAACACTTACCCGAAAGATGAACACAATGACGACTCCAAAGAGGATGAAGGGAAGGAATGCAAGTGGTCGCCGCTGGGCCAAACTCTTCTTCTGCAGCCAGTTCAGCAGTGCAATTTTGCGGTCAGTGTAGGGTGGACAACGCACACTGGAGAACACAAAGTGTATCAAGTAAATGTTAGTCACTTGCTTTCTAGAGCATACTTGTGACGGTGGCTGGGACACTTTAAAGTTGGTGCTTGTTTAGAATTTGTATACAAGTTTTTAAGATAAACTAACCATTTTATCTCAGACTAGTTGATTTTGTTTCTATTTTTTAATGACATTAATCTATTTTAATCATTTTTGTAAATAAAAAAATTATCAATATAAATTGACAGTTTATGCAAAATACACTCCTGCACCTTTTTAAGTTTTGGGTGGCAAATTACTTTTTATCTTTAAAACAACAATAGCATTAACATTAGCTATCTGTGATGTAAAACGAATAAAGTATACTGAATTTTTGGTGCCTCAGAAAGCATGGTCACCTACTGGAATAATTGTGAAAAAGTATCGTTGATAAAGTGACTTACTCCATGAGTTTTTCCAATGTCTGCTTGCGCACCATGCATGCCTTTTGATGTGTGAATGTGTCAAACGTGAACTTTCCGTGATATGAACCAAATCCACTCTCACCAACCCCTCCAAATGGCAGCGAGCACACTGCAAGAAAACATACATTTTTAGTGAAGAGTTTCATCAGACTGGGTGGTTCAAATGAGTAATATTTTTACTTTTTTCACAGTCAGTAAGTTAGTCACTATCTCATAATCAGGCTTTCGTTGGGGCACCATTGATGATTTCCTGACAGCTCTCATTTCTCTGGAAGGTGCAGAAGGTCAAACCAGTCCATTCCTGGATTTTATCGTCCCATCTTTTCCTCTGTTTGCCTCAGTTGGCCAGTAAAACGCAGTCAGTTTACCTTTTTTCCGTGACATTTTGGTGCTATCAGCAACCTTCCTTAGATGGCTAGAGACAGAGGAGATGGATCAGTCTGCCACCCAGAGTGTGACCGTGGGGACACGCAATAGGGTGATATGTCTGCGCAGAATGACCAGTATCGTTATCTAGCAGTAGCCGTCTGAGGAAGATTGCTCATGTCAGCAAAACCAAAAAGGTAACCTGTGAAATTGGTAAACAATATTACTCAAAAGGCATTAATATTACTCAAAAACATTATTATTCCCATATATAAACATACGTTTGAGTATCACACTAACTGCCAGGAATTCAAGATGTGGTGTTTAAGAAGAATATTATGTATAAGTTGGACTGAACATGTCATTGACTACAGCAGTTTTAAAATCTGCGGGAGTAGAACAGCAACTCTTCAATGAAGTGCAGTAACAAAAACTATAATTTCTTGGCACGTCATCAGAAAAGAAGCTATTCAACAGGAATTATTGGTTGATCGTAAGAGACTGAGTATGACCAAGAGACACATGGACAGACAACAAGAGACTGAGTAAGACCAGGAGACACACGGACAAACAAGAGACTGAGTAAGACCAGGAGACACATGGACAGACAACAAGAGACGGAGTAAGACCAGGACACATGGACAGACAACAAGAGACTGAGTAAGACCAGGAGACATATAGACAGACAACAAGAGACTGAGTAAGACCAGGAGACACATGGACAGACAACAAGAGACGGAATAAGACCAGGACACATGGACAGACAACGAGAGACTGAGAAAGACCAGGAGACATACGGACAGACAACAAAAGATTGAGTAAGACCAGGAGACACATGGACAGCCAACTAGAGACTGAGTAAGACCAGGAGACACATAGACAGGCAACAAGAGACGGAGTAAGACCAGGACACATGGACAGAAAATAAGAGACTGAGTAAGACCAGGAGACACATGGACAGACAACAAGAGACTGAGTAAGACCAGTACACATGGACAGACAACTGCAGGGAACATGAAGCAGGACTTTGATGGTGATTCATGGTGGTCCTTCCTAGGGTAGATGGCACCACATATGTATCTATTATAATTTATATATATATATATGTTGGTAATTATCTAGAAAAGTGTCATATTGGCTATTCAAATTCCAAAAGTTGTCGCATATTAGGCTAATGTAGCATTGTAATCGATTGCCATATGCAGCAGAGCTAAAATATTATAGTTTTCGGTACTTAAGCATCTTTTTTCTGTAGTTTTTAGCTTAGCCGATAGAACCACTATTTTTCGGTATGATACTGATTTATCTCTTCTCTTGGTCTTTCTGCCATGAGCTTGCTGTCGTGATGTCCTCCCAGGTTCTCCGCTACCACGCGGTACTTGTTCGATGTCTACATTCTGAACTATTCCCATGAGATTTGGCGGCGTTGTTGGAGACATCTTGTTGAGTGCAATTTCTTCATTTGCCTTGACTTGTGCCGCGATCTCACTCCTCTCTGCTCTCTTTTTGTTGTCGTTTCTCCAATACTTCCTCTTCGCCCGCTTTTCTCTTTCAGTCATGTCGGCTATCAATTTTACTCTTTTCCTCTTTTCGTCAGTGCCATCGCTCTCTCTCTCTTTTTTCGGTTGAACTCGTCACAGTTGGCAGGATAATTTGTTATGTTGTCTCGATAAGCCTTCCGCTGATCATGCATAGTTTACTACTCGGTTTAACTCACAACGACTCCGTTCACACAGTGCATAAATGGAGTCGTGTAAAATGGAGTCGTGAAAACTAACATTTAGCCCCTTAAAGCATATTGTGCTCAGGATTCGTTTGGATAAAAGCTATCTAAACACGTCTTGTAGTATCGATACACCATTTAAATATGTGATTTACACAACATGACCACCAGATGACGATGTGTCATAGAATAATTGTTTAGGTATTGCAAACTCACCATCAAAGGGCATGACAAAGTGCACACAACATTCCACAGAATACAACAGCTAAACCTTACCGGCCAACTTGCCTACTGCAAGAGACAAAGTAGGCAATCATGGCCATAGCGAAATGGTGGATACTTACGTGCTGAGTGCATCAGGACGTCATTGACAGTGACTCCGCCACATGATGTCTCTGACAGCATCTTGTCAATGACGCTGCTGTCTTTACTGAACACATACATCGAAAGAGGCTTGTCTCTGAAACACCACAGCAGGCAGCGTCAAAATAGTTTCCATTTTGGTATGGGATGTATGTTGTCTGTGATGCTTTTAGTAATTACTTTGACACAATAAATCTTCTTCTTCTATGCACTTTGTCTATCACAGGCGTTGATGATTATGGCCCTCCAAACCCCATGGCTCTATGTGTTTTGTAACACCTCTGTGACACTGTTGCCATTCTATCCAGTGTTTTATTAGCTGAAGTCTTTTGCGTCTTTCCTGTTGCCACCATATGTTTTAAACGCTGCTTTCTCTTTATATGGCTTATGACATGGCCTACGACTTCTTGTTGTCCGCAATTTTACTCAGGATCTTTGTTTTGGTTTTACCTTTTCCAAGAATGTCTTCGCAACGTTTCTATTCTGTATGTGGAATTCTCAGCATTCTTCTATAAACCTTATAACTGCTATAATCTTATAACAGCTTAGGACAATCAGAATAAACATATTTATCTCAGTACATTGATCACAACAGAATAACATAAGACAACAGAGCATTAAATGGAGCAGACCTGGATTTGATGAACTTGATGGCTTCATTGACATCTGCCACGGTCAGAATGGGTAGTAGTGGCCCAAACGTCTGAAACACACAAATAACACTTCAAAACCAGACAAAGGAGTTAGAAACTGGTTTTTTTAAAGATCTGGATGTTATTGAATAAAGGTGCAAAACATTGTACGTTTCATCTTATTGCAAACATATTTATTTCAGCTCTATCATACCAGTGATATTTTAACACTGTAAAGTTGGTTACCTAATTCAGGCACATTCTGCTTCCATCTAGCTCAACCATAGATACTGGTAAACCCACATACACAAACCAGCAGAACAACTATTACAATGTCGTAATTTACTAGTAAAGTTGGGGAATATCTACCAAATTAGCAAAACACTGATTTTAGCTTAAGCTGACTATGAACCACCTGTCTCAATATCGACCTCCTACTGATTTATAACACATTGATCACAAACCGTTCAGCCGTGCCATTACCCACCTCATCCTGCATGATGGGGTCTGTTGGTCTCACGTCCACCATGATGGTTGGAGCGATGTAGTTGTCCGACTCGTCCGTCTGGCCCCCAACCACAATATTCATGTTCTGTAACAACTTCTGCAGTCGTCTGAAACAACACACTCCTGGTGTCACCCAGCGGTTGAAATAATGGAAATAACCACTTGATGACAAGTTGATAGTTTGAAAGACAACATGTCAAGACATCAGAATGCCCTCTAACGTACCATAGTGTCACAGTAACGCACATGAATCAGACAGGATGATTACTTGAAAACTTAAAATAATTTCATATGCACATAAGCATGGTGGTAGGGTTGGGATTCAAATTTTCTTGTTACAATTTGTTGAAGGAAATTTTTTTCATTCCTTGTTGCCCCAGCTTACTCAGCCCAGCCCTACCCATATTACATATAACCTAGTTAAAGATAGTGGTAGAACTACGTGAATTCATAACTTGTGTGCAATAATTATAATATGGCGGAATGCTTCACTGATGTGTTCAGTTGGAGGCCATGTGAATGTGTCTGTTAGGAGATACTAATATATACAGCTTGGGTGGTCTCAGGATATGGGCACCATGCTACATTAGAACATTTAAAACGTTCAGAATTTTTATCTCTCTTTTGTGACTGTTGTAAATATGTTTTCTGTATAATTCTGCTAGTAATTATTGATGACCACAATACAGAGGATATGTACAAGCTCTGCATAAGTTCAAACTAGTTCAGCTGCAACTGTGTCAACACAGGAAAGCAGACACAGTGTTTACAATACAGACATCAGTCAGCAACAGCAAAAGATCTAGAACTATAAATAACTTCTGACGACCTTTGGATGAACCTGATAGGCAGGCGCTGCTGAGATATCAGTTGTTTTCTTTGTGTACTCAACGACCTCACACAGAGGTCAACACATAATGCTACACATGAGACAAGTATCGTGTGACGGACATAGTTGATCCAGACTATCTCTTAACCTGTAGCTGTCAGATTCCAGTTTCACTGAATGGCTAGACTTAGTCGTAATAGAAAAGCGATGCTTGTTTTAACATGAGTTGTGGTTGTTAATTTGAAGAGGAATAGAAAGAGGGAATTGTGATCATTACCAGTTGTCGGTCCAATGGAACAACAAATCTTGATTCACGTTTGGCATCTTTAAAAGTTGCACAGCAATAGCACTAGCCATAAAAAATTATCAAAGTACCAGGAAATATTCAGCCTGAGATCTTAGTGTTACAAGATTCACTGGTAACTAAGAAAATGCATCAATCGGTTTTTATAAAGTTTTTTTCCTATTTAAGTAACTGAAATTTAATTGAGTTAATTAATTTTAACCTCTGCCGGGACCTGTGACCACCTATGACTGGGCCAGCTGTGGCTGTCAATGCGCTTTGCGCATCGGCCTATACAGTCATCAAAGGACGTACAACTTACTCAGGACGAGATCAGTCGTTTGATGACTCACTCCATTTATTCATTCATATGACTGTAATATAGACTCAACTGATTTAGTGGTCAATATGTGAGAAAATTGTGTTGTCAGACACTGACGCTACACAAGACATAATTATTAATACTATTTACTCACTTGAAATGCCTGCCGTTGACAATGCGCGAATAACTGTCCGACTTCTGTGGATTTTCACCGTAGAATTCCGTCAGCCTTTCTCGGAAGCAATCAACAAGTTCAGTCTATGAGAAGAGACATAACAACTGTCATTTATACAACTTAGTGTACGCTCATAAATTGTGAGAAAAAAACAAAAAACCTGCAACGTAATTCGGTTCTAATAGAAATGTGTAGATAACAAAACACATTGAAATGTGAAATGTAGAGATGATAATAAAACCACACTTCGCTGGATTGGGATCACGTGTAGGATGGAACATATACAAGAGTGTGAGAAGAAACAAACATGCAGTTGGATGTAGGAGTATCATGATCAGATTACACAAAGATGCAGAAGTAAAATATGCAATAGTAACAGCAAAACTCTAACGAGCAGAATTCATCATGTTGACTCTCATCATATTTAACTTCAGCATGCAACAAAATTAAATATCCACACACAATAAAAACTAAACGTTTCATCATTAAATGAATCGTCACACCACAAATTTGGAGAATTGCAAACCTTGACGTCTTCGCTACACAGGATGTAGTCGGGGGCTAGGCAGGTCTGTCCCGCGTTGGCAAACTTCCCCCAGGCGATGCGACGGGCCACTAGCGCCAGGTCGGACTTCCGGTCTACGTACACGGGACTGTAAATGACAAGATATTATTTTGAGACAAATAATCAATTTTCTACTTCAAACAGTGATACTTCTCTCCTGAATGAAGGCCACCCACTCAAACGGTGTGAAACCCAACTGCCTACAACCTGTGGATATGTAATTGGCTGTGGACACATGAGGCGGTACTTCTTTCACCAACCAAAAATAAGCTGCTGCAGAATTGTTAGATAGATTTTGTAGCTAGACTGCATAACAACCAGACTAAACAAACTTAAAATAACTATTTTAAAGGGAATTGAAAAAAAAATCATATTCCACGATGGGTGAGAATTATGTTTAAAAAAGTAATTTTATGTATAAAAAAGTTAGTCCGCGCCTTGTGTTTGTCATCCCGGCTGAACTAAACTTGAATGTACTGTATGCTGAGGATGGCTTGGCCTGCTCTATAACTTTGTCCATGCCTGAGCACCACTGTCATGCAGATCGTTTGATTCTGCAGTCCACTGCTAACTTATCTCTCCAATAAGAATATACGTGGCAACCATAAATAATTGACAAAAATGTGTTCTCTAATTCAGAGTGACACACATGTCAATGGCACCATGCCATGTTTATTTTAAAAATGGAATTGAATGATCTAGTGGAGCCACATAGCGGAGTACAGTCGAGACAGTAAAAATGGGCCAAGTGGCCCTGAAGTCCTTTGGACTAATACGTCTATATGTGACCCCGGCTGACCAAATGAGTGATAAGTCGGAAAAATTGTAACATTGTTTTCTTACATCCTTGTGAAGGTTTGGTAGGGTGCTTTACACGGTTTCAAAAATTATGACTGCTACAAAAATTGGCGAACTTATGGAGCATTGAACATGGTAGGAGTCAAAAAATGAAAATGAAGAAAACGGCTGTTGAAGTTTTACATTATATATGCAAATGGATTGCATGGAAATATTACATGCATGCCATTCAAATGTGGCACACAGTATGTAATATGTATGTTATGTTGCAATGATACACTGGAAGTACAAATGTGCTGCTACAAAGACTTATCAATTTATGCCAGATTATGTCTTTGTGTGTAAAACTAAGAGGACAGATTATCTGAGAGCAAAACGTAGACTCACTGTTTGACACAGTTTAAAACCTACAGGCAACTGGGATTAGTGGCTTAATGCTGTCTGTTGACACAAGCTACTGCCAGTGACCAATTACAGATTAGTCACAGTTTCCATCAAACAATAGCAGGCAGAGAATCTTAGCTCCACAGCTGGGTGTAATACACAAGTGATAAATATATGATACACTTGAAATACAAATGTGCTGCTACAAAATGTATAAAGTTATGCAAGATTATGTCTTTATGTATAAAATTAAGAGGACAGATTATTTGAGAGCAAAAGGTAGTCTAAAGAAAAAAAAAATGGGTCAGCTGGACGGTGATAGACCGTTTGAACTTGAAGCCTTTGTCGAACTTTTGTCTCGACTTCACCGAAGGCGGTGTCCTGCTGTCAGAACTTCGAAGGTGTTACTCACCTAACTTACAGGTCTTTGTCAGTCAGTCAGACACAAAAGGCTTTATTGTGCCTTCATCGATTATAAGAAAGCATTTGATTTAGTAGACCGGTCCTCCCTGTGGTCTAAGATAATTTCATGCGGTATTAATGGTATTGTGTTGAAAGTTGTATACAACATGTACAAAAATGCTAAATCATGTATAAATCAGGGCCAGGCTGTGTCGGCCTTCTTCTCATGTGATGTAGAGGTATGGCAAGGAGAAAACTTGTGTCCTTTGTTATTTGCTATTTACCTGAATAATTTTGAACACTGTTAGTCACAATTATAACGGACTTGACATGGGAGCTGGTTAAATTTACAACAACCTTAGTGATGATGATGTAGAAAATGAATGTTCTACTATATGCTGATGACACTAGAATGATTCAATCAAATACAGATTTCTTGCTTGTGTATAGCGGAACTATGTCAAATCTTCTAATGGTTGACATTTGGTTGTTTCAGGTGTCAACTATATTGTGAATCTGTAATTATTAGTCTATATTGATACAATTGATTTACACAGTACCATGTCTACACAAGGCATGGCAAGCATAAACAGAACAGTAGAATGCATTTGATATCAATAAAGTGTAGGATATTTCACTCTATAGTTGTCCAGAATATTAATTTTCTATGTTTGTCACCTACAGGTGACAGAATATTAATTCTCTATGTTTATCACTTACAGGTTTCTACAGACAATACATCTTTAACCAATAGACACCACAGTCACACCATTTTATAATAATTAAATGAACATCAAAATAAACACAACTTACAATCAATAGTTTTGAAGGTACAGTTTAAAAGTGTTAGGGAACTGTGTCTACTCTGCCTGGGCACTGTGACCAATTAAAGATTACTCAAGGTCTCAGTGGAACAGTAGCACTAGGCTGCAGAGTTTAGTCATGCTGCTGACTTTGTAGCACATTAAACAACATCTACTGTTGGGGTGGTCTCAAGGGCCCTTCTCAAAACCACATCACTAGATAATGTAAAACTTTTGCACTTTGGGGGCCCCTTAGAATGATTCAATCAAATACAGATTTCTTGTATATAGTGGCAGCACCCTAAGATACATCTATGCAAAATTAGAAAAAAAGTTGCTGAACAGTTTTTGAAAAAAATAGGCCAAATGTTACATTTTTACCAGTTTTGGGGTTCTTGGAGGCCCTAGGGAGCCCTTAAAATGATTCAATCAAATACAGATTTCTCGTGCATAGTGGCAGTGCCCTAAGATGTCTATGCAAAATTAGAGAAGTTGCTGAACGGTTTCTGAGATACGGCAGCTTACGGCGGACGCAGAGTGATGGCAATAGTCCCTTGGACATTTGGCCAAAGGACTAAAAATACAAATAATTTCCACCATGTGGCGTCGCACTGGTTTGAGAAACATAATTTTTTTAACCTTAAGAATATTTTGTAAGCATACTGTACGCTAAAAAGAATAAATACGGTACTTTTATTTCAGGTTAGAAAACCTACGTCTAAGTTCATACAAATAAAATTAAATATGTTTTAAAAGTGTAATTTTTTATGTAGGTGTATATTAAAAAATAAAAACAACTTAGAAATATAAAGACGTTATAAAAGACAAATAATTAAATGAAACAAATGAAGTGACACCTCTTTCCTCCCAACTCCATGGTGACTGGCGTGAGATGTTTGGCTGCAGCAGCATACACGATGCGCCCCACTGTACCGCTGCCGGTGTAGAACAAGTAGTCAAATTTCTCCTTCAGAAGGGCTGTGGTCTCAGGCACGCCTCCGTTGATCACACACACACACTCCTGGCATGAAAACAAGGATACAGGATAGTAATGTGAACCATCTGTTTAAAGCCGATCTTTCTGTCAACTTTTTTCTCATCTCTTGTAGCAAAACTGGCCCGATTAATTATCTAACTTTGAAACAATTATATAATTGTGGAATATATCAATTTTTACAACGTACAAAATTTGAATGCAAAATAGATTATTGGTGCTTGTTGCTACTACAAATATGTTGTGTAGTGTTAATCCATACCTGTCATATCACAAACAGGTTATGTAAACACATTTATGCAGCTCAAAGTTCTTTGTTATATTGGCCTGTTACTTATCAAATGAGCTGAGGTGACTACACATATAAATCAAGTGATGTTTTCTTGGAATAAAAATAACAACAACAAGAATAGCCTGCTGTAACCTCCAGTATAAGTGGATCAACTGACAAATAAGGAGACGTCTCAATGTTCAACTAGTATAGGGTGCACAGTGTCCTCGGTTGTCCCTGTCTTCTCAACTTCCAGCTTGCTTAGACATCTAGTTGCTGTACTTTATTTTTCCTGCCCTGTCTGAATCACAAATTTTCTACCCAGAGAAGCACAAGTTCGAGAAAATACATCGAGCTTAAATTGATACTGGACAAACTGACATATCCACTCTTTCGACACACTTATTCCATGCAGTCTGTGCATGTCATATTAACAGTAAGGAAACTCGGCTAGGTTAATTTATATCATTATTACTAGGAAAGTATGAATATTATGAAGAGGGGCTGAGTTTGAGCTATGTTTTACAGTATTTAATACACAGTTGTTCACCTTGTCAAGATACAGTGGAATGATGTCTTCGAGCAGTTGAGCTGTGTGTTCAGACACTTCAGATGGCTTTATGACGACACAGTTGCCTAGGGCAGGGAATGAGGAAGGCATGTAATTCAGTCTCATATAAATGAAGTACAGTAAACCTGAATGAATCTCTCAGGACTGGCCAATTTATTCATAATATGCCAAATTTGTTCTATCTGAAACAAAATGGGGACCAATTCATTTATTCGCTATTAATAACATTTGTTATAAGCGAATTTGGTATATCTAGGGTTTACTGTAAAAATTTGTTTAACCCATTAGACCCTGCGCGTCCAAAAACACCAGGGTGTTTTCTACACAGAGCACCCCGGTGGAGATATAGCCTCTAGCGGTGGCCCCATCTTACAGAGACTAATACTGGCTGATTCCTTGATATCTGAACTATGAATTGTGGGTATTTTCGACATGTGCTAGCATTGAACAAAATTGAGTTTTTTAGACAAAAGTTTGCCACCTGTGGACCTTCAAAAATGACGGAACCTTGGACATCGTAGTTTGGACATCGTAGTTGCTTACCAATGACGAATTTTGCGTTATTATTTCATTGGATGGGACAATTCTGACACTAAACTAAAGGTAAGTTGACATTATATTCGAAAAGCAATTGAATGTGCGATAAAATGGATGAATTGGGCTTTTTTAATGTTTCGTTGTCCAAGTTTGGTCACCGTCAGTTGGGTTTTCGGCACTGAGACTGCTGTTTATATGTTGCTATACACAAATTATGTTTTTTATTGTAATGGATTATTAGGTAAGTATTCTAACACTCTGTCAATTCTTCTAATAGTTGACATTTGGTTGTTTCAGGTGTCAATATACTAGTGATCACAATGTCAACACTGACGTCGATGCAGCAGAGAAGCCATATGTAGGATGACAGCAACCAAGAAGTCTTACAAAGCTGTGAGTTTTTTCTGTCTATATTTACACAAAGCGGACTGATTTACATTGTTTCCTGTCTAAGCAAGGCATGACAAGTGTAATTACTCAGTAGAATGCATTTGGTGTCAATAAAATTTATGATATTCCACCCTAAAGTTGTCCAGAATACAAATTTTCTATGTTTGTTAGTTCTAAATTACAACATATTTAACAAATAGACACCACAGTCACACCTTTTTAAAGATAATTCACTGAACATCAACATAAATACAACTTGCATACATAGAAAATCAATAGTTTTGAAGATACAGCTTAAAACCTGCAGACACCCAGAAATGTCGAGATCTGTGGCAGCAGCCTGGTGAATAGGGACACATGCCAATGTAACTGGCCACTGGCCTGGGGTCTAATAGGTTATTTACTATATTTATTTTGTGAAACACAGAGGCACTGTGTTGTTATCCTCTTGAAGAAGCCACAATTAATACATAAATGGCCATATCTCTGTTAGTACTGAACATATCTTAGTCAAATTTGGAATACTAATTAGTTAAATGAATAGTACATGATATGTCGAATGTGGGATCATTTGCTTGTGCAGTGCCATGGCAATCAAAATTTCTAGTGTGATAAAGGGGCATGCATCCCTGAAAATTATTCTGAGCTAACAACTGTGTGTGATCATGCAGTTGTCAAGAATCATTAGCTAGAATACTCCTTTGTGCAATAAGGTGGTTTTGGGCAAGGAAGTTTGACTGCAATGACTGTTGTGAGATGGGACTTTAGGTTTGAGCTTTTTTCATGACATCTTGAAAAATGCTCAAACCTGAACAACAGTCACTGAAGTCAGATATCCTTGGCCCAAAACCAACTTATTGCAAAAAGGAGTATTCTAGCTAATGATTCTTGACAGTTGCATGATCACATACATTTGTTAGCTCAGAATAATTTTCAAGGATGTGAAAATCCATCTCACTTGAAACGTTTGTCATGGTAATACACAACCAAACGTACCCATATTTCACACATCATATACCATTCATTTTTTTAATCAGTGCTCCAAATCTGGTTATGATATGTTCAATATACCTACCAATTTCTGTAATGACCCCCCCGTCGCACCCCGGTCCATAAGGTTGCCAATCAAACCTTTCTCTGTCATAAACACCAATTGCACAAATTAGTTACCAGGCATCTTGTAATTTTATTCAAATAAATATTTAAAGCATAATTTTATAATATGCCATAATGGGGACTTTTTTGTAAGGTGACATTATAAATAACAAAAGTACCATCCATCCACAAAAGAAGAGATTAAGCTCTAGTTTGTTTCTAACCCCATCTCACCTGCTGCAATAGCTCCAATGACTGGAAGTAGGACCAGCTGTATGGGGTAGTTCCACGCCCCTATCACAAGCACCACCCCACGGGGTTCTGGCATCGTGTAGCAGTCATCTAACATCACCAGTATGTTCTTCTTCACCTGAGACACATGGATGTTTAGTTACCTTTACCCATGCACAACTATTATAATATAATATTTATTTTATATGGTGTCAATGTAGTTCACTGCATTTTTCAGAGATACATAGACAAAAAATAAAAATATGTTAAAAATCATATAAATATAAACATAATATATATATATATACCGGGTATGTATATATATAACATATAATCAAACAACACTTGTTATGCCATAAATATAAATATATATAATATTAATGTGTTGCTATGAAATAATAATAATTAAGAAAATAAATATAACATGGACTAATTATATAAACATGGACCATAGTAACTAGTAGAATATTGACATAAAAATTGGCGAAGTCATGGAGCATTGAACATGGTAGGGATCAAAAGGTGAACATGAAGAAAACATAACATGGACTAATGATATAAACATGGACCATAGTAAAACTAGAATATTGACATATAACAATAATTTTAAAAATCTATTAGTGTAGTAGTCTCCCTGACCGAAATCCATCTCAGATGTGATTAAATGCAAGGCACAATTCAGAATTATGTGTTCAATGATATAACCAATATAGTGACACTCGTTATTCAAACAAGTTTCAAATGTCTTAAAAACCTTCATGGTTTACACATGTAGTGAGTAATGAGAGCTTTTTAATTGTCTATTTTATATTGTTTAAAAATTGGCAATCACGTCATTTCAAGCATCCGACTGTTCCAGATTTGTATACCTTTAACAATGATTGACAATGGTTTGAATAATCTAAGAGCTGTCAGGTTAATGAACTCCTGTTAGTGGAGTTATCAGTTGCGCTGTCTGACAATGTTTCACACTAAGTGTTGGTCAGTTTCTATCAGTTAATACTTGTATAGACCAGAACTGCCCAGACTGGCCTGATACATGTCAATTAGCTGGATAGCTTACCTTGACTGGTTTAGTCCACTCCTGCAGGTTATTGATACTGTCAATGATTTCATTCCTGAGGAACTCAATCTCCATGTAGGTCACTTCATGTTTCGGCTGCAACAACAAAACAGAAAGCACAAGTCAACAAACCACGGTTCAACCTTGCTCAATAGTTTTATTATTAGTCATTACTCATTATTACAGAATATTTTACAACACTAAATGAGAAGAATAACCAAACTTGCAACTACCATAAAATCAAAGTGCTCCTTGAAGGTGACTAACTTTGAAATCTGCAAGTAAATGTTCTTAAAACAGTTCTAAGTAAACATCCATATAAATTCTATTTGTTTCAAACTGGGTGTTGGGGTCTCAGAGAAAATGTTTACTGTTTCCTGGAAAACACCATGTTTTCTAAGCACTTCGCTTACATAATGTTAACAGGACGTACCTTCCTCAGGTCCTTGTAGACAGCCTCACACATCGCTTCTTTCTGTTCATCCAGCATCCTCAGCAGTTGCCTCAGCTGGGACCTCCGCCATTCCAGCTTTTTGGTCTGCCCTGACTGGAATGACTTCCTCAGACGACCCACCAGCTGAAGACAACAGCAACAACAACATAACAACAGCAGCATCAACACTGTGTCTGTGTGTGTTTGTTTATGCAGTACATGTGTGTTTGGACATGTGTGTTTGGACATGTGTGTTTGTGTGTGTGTGTGTGTGTGTGTGTGTGTGTGTGTGTGTGTGTGTGTGTGTGTGTGTGTGTGTGTGTGTGTGTGTGTGCGCTTGTGTGTGTGCGCTTGTGTGTGTGCGCTTGTGTGTACATGAGTCTGTACGTATGTATGTGCATGGATGAATATGAGTGCACACGTATGTGTGTGTATGCATGTGTGCGTGTGTACATGCATGTGTGCCTGTGTGTGCGTGCATGCTTGTACTTTACAATAATCTACAGTACTTTTGAAATCACACTTTAATTGTTGTTTCCTCCAGAACGGGTCCAGAGTCCAAGCAGTATGTCATCCAAGTGCCAAAGTTACAAGTAACAAAAACAGCAGCTTTATACACACTATAGTCTATATTGTTAAAAAAAGCTAGATTAAAACCAATACACGTGTTGCAGGACTTAGAACAACATGATTATATTATTTACTGATTAAGAAATGATTATGGATAATCTTAAATTCTCAATAGCAGTGGGACTCGTGGGAGTATTTATAGTCATCACTGCTATATTCTTGTCTTCACTATATTCGCATACGAGTGCTGCTGATAAAATTTGATATACACAACTGAGTGGTCAAAGTGTGAAATGATCAAGTAGTTTTTGATGGGCCAAATGTTATCTTTGCACACAATGAAATGCTCCTTGGTCGGGAATCTCGGGATGTTATGGGGTAAATTCTGGTTCATGTGGTTGCTGAATAAAATATATACAGGCCTCATGTTCACAAATTTATTATGATTTATCATTTATGTAAATAATTATTTGTAGTGCAGTTAGTGTAACTTAAGTGACCTCGAATGCACTTTTGTCTAGATTTAATTGCTTCATAAATTTACTTCAAGTGTGTGTTAGAGTAGACTCCAGACATGAGGTATGTAGTGTGCGTTAGAGTAGACTCCAGACATGAGGTATGTAGTGTGTGTTAGAGTAGACTCCAGACATGAGGTATGTACTGTGTGTTAGAGTAGACTCCAGACATGAGGTATGTAGTGTGTGTTAGAGTAGACTCCAGACATGAGGTATGTACTGTGTGTTAGAGTAGACTCCAGACATGAGGTATGTAGTGTGTGTTAGAGTAGACTCCAGACATGAGGTATGTAGTGTGTGTTAGAGTAGACTCCAGACATGAGGTATGTAGTGTGCGTTAGAGTAGACTCCAGACATGAGGTATGTACTGTGTGTTAGAGTAGACTCCAGACATGAGGTATGTAGTGTGCGTTAGAGTAGACTCCAGACATGAGGTATGTAGTGTGCGTTAGAGTAGACTCCAGACATGAGGTATGTACTGTGTGTTAGAGTAGACTCCAGACATGAGGTATGTAGTGTGCGTTAGAGTAGACTCCAGACATGAGGTATGTACTGTGTGTTAGAGTAGACTCCAGACATGAGGTATGTACTGTGTGTTAGAGTAGACTCCAGACATGAGGTATGTAGTGTGCGTTAGAGTAGACTCCAGACATGAGGTATGTACTGTGTGTTAGAGTAGACTCCAGACATGAGGTATGTAGTGTGCGTTAGAGTAGACTCCAGACATGAGGTATGTACTGTGTGTTAGAGTAGACTCCAGACATGAGGTATGTAGTGTGTGTTAGAGTAGACTCCAGACATGAGGTATGTAGTGTGTGTTAGAGTAGACTCCAGACATGAGGTATGTAGTGTGTGTTAGAGTAGACTCCAGACATGAGGTATGTAGTGTGTGTTAGAGTAGACTCCAGACATGAGGTATGTACTGTGTGTTAGAGTAGACTCCAGATGTGGAGTAAATGTAAACAAAACAACATTTTAATAACGCAATGTATGATTAAAGAATTAAGAAGGCAGTCTGATCAAATTCTTTCATGTTTTTCCCCACAGAGATTATACGAAAAAGGCCATTCGTGCATACAGGACGTAACAAATGCCACGGAAGAGCCTGTGAAAACATCGTAATAATAAAATCTGATATAGCGCCGGTATCAGCCGTAGAGGCTGTTTTGAAGGAGCCAAGAAGAAAACAACGGCTCTTTTCAGAGCCAACCAACACTTCCCTAAAAGAGATTGCTACTATACATATAGTGATATCGATAAGAAAAGCACTAAGATATTAATATTATTTTAGAATGCAACCAAACCGTGAAAAATTTTGTATTTTTCTACCACCATATTTCCCATCCCATATTCACATTTCGACTAAATATAATTTATTCATTATGCTTAACAAATAATGAATGTCCAAAAATGTATTAATATTATTACTAATATGTACATATCTGATGGTAGCATTCATCATCATCACTGTGCAGCCGTAGTGTCCCGTGGTTGGGCGAAGGCCTCAGCATGCGTTCCCAAATCTGCCTGTCTTGCGCTATCCTCTGCCAGATGGTGCCCTTCCAGTACTCGTCTAGTTCGTCTCTCCACCGTCTTGGCAGTCTTCCTCTAGATCGTTTCCCTTCGTAAGGTCTCCAGGTTGTGTGATACACGATGTCCATCAGTTATCTCATAGTCTGCGAATGTGCCCTGCCCAGGTCCACTTCTGTCTTCTGATTTGTTCTATCACGTCTATGACCTTTGTCTTCAGCCTTACCCAGATGTTTGTTTTTCTCTTCCGATATGTGATGTTTAACATACTTCTTTCCATCTTTGTTTGTGCGGCTGCTAGCTTGTTCTTTGTCTGGATGGTGAGAGCCCATGTTTCCGTACCGTATGTCATCGTTGGAAGTATGCATGAGTTGAAGACTTGTCTCTTCAAGCAGGTTCCAAAGTTAACCTTGAAGATGTCGCGGTGTTTGGTGAATGCTGTCCAGCCGGCAGTGATCCTTCTTTGAATCTCCTTGTCTTGGTTTTTGACTGTGATACTGTATCGCTGTCCCAGATAGACGTAGCTTTCAACGTTCTCTATCTGCGTCGTGTTGATATATATATTGGTGTGTCATTTTCTAGCATCAGTTTTGTCTTCGAGATGTTCATCTTGAGACCTTGTTTTTCACTTTCATCAGCTATCACTTGCAGTATGTTTTGTTGTTCTTGCTATGTAGTAGCGCATATGAGTATGTAGTCGGCGAAGTGAAGGTATTCTCCGTCTATCCACAAGCCTCTGGTTTCCCTGTTCAGTCTTCGGAATATGCTTTATGTTACAATGTTTACATTGTCGTTGCCTGATGTCTTCCCATTCTTCATCTCTTAGAGCAGCTTCCACTTCCCATGGTGTTATCGCTGGTACCTCTTTCGGGTCGGTGTGAATTATGGTACTCTGTTCACTGTCATATAGCTCAGTGTAGAATTCCTCTATACGTTCCATGATCATATCTTGTATTTCTCTACCCTGCTTGTGTAGAAGTGTAATCAGTCTGTCTCGGCCTAGCGCCCGTGATCTTCTTGCTTTCTTCAGGCTCTTTGATGACATAATAATTTCTCGTATGATCTCCTGTTTGTACTTCCTGATGTCCTCCTTCACTTTCTTTTTGATGGTCTTGCATATTTCTGCTATTTGTTTTTACGGTCGCCGTTATCCACCATTTCTCATCATTTCTTCATTAGTGCTCGTGTCGGTGACGATATTCTCATCACTACGTGCATATTGATTGCTTTTACGATATTTGTTGCATTTAGTTGGATCATCTCAGTGATGTTTTCGCTCATGGTGTCGATATCATCTAGTTCCTGCAGTGTCTCGAATCGAGTTGGAATTCGATCTTTTTTCTTCCGATTTGTGTGGTATCTACACTCTGTGGTTTCTTGTTTACCAACTTCTTCCTTGGTGCATATACTTGTACTATCTTCAGTTTGTAGCGCTTTGTTATGCATAGAACAAGTTCTGCTACTCTGTGGCTGTTGCTGTTAACCCTCACTATATTGTCTTTCCATTTCTTGTTTATGAGAAAGCCTACTCCAGCTTGGCCGTCGTTCACTGTGGAACGGTATAGTAGGTGGCCGCTTTGTAAGGTAGTGAAGCATTTCTCTTCTCCGATACCTCCGATACCTATCACATCCCACACCAACCTGGTTTCCCTAAGATTTTCCACCAGTTCTTGTATCAGTTCATCTCTTAGTACTGTTATATTTCATTAATAGAATCATAATTTGTATTAATTTTCTTATCAAACGAAAGTATTGGTGTATGTGTACATACATAGTTTCGCTTAACCGACTCTCGCCTGGCTGCGTGACTTCACCAGGAAGATTGTCTGGCTCAGAACCGCCTTTTGACTGCTAAATGCCAGTTAGCTAGTTAGTTAGTTAGTTGTTTATATATTATGTATGTTTTCGATAACAAAATAGCAACACACTGCCGGGGTAACATTCTCGACCTCGTTATCACCCCGGTGATTGGTTCTATTGTGACAGACGTGTTGGTGGAGTCCTGGTGGAGACAGACATGCACCAGTCATCCAATGATTGATAAACGTGTGTCCAAGACAACCAAGGCGGACTGACAACTTGCAGCTGACGAGACAGCAAGTGCTACGAGCAGAGCGCATGTGGCGACACAAGTGGCTAGGTGTTCATCGTGAAATCTACGCTGACTTGTGTGACGCATTTAACCAGAGCATCGCCACAACCAAATCTACTTATTACTGTCCTAAAATCGAAACTACATCTCACGATACCAGAGCAATGTATCACATCACAAACAATTTGATCGGTCATACTCATACGAATGTAACGACGACCCGGATGCGTTAGCCGTTTGATTGGTCTCTTACTTCATAGATAAGATCGCTGATATCAGTACACGGCTGGTGACTGCATGCTCGCAATGCTAACTGCCCTACACGACATCGAATGCCGTACTGAAGAACCACTGTGTGACTTTCAACTTGCTACAGTCACCGACATCTGCGGTCTGGTTGAGAAGACATCCAGCAAACCTTCTTCCAGCATTGACGTCATTTCTGGAAGCATGCTTAAATCTAACATTGACATTCTTGGACCAGTGTTAACCAGCATTGTTAACATGTCCATTGTGTCGGCATCACTACCTGTCGCCATGAAACATGCCGCAGTAACACCGCTGTTAAAGAGCGAATGGTCTTGATCCAGAACTGTTATCGAATTATCGTCCAATTTCAAATCTGTCTTTTGTATCGAAGTTCATCGAGAGAAGCATTGCACTCCAAATACGACAGCACATCAATGCGAATGGCATCTACGATATTTACCAATGCACAGCTGTGAAACAGCCCTAGTACACATACAGGACGACATACTGCTTTCTCTGGATAACAAGAAGAGCGTGATACTAGTGCTACTAGATCTCAGTGCCGCTTTTGGTACTGTCGACCACCATTTGCTGTTCAATCAATTGCACAGAATTGGTGTGTATGGCAATGCAATGTGCTGGTTGAAGTTGTATCTGTCACAGCGAACACAGGCAGTTAAAGTTGGCAACATCATTTCACTTACAATGGCCATCGACCGAATATCTCGTTGTACCACCAATGTGAAAGCGTGGATATCTTGCTATAATCTCCTGCTTAACGAGACATCTATAGTGAACAATCGGAAACTTGTTCACCCACCTGTTGACCAAGTCATTGATGTATGTGGCTGTGCTGTTTCACCGAAGCCGGTTATCCGCGACATCAGCTTTCTACTCAACAACACTATGTCAATGTCAAATCAAGTGTGTCGCGTTTGCCAGGTGGCATATTGTCACCTCTGATGTATCGCGTTGATTACGAAATGTCTTACCACTAATGCCTGCAGAACCATTGTGAATACCTTAGTCATGTCATGTATTGATTACGGCAACGCAGTGTTATATGATCTGCCGGAGACGCACTTCCGAAAGTTGCAGATGGTACAGAATTCCGCAGCCCATCTCATTACCAGGACAAGTAGACAAGAACACATGTTTTGTACCTTCTACACTGGTTGCCTATCAAATTCAAACTGTTACTGCTGGTATATCGTGCAGTGCACCATCTCGGCCCTGCATACATTTCATTGCTCGTGACATCCTACACGCCGACCAGTTCACTTAGATCGGCCGAACAAGGTCTGCTGACTGTTCCGCAATATCACCTTGAACATCATGGCCATCATTCCTTCTCGGTGGCTGGCCCGATCCTGTGGAATGCCACTTTCAAATCACTCTTAAATTTCGACAGGCCTTCAAAGAACTTTGCAGTCCGCACCAGTGACATTTGTGCAATGTTGAATTCGGCTACGTACTTAGGATGCAGTTATTTATTATTAGTAGTATTTAATTAGCATATTACATGTATTTATTTAATTTAAGCACATTATTTATTTTAGGTATTTAGACGGCTAATTCATTTAACTTATATTTTATATATATAATAGACTTGTAAATATATTTATATATTTATTTTTATTCAGGTTTATCTAACTGACATTTTATGTAATTTTTAAAGGCTGCTTTATAATCATTTTCTTTTACCTTTCTATTTAATATGTTTCAGGTCATTTAATGTATTTTTACTTATACTTTATGATTGTCAGCGCTTTTGAGTAGATTTGTTATCCAGACAAACGGCGCTCTATAAATGCTTTATAATAATAAAAAATAATTATGCCTTAATTAATCGATCTACTTTTTAACAGAAACAATGCCAATATATGTGTTAATGATATATTATAATTATATATTTAAAATCGTGCGCGAACATGCATACAGTAATGATAGCGCCACTGTATGGAATTTCTGTGAAGCTCATTTATGTAGCGACGTCTCGAGGCTCAACACAAGCCACAATATCGATTTTACGAAATTACGGTAACCGCGGTGCAATGGATAGTTGTCGCCGAAGTCTAAGAAGTCGAGTTTTACTGATAATAAGTGTTTAGAACAATACACGTGTGATACAAAAGTTTGTTTTGCGAAATTTGATCATGATAGGAATGTAAAATAATTGTTTTTGTAATGCACTGTGTGTATACGTATGTGAGGAGAAGTTTGGGTAATCTTTTACTTAACTGGCCTATATTATTAGGGCCTTATGAAAACGGTTTTACCTGATTTTTTTCTACATGTATGTGTTTATAATGTAATTCTTAGTCACTTCCGGATTCAAAGAGGTCAGATATTAATTTTTTAATTGTCTTTTAGAGCAATTTAATCCAGTCGAGTCGATGTTAACACCGGTTCCATATGGGACATGTACATGCGAATCGACTATCGAGAGCACCACGGGGGCATAAAAACCGCGAAGACGACTCTTGCGATTTTGCGGACATGTCCCTGACCTCAAACCATATCAGATCATTTTTTTTAATTATGATTTTTATTTTTGTTAATGTTAAATAAACAAAATAATGCGGAATGTTTCATTTCAGACTTCGCAGTTTGCGCAAGTGCATAATTATTTATCACCACTACTTCGTAGACATGTATACAACGTCAGATGATAACACTTCTTTTTTAAGTAATATTTGCATTTCAAAACATTTATCAATTAAAAAATATTGAGGAATTTTTTATTTCAGAGTCCTCACACATGACACGAACCTTAATAATGTAAATAGGTCTTAGACATTAGAATTTTTTTATTTCAGCCATATTTTGTTATTTTAACGCAATTTAAAAACTTTTTTTTTTATGGGAGTTTACGCCCGTCTTACGAAAAAGCGGAGAATGAATATTTTGTTTATTTAATTTCTTTTACAAATACAAATCTTAATTCAAAAAATATCTGATATGGTTTGAGGTCGGGACATGTCTGCAAAATCGCAAGAAAGTCGCCTTCGCAGTTTTGATGCCCCCGGGATGCTCTCAATAGTCAATTTGCATGTACATGCCCCATATAAATTCCAATCTCCGGATGGCCAAGTCCAAAATCAAAATATAAATAAAGAATAAAAAAATATACGCAGGTGGCTAAAGGCAAACAAACTTTCTCTTAACATAGCGAATAAATTCAATAAAATAATTGGAATTTTAAATAAACTTAAACATGTATTACCTAAGAATATATTATCTATAATGTATAATTCGCTCATTCTTCCCAAGTTTAATTATGGCATATTGGTGTGGGGTTATCAAGCCCATCGCATTTTTAAACTTCAAAAGAAAGCAGTGCGAATAGTTACTTCAAGTAAATACAATTCTCACACAGATCCCATCTTCAAAGAATGTAAATTTCTTAAGCTGGATGACATCTATAGACTCCAACAGCTCAAATTTTATTACAAATTGATCAACAAGGTTATACCAGAATACTTCAGTCGTATTCCATACACATATAACTTTGCAATTCACCAATACAACACACGTGGTAAAAACAACTTATTTATTTCCAGAGTTTTAATCATCAATATGTAAAAAAGTACATCAGACACAACATTATACAAACTGTTCACAATACTCCAAACATCATCCATGATAAAATTTATACACATAGTTTATATGGTTTTTCCACTGATACAAAACATTACTTTATCAAGAATTATTAATCATGTTGTCATATTTCTAACTGTTGCATCTATCATTCTTAAACTAGACATGACTTTGCATTTGTTTAAACTAATTTATGTATTATACTATACTAAACATACTATGTTTACACATATATATGTATGCATATATAGTTGATCACATGATAATCATATAATTATGTTACATCAGTGGGGTGGCTCCCATGATAGCGGCAAATAATTGTCTTAAAGGTAGCCTCCTTGACCTTACAATTAATTTTATATTGTAGTTTATGTACTTATGATGGCCAAAATAAATACTGTCTGTATGTCTATGGCACCGGTGACAGTGTTTACATCGACTCAACTGGATTAAATTGCTCTAAAAGACAATTAAAAAATTTATATCTGACCTCATTGTGCCGGATGTGATTAAGACATACATTTCGAAAAAAGCAGGTAAAACCGTTTTCATAAGGCCCTAATAACATAGGCTAGTTAAGTAAAAGATTACTATGTTGATTAAATAAACAAAATATTCATTCTCTCCGATTTTTCGCAGACTTTCGCAAGACGTGCGATGATGCAAATTCCCATAAGAAACATTACAAATAAGATTTAACCATTTATAAAAACAAAAATCATAATTAAAAATGTTTATCCGATATGATTTGAGGTCGGGGACATGTCCGCAAAATCGCAAGAAAGTCGCCTTCATTGTATTGATGCCCCCGGTATGCTCTCAATTCGCATGTACATGCCCCGGCATAGCACTGGGTTTACATCGACTCGACGGGATTAAATTGTTCTAAAAGACAATTAAAAAATTAATATCTTACCTCTTTATACCGGAAGTGATTAAGAATTAAATTACGAACACATACATATCAATAAAAGGGTAATCTTTTACTTAACTGGCCTATATTATTAGGACCTTATGAAAACGGTTTTACCTGTTTTTTTTTATATGTATGTGTTCGAAGTCCAAACATAAGCATAGAAGAGAATGAAAAAATACAAAACGCTATAAGGGAAGTAAGCAAACGGAACTGTATTATTATGGGGGACTTTAACCATGGGCATATACAATGGAAATCTCTACAGAGTATGGGGAGTGAGGACCACAAGTTTTTAGTTTTAGTACAAGATAGTTTCCTTTCTCAACATGTGCTAGAACCAACCAGGGGAGAGAATGTGTTAGACTTAGTTTTGTCCTCACAGAAAGAATTAGTTGACAATGTCAAGATATGTGAGCCATTGGGGAGTAGTGATCACAACCAGATACATTTTACCATCAAAGTAAAATCAGAAAGGAATAGTAAAAGGCAGTATAGGAGAAATTTCCACAAAGGAAGGTATAAGGACATGAGGAAATATTTAGCAAAGATAGACTGGAATAACACACTGAAGAATAAGACAGCAACCGAATGCTGGAATATCTTAAATAGTGAAATTAAGTGCATAGTCGATAAATTTGTACCTTTCCAAAAACAAGGGAAACGGTCTAAAAAGAAACACTTATCGAAAGAAGCCATTAGACAAATTAAGTATAAACAAATGATGTGGAAGTCATATAGATGTACTGGAAATGATGAAGACTACATCATTTATAAAGAAGCACTTAATCAAGCTACAGCTGAAATTAGAAATTCAAAGAGAAGCTATGAAAAAAAATTAGCTAGTAATATAAAACATGACAGTAAGAGTTTTTATGCGTATATTCGAAGCAAACAGAAAGTTCAGGATAAGGTCGGTCCTCTAGAAGATAGTGCTGGAAATACAATATCAGAGGGATTCTTAATGGCAGAAGACCTGAATGAGTATTTTAGTTCAGTGTTTACCAGGGAAGATATTAGTTCACTGCCAGTACCAGAGGCTAAGTTCAAGGGGGCAGATTCAGACTATTTAGGACAGTTAGTTGTAACCTCGGAAATGGTAGCTAAGAAAATAAGGGCTATGAAGGATAATAAATCACCTGGAGTGGACGGGATTCCGCCCAAACTACTATTGGAAATTGTAGAACAAATTAGCGCACCGCTTGCAACAGTTTTCAATTTGTCATTAGAAGAGGGAGTGGTTCCTTTAGAATGGAAAGAGGCAAACATTATACCGTTATTTAAAAAAGGTTCGAGAAACAAGTCAGAGAACTATAGACCAGTGAGTTTAACATCAGTGATTTGCAAATTATTAGAAAGACTAATTAAAGATCACATGGTGGATTTTCTTGTTAAACATAACTTGATAAACCCATCTCAACATGGGTTTTTAAAAGCGAGGTCATGCTTAACAAATATGTTATGTTTTTTGGAAGACATCACTAGGTGGGTAGATGAGGGATCACCAGTAGATATCATCTATTTAGATTTTCAAAAAGCTTTCGACAAAGTACCACATCAAAGATTACTCCTTAAGCTAAAGGCCCATGGCATAGGAAATGGTATAATAAACTGGATAGAAAAATGGCTGAATGACAGAAGACAACGTGTAGTAGTTGATGGGGAGGCTTCAAACTGGAAATCGGTATTGAGTGGGGTACTACAGGGATCAGTACTAGGACCTATATTATTCTTAATATATATCAACGATTTGGACGATGATATAACAAGCAAGGTGTTGAAATTTGCGGATGATACAAAAGTGTTTAGAAGGATTAAAAGTGATGGAGACAGACAGCATTTACAAGATGATCTTGACAGGTTGATCAAATGGTCTGAAAAGTGGCAAATGATGTTCAATTTTGGGAAATGTAAATGCCTCCACACAGGTCATGGGAATGAAGAGGTAAAATATAAAATGGGGGGTATTGTTCTAAGTACTACTGTAAAAGAAAAGGACTTAGGGTTAACCATTAGTGCTGATATGAAGGTTTCAGAGCAGTGCGGAATTGCAGCGTCAAAGGGAAATCAAATCCTTGGATTAATTAGGCGAAATATAGCGTATAAGAAAAAAGAATTAATAGTACCGCTGTACAAAACAATAGTGAGGCCTCATTTAGAATATTGTATACAAGCATGGAGGCCATATCGCAAGAAGGACATAGATATGCTAGAAAGAGTACAGAGGAGAGCGACTAAAATGATACCAAATCTGAGGGATCTTAGTTACGAAATACGCCTAAAAGAATGTGGTTTAACAACACTAGAGACCAGGAGATTGAGAGGAGATCACATAGAAGTGTTTAAAATATTGAATGGTTATGAAAATATTGATAGAAACATTTTTTTCTCGGTTAAGAAAGATAGAAGGACCAGAGGACATGAAGCTACATTAGTAAAGGAGCAGTGTAGATTAGATATAAGAAAGTTCTCATTCTCACAAAGGACTGTAAATGAATGGAACAGATTATCTCCTGATTGTGTTGGTGCTAGTAGCGTGAATATGTTTAAAAATAAAATCGACACACACCTTAAAAAGGCGGGATACATGTAGATAAAAAGTATTGGACTCTCGATAAGCCAAAAGGCTTCCTTGTCCAACTGCTATCCAGAGTAATTTTCTGGATGGCAATCTTGTTAAATCTTGTAATGTATTTCTTAATCACTTCCGGTACAAAGAGGTCAGATATTTAATTTTTAATTGTCTTTTAGAGCAATTTAATCCTGTCAAGTCGATGTAAACCCGGTGCCATACCGGGGTACCGCATGTACATGCGAATTGAGAGCATCCCGGGGGCATCATAACCGCAAAGGCGACTTTCTTGCGATTTTGCGGACATATCCCCGACCTCAAATCATATCAGATAAACATTTTTAATTATGATTTTTGTTTTTATAAATGGTTAAATAAACAAGATTCATTCTCTCTGCTTTTTCTGTCTGATGTCATATTTGGTATGCCTTTTGTCAGGCAGCAGATAGTTTAATCTGTGTGTACTAACTTTAATCTTATTGAAATATTTTTGGCAAAGGCAGTCCCGTCTTGCTTTCAATGTCTCCAATTTAACATACCTGAGTATCTCAGCATAACTTGTTGCAGGAAAAATACACTTTAATGCTCTTTTTGTGTATCATTTCAATACTGTCAGATAAATATTGTGGCAAGTTAGTGTGCCATACGGGGCAGGCATATTCTAAAACAGGTCTCACAACATTGACATATATAGTGACCAGATCATTCTGGCTAATTCCTACTCGCTTTAACTGATACAACATGTACAATCGTTTCCCGGCCTTTTTCACAATATTTTCAACATGCTTTTTCCATGTCAGATCCTGTGAAATTGTAACACCTAGAAGTTTGGCATGGTCTACTTGATCTAAATCTTTTCCATCGATCGTAATATTCGGGATAGTGTTTCGAAAAATTGCGGTCTTGTGCAAAACAGATGATCATCTCTTTTGATTTTCCTAAATTAATTTTCATATCATTCTGTTCTGTCCACTTTGTGTAGACTAGAAAACATTTAGGTCCAGACAGTGTTCGTTGTGGTACTCCCCCATTGGGGTGACCAGGATGCGAATATTAATTTCCTATTTTTACTTGTTGAGTTCTGTCCAGTAAAAATGTTGCCATCCATCTTATAATATGTGAAGGCAAACCATACAACTGTAGCTTTTCTAGTAACAAATGATGATTAATAAGGTCAAACGTTTTGCTAAAATCTAGCATTACAACATGGACATAAGAGTCCAATTTATCAGTCGCCTCATACCATATGTGTATCATTGTGACAAGAACGTCTGTTGTTGAAGTTCCACTAATTCTACCAAATTGCTTAGCATCAATTTCTCCTTCAATTGTGTCATCCACCCATTTCATTATTATTGATTCAAACACCTTAGCAGCTATTGGAGTTAGTGAAATTGGTCTAATGTCTTTTTCAATCGACACAGGTGGGTTTGTTTTTGGTAAAGGTATTGTGTTGGCCATTTTCCATTCCATAGGGAGTACACCTTCTCTTAGAGACTTGTTAAAGATAGCAGTTAATGGAGGAGCGAGGACGTTTGCATGATTTCTTAACACCCACGCATAGCCCAGATGATATTTGTGGAGACTAATA
The DNA here is from genome assembly GCA_963995525.1 of Escarpia spicata. Classification (NCBI taxonomy): domain Eukaryota; kingdom Metazoa; phylum Annelida; class Polychaeta; order Sabellida; family Siboglinidae; genus Escarpia; species Escarpia spicata. Next base: position 8,699,835 of record OZ023212.1, read on the forward strand.
TAATGCAGAGAAATATCTGACCTCTACTGTGTGAGGTTATGGCTAAAACTAATACGATATACTCAAGTAGACTCAGATAATGTTTCTGAGGATGTTTTGTGTCAGGTTATGGCTGAAACAAATACAATTGATAACTTTGACCTTCGCAACAACTGAGTTGACGGGGACGTGTAAAGGTCAGACATATATTAATTTAGTTGAGGTTATAGCTGAACCTAATACAGTAGTACCTCTCTTCAGCGGACACATCTGTATCCAAGCATAAGTGTCCCGACATGGCAGGTGTCCGCTCATCGGAGGGACAGGCATCTTAGTGCCGTAGTTCAGATCAGTACAACGGACACATGGTAAAGGTGTGGTAATATGTCAACGTATTGACTGATAGGAATTAAGCACTATATATATATATATGTTCATTATTACTGTGATGTATTAAAAATTAAACAGTTGTTCATGAAGTTATATCGCCCGCCCGACTTCCTCTGTCGATCTGACATTTTCCTCAACCGCGCACTGGTCACTCACTCACTCTTTTCAGAGCCACCAGCATTCCTGTAGCAACATTTCCGACACGGAACACGGATGGTGTTAACATGATCTGTATTAATTTTTCGTTATTTAGGAGGTTTCGGTTAAAAACACGCACAAAAAACACACATGTATAACACAAAAGACAACGTAAACTGTTTGTGCTGACGCTAATAAAATGTATCTCCTACACCTTGAGGAATGCTTAAATGATATTGTCAGACCCATTATAGGCTCAGCTGAAACAACTACACTTTATTGCTTTATATTATATTATTATTTTGGGTGAGGTTATGGCATAACTAAGACAATATATGCAAATAATATCAGATTATATTTCTTATGACGCATAGAGGTCAAATACATCTTTTTGGTGTGAGGTTATCACTGAGACTTACTCAATTTAATTGATCAGATTATATTTTATGGCCCATGTATATTATGACGTATTGTAATAAAGCTTAAAATAGGTCTTAGACATTAGACACTTTCTAATTCAGCCATATTTCGTTACTTTAACGCAATTCTAATTAGTTAATATAGGCTAATTAAAGGATATGCATATTAAAATACACACAAAAATAAATAATAATTGTATATTATTACATATTATAATAACTCTTAATAATGTCGATTTTTATTTCATTACTTTAACGCAATTTTATAACTATTTGTAATGTTTCTTTTGGGAATTTACTTCATCGCATGTCTTGCGAAAGTCTGAGAAAAAGCGGAGAGAATGAATATTTTGTTTATTTAACCATTTATAAAAACAAAAATAATAATTTAAAATGTTTATCTGATATGATTTGAGGTCGGGGATATGTCCGAAAAATCGCAACAAAGTCGCCTTCGTGGTTTTGATGCCCCCGGGATGCTCTCAATTCGCATGTTCCAGGTTTACATCGACTCGACGGGATTAAATTGCTCTAGACAATTAAAAATTTAATATCTGACATCTTTGTACCGGAAGTGATTAAGAATTACATTACGAACACATACATATAAAAAAGCAGGTAAAACCGTTTTCATAAGCCATATATGATAAGGTCCTAATAATATAGGCCAGTTAAGTAAAAGATTACCCAAAAAGCAGGTAAAACCGTTTTCATAAGGTCCTAATAATATAGGCCAGTTAAGTAAAAGATTACCCATTTCACGTAATAGTATGTGCATTAGAATAACATGTTTCGCATACATACGTCATCATAGTTTGCCATTTGCAATTCTGTGAATTTTCACGTCTTTGCACCGCGTAGCGTACCGTCAACTAGTTTGTAATCGCGAAGTCCGATATCGCCCTCTGGTGTCAAATAATATTAAAACTCATCCGGCCCCTATCGGATTATTCTACACGTGTAGTCAGACAGAACTATCCGGTAGGGGACAGCTCTGCGTAACAGTAGAACGCCAAGAGTACATGGGGAATAGGCTGAGAACGATATTGTAGGGCAAAACGGGACATGGTTATATCTTCATACATAATAATACTGCCTGGCAAAATCCATGTATGTATATACCATTCCTACAAAGTCGTTTGCAGACGTTCTACGGAAACAAAAAGGGGACATATTTTAGCTGAGAAAGTTATATCAACAAACGACTTTAGCTGCCACAATGGAGTGCGATGGGGGCGATTGCACCCCCTTACTTACATAGACTTGGCGACTCCCGCGTCTATAAATGCATGACGTAGTCAAAGCGTCCCACCCAGGTCTGTTATTTTCGCTAACAACCTGACGTCGCTCCATCTTGTGTTGACCAGCTGTTTGGTCACGATCGATGGTCATCTTCTCCTTCTCTGACCAGCTGGTGTCCACCATAGTGCTTACTGGGCAGATCTAATACGTGTCAGGTAGAGCCTGGTGACATGGGTTGAGCCAACTCACTCGTCTTCTAATTGGAAGAAATGAAATTGGTGATTAGGGATGTCATGTTTTCTAGGGATTTGTAACGAACTCAACGACTCGGCCTCGTGTAGTAACCGGAACACCTTTATTGTGCTGCCCAGTGCAAAACACGCACAGCCACAAGTTGTGCTACCTTTCGAAACCGTTACAACGATAACGTGCAATGCGAAGGCGCATAGCTATACATAATACTTCCCCAACCTTAAATGAAGAACTTAATCAATTTAATCACAACTACAGTCCAAGTAGTATGTAGCATAACAGCGTGTGTTTTCTTCCTGAACAATAATAAAAGTCACATTGTAAAGTCAAAATTCAGCACAACAAAATTCACTACTAATCTCTAGTGTGAAAACTATAAAGTCTGAAAATAACTTGTTACTAAGAACACTGATGATGTTCGAATCAGTTCTGTAACAACTTGGTTTTGGAACACGGCTTGACCGTCGAAGAGGCATGTCACTAGTTGGTGTATCCTGCTTAGCAGGGCTTTGAGCAACCACGGGTGTGTTCACTTGTGGTTGACTGCGTCTGCCAGGAGTTTGAATCACAGCAGCAGGAGGTCTGGTCGGATCGACTGGAACAGATGACTTATCCAACTCTGGTGCAGCGTTTGCAGGGAGACGCTCTCCGCTACTGAAGGAATCAGGCGAATGAACTGAACTTCTCGACAGAGTGTCATCTCGCGGAATCATGTGTTCCACATGAACGATGCGTCTGTTGTTTCCTGGAAGCCTCACTATGTACGTGAGTGGTCCCAGTATTTTGGTCACAGTTCCAGGAATCCACTTTTCCATGCCTGCTCTCATGTTCCTGATTCTGACAGGTTGGTACATGTCAAACTGTGAAAGATTCCCGGGCCTTGAACCATCGTGATGTTGTTTTTCCTTCTGCTGTCGCTCGTGAATCTTGGTTTGCAGACTAGGTTTCAGCAGGGTTAACCTTGTTCGGGGAGCTCTCCTTAGAAACAGTTCAGCAGGAGTACGGCCTGTGATACTGTGATGTGTGTTTCTATATTGAAACAGAATGTCAGAAAGTCAATGTTGTAGTGAAATTCGAGGGTCTGCCTTTGCTAGCATGTTCTTGAATGTCTAAACATTCCTCTCTGCTAGGCCGTTTGATGCAGGGTGGTAGGGCGGACACAACACATGTTTCACCCCGTTTAACTTCAAGAATGTCCCAAACTCCTCAGAAGTGAACTGGGATCCGTTATCTGAAACCACCGATTCAGGCAGTCCGGCTGTGGTGCTGTTCATAAGTAGGACTTCAAGCCATTTTGAGTGACTATCTGCCACAACCAAGAACATTTTTCCGTTCTTTTCTGCGAAGTCAACATGTACTCTTTGCCATGGGCGTGTGGCCCAGTGCCATGGCATGAGAGGTGCGGCGGTTGGTGCATTTCTTTGCCTTGAACATTCGGGACAGCTTCGCACCATTTCTTCAATGTCACTGTCTATATCCGGCCACCACATGAAACTTCGGGCAATGGCCTTCATCCTCACCATTCCTGGATGCACTGTGTGCAACTCGTGAAGCAGCTGTTCGGTGTATGTCGATGGAATGACAACTCTCGTGCCCCACACGATGCATCCATCTTTAAGGGATATTTCCTCTCTCCGAACGAAGTATGGATATAGTTCGTCAAATCTGGCACACTATCTAGACCATCCATGCAGAGTGTAGTCATAGATTGTGGCCAAGGTAGTGTCCTTGCGTGTAGATTCCGCTATCTGTTGTGAGGTTACCGGCAGTTCGTTGACGGTCAACATGCACACAGATTCGATCTCGTCTGAACTTGCAGATTCGGGAGTGTCTACCGGCAGTCTGCTCAGCATATCCGCATTAGCGTTTTCCTTTGACGAAATGTAATGGATGTCGTACTGGTACCCAGATAGTAACAATGCCCAGCGTTGCATTCGCGCTGCCGCCATAGACGGTATACTAGTCTTTGGTCCAAATATCTTCGTTAGTGGACGATGATCTGTCCTCATGGTAAATGATCGCCCCATGAGGTACTGGTGAAATTTCTTCACCCCGAAGACGATTCCCAGTGCCTCACGTTCGATCTGAGAGTAGTTACGCTCTGCGGCACTCAATGTTCGTGATGCAAATGCGATGGGTTTTTCCACCCCATCTGACATTTGATGACTGATCACAGCTCCGATTCCATATGAACTTGCATCCGTGGCAAGAATGAGTGGCATGCTTTCGTCATAGTGAGTAAATACCGTCTCACTAAACAACAACCTTTTGCACTGGTTAAATGCTCCATCACAAGCTCTGTCCCACGATCATTCCACACCAGCTTTCAGGCGCTCGTACAGAGGATGCAAGATTGTGGACAAGTTTGGTACAAACTTCGCATAGTATTGCACAACACCCAGGAAACTTTGTAGTTCCGTTAGGTTGGTTAGAGGCGGTGCCTTCCGAATGGCCTCCACCTTGTCCTTGTCCTGGATAGGCTGGATCCCATTTGCACTAACTGTGTGTCCCAGATACTTCACTTGGGACTTCAGAAACTGGCATTTCGTCTTGTTCAACCTCACATTGTGCTGATCCAACCTGTGCAACACCTGTTCCAGTGCCTTCAGATGCTCCTGTTCAGTGGTTCCCGTCACAAGAATTTCGTCGATGAAACACATGACATTTTCTAGTCCTGCTAGAATTTTGTCCATTGTCATCTGGAACACGGACGGCGCAGTTTTAACACCGTAAAAAAGCTAAATGCCGTGTTCTGTACAGTCCCTTATGTGTGTTGAGCGTGAGCAGTGGTGACGATTTCTCATCAACCTCGAGTTGGTTGAATGCCCCACTGAGGTCCAGGATCGAGAACACGGTTGTTTTTTTCCCTTTGTGAGCCATTTTGGCAAACAAATCCTGAGCCGTAGGTAGGGGGTATTTGTCATCCTCAATTGTGACATTTAGGAGCTTGTAATCCCCACATATGCGAACTGGCATCTTGCCATTTTTCGACTTTCAGCGTCAGGCTCGCCCATTCACTGTTATCGACCCTGTACAGCACTCCAGCTGATTCAAGTTGGTCGATCTCATTCTCCACGAGTTCCCTAAGAGCATAAGGAACAGGACGCGCCTTTTGGTAAACTGGATTATGTTCTGGTTGAAGCTTCAAGGTTGCTGTATGTCCCTGAATGGTTGATCCATCATTTCTGAACAAGTGTGCGTACTTGCCCATCAATTTGTGCATTTCACACGTGGCTCTGGACATCACACTGAAATTACTCTTCCAGTTCAACTTGATCTGCTGCAACCAATTTCTACCGAGCAGTGCTGGTCGCTCACCACATGCTACAACTACTGGCAGTATGAAGTGTTGTTCTCCATACGTCACTGGAATGTAGGCCTTCCCTGCAATTGGTATCAGATCACCTGTATATGACTTGAGGGTGATGCTTGAGGGTTGTAGAGGGTATTTTTTTACAGGACCCGTCTGTAGGTGCTTACCGGGATAAGGGAGACCGCAGCCCCTGTGTCCAACTGCATAGGGACTATTTCACTGCCCAAGGTTACTTTCGCCTTGATGCCCTTACACCCGGATTTATTTATATCAGCATCGGATGAATAAACACCAAACAACCCCAACGTGTGGTCCTCAGTTGGCTCCTCACCATCACTGACATGGGCCACTCTGTTTCTGCCTTGATTTTGCTGTTTTGCTCTGCACATCCGAGCAATGTGACCTGTCTTCTTGCACCAATGACACTGTCCGTTGATGTATTGGCATTTCTGTTCATGGTGATTGCCACCACAGCGGTAGCAGGACTTCTTGCTGTTGAAAGCATTACGACTTTGACTGGCAACTGTACCTTTGTTGGCACTGTTTTTCTTACTAAAGTTCTGCACCCGGTTGACACTTTCAACCTGGTTAGCACTGGCAGTAGCGTGGGAAATCCCGTTTCCCCCAATGATGAGGCATTGAATTCGACAGAGCATTTAGCTGCTAGCTCTTCAGCCACGGCCTCTTTGTACGCATTGTCAAATGTTAGTGTGTTGTCTTTCAACATAAGTTTTGTCTGGACAGAAGGTAAGTTTAGTCCTTTCACAAACACATCACGCAATATTTCTGTCTGAATTGCCGCTGGATATTCACAGTCGCCACATAGCTCTCGTAACGCCAAATGGCAAAGCCTATTGTGATACCGATTCTGACGGTTTTTTGTTCCTGTTCATGAATTGATTTCGACGACCTATCCCTGTCAACTGCTGTTTGTACACAGCATGGGCCGCAGCCACCACCTCGTCATAGCTTTTGTCAGCCAAGTTTTCAGGCTTCAGTTGGCTCTTGATTTTCGTGAAAGCCTGTGCGCCGACACTACAGTACTGAGCAACAAATATTTTTTGGTGCCGTCTGGCACGGCGTTAGTCGTTACAAACAATTCGAATCTTTCCAGATAATTTTCGAATAATTCCCTCTCCTCGTTATACTCTTCATACCTCAGGGTTCGTCCAGCCATTATTGGAACCATCTCGTCGCCATTGTCATGTTTTCTAGGGATTTGTAACGAACTCAACGACTCAACCTCTTGTAATCACCGGAACACATTTATTGTGCTGCCCAGTGCAAAACACGCACAGCCACAAGTTGTGATACCTTTCGAAACCGTTACAACGATAACGTGCAATGCGAAGGCGCATAGCTATACATAATAAGGGACTTAATTGAAACGCGTAACATATGGTCCAGTATGTCGATCTCTTGATCAAAGACATGTTTTCCGTGATTTGTGTAAGTTACGTGGATCCGCCTACACGTGCATGTGGATTCAACATTTAGCCGAGTGGAAGGTCTTCGTTGAAAGTGGTTACTTCACAATTCGGCGATGGAATACAATGTTAATTCTGGGTTGATCTAGCCGAAACCAATGAGGTCACTTTGTGTGGCTACACTGGCAGTTTACCCAGACGTGTTTCTGTATGGGGGGCATTTCTACGCGTCATAGCAATAACTATTTTCGTACATTATCTTCACACACCAATTTCCCAGACAAGAAAAGGATGTTACGTCTTGAACTTAATAAGAATGAAAAAGTGTAATTCACCAGGGACGGATCCAGAGAGGGTAGGCTGGGAAGCACAATCTCCACTGGCGGCCAAAGCAAATGGTGTAGAAACATTTTCGCTGCTGCGCCGCCGTAACTTCAGCTTCTCCGCTGTCTCGGCTCCATTGGTGACATCGGAAGTATGGTGAGGGTGCTGTTGAAACATTTTTGTTGCTGCGCGGAAGCAATTTCACCTTCCTCGCGTTCTCTCCAATCTCGCCTCGAAATTAGGGGACACGTGCCACCCAGGCCTCCATGGATCGGCCTATGTTCACGTTACACTGTCTACATTTTAAGAATCGGCTATTCAACGTTATATTATACAAATAATTATTAGGGTCCTATTAACAGCAGATTGTGAATCGGCGCATGCATATAACTGGCACCAACGCAGAATAAAACATTATGGGTAGGCCACGAAGCATTGACGCGAAAGTCGCCAAGTAGTGACGTCATAGCTGTTGAAATTTCTGCGCTAAATTATATTATACGTCTACCAGTTCCTCTTGTAGGTATCATTTTTTGAAATGGGTCGTGTAGCTCATGTAGAAAATGTGTAATACGTTAGTAAGCCTTGATTATTATTCAGTATTCAATTGCTTTTATTTTAAAAAAATTATGGCAAATTAAAACAAAGAAAACTGCAAACACAGTAGGAGCTATACGTACATTTTCTATAGAGTCTAGGAGGCCTAGAATAAAATAACACATTTATAAATAGAACTCGGTGGAATTTGATTTAAATGTTCTTGTTTAACTCGATAAGGTTCCACTCAAACAGCGCGGAACTCTTATCATGTGACATGCTTTGTCTCTGCGTGGCAACCGGGTGTAGATATATCAAAAGTGCGCAACGACGACTTTGGGATGTGGACCACAATGCGACCGCAGGGAGGATAGTTCGAGAACTTCGGGGGAAAGAGACGAGACGTCGAAAACGTTCAAGTTGACGAAGCTGCGGTTTATGGAAATTGTGACATTATTCATAAGTACTGGACGTTGATCAACTTTATTAAGTTGCTGCATGGTCTGAGAGGTTTGGATCGCTGTAATTTATTTTAGGTAACTGTGGTCGGGAGGAACGTAAGTTCTTTTCGCTGTACACAACTCTGGGTAAAGCAGATTCCTTCCATGGCTTACCCGCCGTCAACTGTCGGTCATTTCAACGTTCGTTTCGGAAGATAGATCTTGATACCTTAACAAATATGGCTGATTGGCGACGGTGTCTTTACCGTCATTCGATGTATATGTACTAGGGCGTTCTTTCTTGGACCAATTGTGCAATTTCAGTTTGACCCCGTTCTTTGCAGTTTATTTTAGCGGAGCTTAATTACGGTGCGACACCTTTCTGCAGCGCGATGAAAAGGTCATTGCCACGAGGTTATGTGTCGTGAGAACATTTTATTTGTTGGGATGATTTATGACTTAACAGGTGTGGACCGGGATGGTTACCTAAACTACAATATTACAACTGATGTTGTGCACGTACTAGTCATTTATTGATATTATTCGACCGAAATGTTGCGTTGTTATTATTAAGAGTGGTGATTCGATTTCACTATAGATGTTGTGTTTCTCATAAACAAATGTTTGCTACTTGTGTGTAGGGAAATAGTTGGGATTGTGACAAGTTGCATTAATTCAATTTTCATACCTAGACATTATTATATCTGTAAATTGTTAAATCACACTGGTAGGCTGTTTATCTCTTGTAATCATTGTTGATACTGTGTGTAGTATGTACAACTGATATCATGACAGTTCAATATAAGCTGCTCCGTTGGTTGCCAATGGCAGTGCTCAATTATTTGCAATCGCAATATGTTTGGTAGAATACTGACATATTTCTTACTTTAGAAATATGGAAACATTTACAGTTGTGTCTTATGATCACTGTTTCCTTTGTTGTAAGACTGACACTTGTCTTCTTTCTCTGAAGATATGGTGATTGTTCTGTTCCCTTACTGTGTGCCTAGATCGGATATAGTTCACTGGAACGATGTTTGTGTTTTATTTACTTTTAAAACGATTGTGCTGGTACATTAGTATTATTGTTTGTGTTGGCAGATGACACGCCTCTGCCGTCTGTTTGTTCGTATTGGAGTGAAAATGTAACGCCAAACTTGGCAAACGAACCTTAATAAAGGGATTTTATTCCACGTTAGTGCAGTTGATATTTGACAGTTTGGTGCACTAGAACATTTTGGTGTCCAGAAGTGGGATCCTCGATACTACGAACAAGAGACGGCAGACGCGCGACGACCGGATCGGAAACAATGACCTCCCTGCATGCGTCAAGGGAGAGACGTTTGATGACTGATCAAAATATATATGTCCTTCCTGCACCGTGAACCGAGCACGGCAGAGCTACCACTATGGAGTCTGGGGACTCTCCAAATGTTGTTAAACCTGCTGATGGTCTCCAAGATCAGATCACTGCTTTGCAGGACCAACTTGCGCGACTGCAACTCGCATCGAATTCACGACCTGCAACTCAGGTGTTATACGTACCGAGCGAGAGGAAGATCCGTTCTTTTAGTGGGAAAGATGGCGAGTTGACAGTACAGGAGTTTGTGGAGGATATTGAGAGTCTCTTCCGAGCTCGTGAGATGTTCAATGATGAGAAGTGTGATCTAATCGTCTCGCACCTTGAGGGCGATGCAAGACACGAGATACGCTATTGGCCCAAGGAAGACGCAAAGACTCCCAGTCGAGTACTCGAAATCCTCTTGGAAGTTTTTGGAGAGAAACGGTCCGCAGTTACAGGAGCTGTTCTACCTGAGGAAACAGTGGGAAGGCGAATCCATTCGCAGCTTTGCAGCTGCATTGCAGGGGCTTCTCGAGATGCTGACACGTAAAGATTCGCGTTCCGTCAACGATCCAGACCGCGTCTTGGCTGAACACTTTGCAGAAGGTTTGAAGGATCGCGTCTTGCGCAGAGAAGTGAATGAGCAGCTTAGGCTTCGTCCAGATATGGCTTTTGTCGAACTGCGTGAGGAAGCGATCATGTGGTCTGAAGAGGAAGAGCGGCCACCCGCAGTGAGACGTCATGTTGCCGGTAACCGATAATTAGCCGCAACGTCAACTATTACAACCGAGTCCGCTAGTCACTCGGCACTGTCAACGAATGAAATCAATACGGATGCCACCAACAGTACTATACAAAAGGTACTTTCGACACTAGAGGACCAAACGCGAGTCTTGGGCGTTTTGTCTGAACGTGTTCGTAAGATGGAAGAAGCCGCGAATAGTACGTCGAAAGGACGACAGTCCGCAGCAGCACAGCGGTCGTTGCAGTTCACAGAAGATGGTCGTGCCATTTGCTATAAATGTGGGAAAGTTGGACATTTGGGAAGGCAATGCTGTGGCGTGACACACTCCGGTCAACCCTGGCGACAGCCCCAAACGCGTCCACCGAGAGGTAGACCGAACATGGACACGTGTTCCAGAAATTTTCGTTCTGATGATCCACAGAACGAAGACTCTTTAAATTAGATGCACTCACTGCCGCGAGTCGGGTTGTGGAGTTGTTGCGGTTAGGCTCACACACTGTTGCACCAACTGATGCTACAGTAGGGACATGCCCCACACTAACCGTAAGTAGTAATGTAGGTGGTGTACCGGGCACCGTTTGCGCTGAGCAAGAGCAAAAGTACCCGGATGTAGGTCAAGTACCCGGATGTAGGCCAAGGCCCCGGATGTAGGTCACGTGGCGCCGGTGGCGCTACCTGTCGGACATGTCATGAACAAAATAGCTCCCCCTATCGGAATTTTCCTGAACTAAAAATACGCCATCTGTTGGGTTTTCCCCCGAACTAAATTAGCGCCACCTAGCGGAATTTTCGTCGAACTACAATTGGTTGCCAAGAAGCGCCACCTAGCGGATTTTTTGTGAACTTTCTTCAGGTCCCGGATGTAGGTCAATGTCAAGGACCCGGATGTATGTCAATATCCCGGATGTAGGTCAAAGGTCAAGTACCCTGATGTAGGTCACGTGGCGCCGAACTAAACGTGTTTAACCTGTTGCGTCACCTACCGGAATTTTCCGGAACGAAAATGATCATGCCAGTAGCGCCACCTAGCGGATTTTTGGCAAAACTTAATGTTCGAGTACTGCCCAAATTCGTGCGTCTTGATTTGGTCGTTGGCGCCACCTGGCGGAATTTTTGTGAACTAAATTCGTATATCGGATGTGTCGTGAACTACAAGTGGTGCCATCTGACGGACAAGTTGTGAACTAAATGTAGAAGTACTGCCCAAATTCGTGTCTCTTGCACGCTTGCGTGCAATAGAGCCCCCTGACGGATACTTCACGAACCACAAACACCATCCCCTAGTGGACAAGTGACCGAACCCCATGTTAAAGCATAGGGATTTTCCCCATGTTAAAGCATAGAGATTTTCCCCATGTTAAAGCATAGGGAATTTTCACCATGTAAAGGATAGGGATTTGTCACCATAGCGCGTATGTAATGTAATCCCTTTATGTGTCGTCATGATGCAGTGACATCGTTAAAACTCTGCAGTCCGTGCTCTTTAATTTTCTACAATCCGAGAACTTTCGGCACACCCACGTGATCTTTATGGTCTGTGGACCGGTTATAAAAGGCCTGCGTCTGTTTTTTGTGGTTATTATATCTTACATTTTGGAAGATGAACAACATGACTAGTGATAACGTCCGACAAGGGATTTTGCTACCGAAGGCGCAGCCTTCTCCGGCTACGGGACTACTCGACCTCTCGACCACGACAATCAACCCGGACCAACATCCAACGAAAGTTGGGGTTAACCTCGCGTAAATTTAAACAACCACCAAAGTGGTTGTATACATTTTCAGAAAATTTTATGTTTTTGTCCTAGAGGGACAAAAAACATTAAATTTTCGCGAGGTTAACCCCAACTTTTTTTCTCTAGCTAACCTAATTATATATTTTTACCCTCTAGATGGTACCATCATGTGACGTAGTACTCCGATTATCCACTAGGGGGCGCTACACCGGATGTGATGTCATACCGGAAGTCACTTGACTGTCATGGCGGCCTCTACTAGGGACGCTACGCCGGAAGTAACGTAGTACCGGAAGTTATTTGAATGACATGGCGACCTGTCATGGCGGCCTCTACGCTTCCGCTATTCCCAACGAGTATGTGTGTCAACGAATAGAGAACTATAATGGCCGGTAGATGGCAATACTCTTACTAATTACATAGGTGTCCGTTGAGTGGCGTTGGGAACCATGATGGTCTCCTCTTTGAATGAAGTCCTGTCAGGTAGTTGTCCTTCGCTATCGTGTGGGGTATTACTCCGATTATCCACTAGGAGTCGTTATGATATATGTGATGTCATACCGGAAGTTACTTGAATGTCGTGACGGCCTGTCATGGCGGCCTCTACGGTTTCACCATTTCCGGAAGTGTGTCGACGAATAGAGATATGTCATGATCGGTAGATGACAATACTCTGATTAATTACATTGGTGTCCGTTGAGTGGCGTTGGGAACGATGATGGTCACCACTTTGAATGAAGTCCTGATACAGTTTTTGTGTTAAGGGCAGTCACGTGATGTACGTTCGGTCTGATTGGTTATGCAAATGAGATGATGCCGAAAACTAGTGTATACAGTTTAGTGTTTCGGTCATAGCAGTTTTCAAATTCGTTTGCTATGGCAGTCTATACTAGGGACGCTACGTCGGAAGTGGTGTCACACCGGAAGTTACTTGACTGTCATGACGGCCTCTGTGCTTCGGGTATTCCCGGAAGTGTGTCCACGAATAGAGATCTATCATGGTCAGTAGATGGCGATACTCTGACTAATTACATTTGTGTCCGTTGAGTGGCGTCGAATGGCGCCTCTCTCATGGACGTGCACAGTTTTTGTGTTAAGGGAAGTCACGTGATGCACGTTCGGTCTGATTGATTATGCAAATGAGATGACGCCGAAACCTAATAAGTGTTTGGTGTTTTTCTTTATCCGACAACTTTGATTCTTGTCACACGCTGATCTAAGTGTTTGGTGTTTCGTTTGTCACAGAATCCTGCAAGTTTGTTACACATATACATAACAGGCTAAAGTCTCCGTGCTGAACTGCACAGATACATCACTGGCTAACGTCTCTACTGAACGACACACAGACATTACCAGCTAACGTCTGTAGTGAACTACACACAGACATAACAGGTGGCGTCGAATGTCGCCTCTCTCATGGATGTGCAAAGTTTTTGTGTTAAGGGAAGTCACGTGATGTACGTTCGGTCTGATTGTTTATGCAAATGAGATGACGCCGAAAACTGTTGGGAACCATGATGGTCACCTCTTTGAATGAAGTCCTGTCAGGTTGTTGTCCTTACATGTTATTGACATAGTCGTTTTCTATCATATCAGTTTTAAAATTCGCTTGCTATGATAGCCTCTACTAGGGACGCTACGTCGGAAGTGACGTCGCACCGGAAGATACTTGACTGTCATGGCGGACTCTACGCTTCCGATATTCCCGGAAGTGTGTCAACGAATAGAGATCTGTCATGGTCAGTAGATGGCAATACTCTGACTAATTACATTGGTATCCGTTGAGTGATGTTGGGAACCTTGATGGTCACCTCTTTGAATGCAGTCCTGTCAGGTAGTTGGCCTTCGCCATCGTGTGGTGTAGTACTCCGATTATCCACTAGGAGTCGCTATGGCAGATGTGATGTCATACCGGAAGTTACTTGAATGTCGTGACGGCCTGTCATGGCGACATCTACGGTTTCACCATTTCCGGAAGTGTGTCGACGAATAGAGAACTATCATGGCCGGTAGATGGCAATACTCTGACTAATTACATTGGTGTCCGTTGAGTGGTGTCGAATGGCGCCTCTCTCATGGATGTGCACAGTTTTTGTGTTAAGGGAAGTCACGCGATGTACGTTCGGTCTGATTGGTTATATAGAGATCTGTCATGATCGGGAGATGGCAATACTCTATCTAATTACATTGGTATCCGTTGAGTGGTGTTGAGAACCCTGATGGTCACCTCTTTGAATGAAGTCCTGTCAGGTAGTTGACCTTCGCCATCGTGTGGTGTAGTACTCCGATTATCCACTAGGAGTCGCTATGCCAGATGTGATGTCATATCGGAAGTTACTTGAATGTCGTGACGACCTGTCATGGCGGTCTCTACGGTTTCACCGTTTCCAGAAGTGTGTCGACGAATAGAGATCTGTCATGGTCGGTAGATGGCAATACTCTGACTAATTACATTGGTATCCGTTGAGTGTTGTTGAGAACCCTGATGGTCACCTCTTTGAATGAAGTCCTGTCAGGTGGTTGTCCTTACATGTTATTGACATAGTCGTTTGAGTGGCGTTGGGAACGATGATAGTCACCACTTTGAATGAAGTCCTATCAGGTGGTTGTCCTTACATGTTATTGACAGTCGTTTTCGCTCATAGCGGTTTTCAAATTCGCTTGCTATGGTAGACTCTAACACACACACACACACACACACACACACACACACACACACACACACACACACACACACACACACACACACACACACACACACACACACACACACAAACACACACACAAACACACACACACACACAAACACACAAACACACAAACACACACACACACACACACAAACACACACAGACACACACTCACACCCACACACACACACACACCACACACACACACACCACCACCACCACCACACACACATACACACACCACCACCACCACCACCACACACACACATACACACACCACCACCACCACACACACACACACATACACACACCACCACCACCACACACACACATACACACACACCACCACCACCACCACACACACACACATACACACACCACCACCACCACACACACACATACACACACCACCACACACACACACACACACACACATACACACACACCACCACCACCACACACACACACACATACACACACACCACCACCACCACCACCACACACACACAAACACACATACACACACCACCACCACCACCACCACACACATACACACACACCACCACCACACACACACACACACACACCACCACCACCACCACACACGCATAACACGTCTATTTTCCTGAAAACGGAGGGATTTGACGCGAAAACATGGCGAGCCGTACTCTCGTGTGATGTGTCATCCGAAGTCTCGTGACACATCCCGGTCATAGTCTCGTCTCTTGTCTCGTGTCATCCGTAGTCTCGTGGCATATCTCTTGTCTCGTCGGTACTCTCGTGTGGTGTGTCATCCGAAGTCTCGTGATACATCTCGGTCGTAGTCTCGTCTCTTGTCTCGTGTCATCCGAAGTCTCGTGCCATATCTCGGTCATAGTCTCGTCAGTACTCTTATGTGAAGTGCCATCCATAGTCTCGTGTGATGTGGTATCCGTATGTGAGTGATCAGACACGAAGGCTGTGTGATTTGAGTGATTTGTTAATCGGGACTTAGACGAGTACCTTTACTTGTGAAGTGTAAGACACGAAAAAAGACGCAAGATGAGGTTTGCACAGTTTATTCGTGAACAACACAAACGTATTTACATGTCACGGTCCATAACTTCAAGAACCGGAGACTAGACATTGATACAGGGTCTTGCAAAGTTTAATCGTGGATAGTGTCGTCTTGAGAGTTCAGTTTTGCACACCTTGGTTATGGAGCTAATTTTGCCGCTAACCCTAACCCTAACGCTGCCCGAAATCCTAACCTTAGCCATAACCCCAACCCTAACGCTAACACAAAAATTGTGACATTCGTCACGTGAGTAGAAGTTGTGACGTGTTCAGGAGTGGTCGTTGTTACATTGGTACCATCGATAGAAGTTGTCACAACGGTCGTATCGCCAGAGGTTACGACGTCGGCGGGATCGGAAGTTGTCACATCGATCGTATCGGTAGCAGTTGTGACATCGACAGGAGCAGAAATTGCGACATCGTCAGAAGCGAAAGTTGGTACATCGCAGAGCCTAGTGTACCAGATGTCCTCGCTCTCTGGTTCCGTCGACACAGAAGGTCGATTGGTGATCGGCACGATGAATCGGTTCATTGGCTCGGCCTCATCGCTGGAGTCTGCCGCATCGCAAGGTCGGAAATAAGGTGTCTTCAACATGCTGTTAGGCGTGATGGCATCGTAATACGAATGATGAGCCGATTGACAAAACACAGCGCTTATATAGTTAGTGAATGTACCGAAAGGTCACGTGGGCGTGCCGAACGAGCACGGACTGTAGGTTAGGAAATACACATTCACGGGCTGTAGAGTAGATCAGACTTGCACAGCGAATACCAGTTCAAACCAGTTTACAAACAGACACCCATTTGAAGTAAGTTCAACTCTACTATGTAAAGACTATCGTCGTTTCTCCTTGTACTGCTTGGGTGTGTTCAGCAGTAGAGACAGTCGATTGGCGGGGCGATATTTGTCGCGACGACAGGAGAAGAGGGAGAAGCATCGACGGTTGCAGCAATACACTCCTTTTCTTGACGCTGAAACAGTGAAGGAATTAGCTTAATAATGAATGGTCAACTGGTATGTATAAGAAATTGAAGCTTACTGTTATCTCTTCAAGTTGTTTTTCAAGCTGTTCTTCGAGTTGTTGTTTACGTCGCCGCTGTTTATCTTGCTTCCTTTGGCAGCAGCCCTGCTTCACATGAGCGGGCCAATTCCCTTTATACTTGAAGGTACTGCCACACAGAGAGCAAGTATAACGAGGCGAAAGCTTCTGACACTTCGTCGGCGGTGACGATATCAGGTTGGTGGTTGGGTCGGTTGACGGTGTAAGTGACAGAGACGAAATTGGTTTGATCGTCGAACTGGTCGTCAAACTGGTCGTCGGACTGATCGTTGAACTGGTCGTTGGATGTTGGTCCGGGTTGATTGTCGTGGTCGAGAGGTCGAGTAGTCCCGTAGCCGGAGAAGGCTGCGCCTTCGGTAGCAAAATCCCTTGTCGGACGTTATCACTAGTCATGTTGTTCATCTTCCAAAATGTAAGATATAATAACCACAAAAAACAGACGCAGGCCTTTTATAACCGGTCCACAGACCATAAAGATCACGTGGGTGTGCCGAAAGTTCTCGGATTGTAGAAAATTAAAGAGCACGGACTGCAGAGTTTTAACGATGTCACTGCATCATGACGACACATAAAGGGATTACATTACATACGCGCTATGGTGAAAAATCCCTATCCTTTACATGGAGAAAATTCCCTATGCTTTAACATGGGGAAAATCTGTATGCTTTAACATGGGGAAAATCCCTATGCTTTAACATGGGGTTCGGTCACTTGTCCACTAGGGGATGGTGTTTGTGGTTCGTGAAGTATCCGTCAGGGGGCTCTATTGCACGCAAGCGTGCAAGAGACACGAATTTGGGCAGTACTTCTACATTTAGTTCACAACTTGTCCGTCAGATGGCACCACTTGTAGTTCATGACCTAGGCGAATTTAGTTCACAAAAATTTCGCCAGGTGGCGCCAACGGTCAAATCAAGACGCACGAATTCGGGCAGTACTCGAACATTTAGTTTGACAAAAATTCGCTAGGTGGCGCTACTGGCAAGATCATTTTCGTTTCGAAAAATTCCGGTAGGTGGCGCAACAGGTTAAACACATTTAGTTCGAAAAAATTCCGCTAGGTGGCGCCATTTGGTTATGTCCTATCCGATAGGTGGCGCCACCGGCGCCGCGTGACCTACATCCGGGTACTTGACCTTGATCTTTGACATTGACCTACATCCGGGACATTGACCTACATTCGGGTCCTTGACAGTGACCTTTGACCTTTACCTACATCCGGGACCTGAATACAGTTCACGAAAAATCCGCTAGGTGCGCTTCTTGCAACCAATTTAGACCGAAAAAAATTCGCTCGGTGGCGCTAATTTAGTTCGAAAAAAATCCGACAGATGGCGCATTTTAGTTCCGAAAAATTCCGATAGGGGAGCTGTTTTGGTTCGTGACATATCCGACAGGTGGCGCCACCGGCGCCACGTGACCTACATCCGGAGCATTGGCCTTGACCTTTGACCTTGACCTACATCCGGGACCTTGACCTACATTCCGGGTACTTGACCTACATCCGGGTACTTTTGCTCTTGCTCAGCGCAGCGCAAACGGTGCCCGGTACACCACCTACATTACTACTACCGTAAAAATGGGAGATGTTGAAGTTACTTGTCTAGTTGACACAGGTTCCCAAGTGAGTACTGTGACAGTCTTTCTTCCGCGAGTATATCGCTCGAAACAATCGACAGTTGGAGTCGTGTGGTTGGCTAAAATTGACCGCAGCCAACGGATTAGATATACCATACGTTGGATATGTAGAGTTAGATGTGACGGCTTTGGGACAGACCATTACCGCAAGAGGTGTTCTGGTTGTCTGTGATTCCACAGACGCAGAACAACGTGCATACAAGAGAAGTTGTCCGGGTGTACTGGGAATGAATGTCCTAGGTGCTTTTGACATTTCTCTTGGTCATCCAGAAGGATCTTTAAGGCCCGGTAATTACCGAGTAGATGAAGTAGTAGCTTCCATTGAACACGCGAATATGCATAACCGGAAAGGTTTCACACGAGTTGTAGGTTCACAGAGTCTGAGAGTTCCAGCAGAATATTGCGCTACTATTGTAGTATCGTGTTTGCTGTCGTCGTTGAACCCATTGTAGGATCCCTGCCTGCCGGAATATCCATGTGCTGCACGGTAACAAAAGTGCACCGAGGAGTTGTACCCGTGCAGGTAGTCAACACGAGTCACGAAGATGTGTGGCTGAAGCCACGAGTGAGAATTGGAGTCTACCAGACAGTTGACAATGTCAACGACGACGATGGAGTGTGTTTCCAGAGAATCTCACAAAATGAAGAGTTCGTAACCTTGAAGAAGAGCGTACAATCGCGTTCAGTCGGAACATTCGAGGGACTCACGAGTGTACTTGATGTTGGATCTCGGTGTAACCGCGAACAAGTAGACCGCTTACAAGAGTTGATATGTCAAAATGCAGATGCTTTTGCACGAACCGATGATGATCTTGGCTATACCGACATGGCGAGACACTCGATCAGGACTGTCACTGATGAACCCGTGAGGCAACAGTTCAGGAGAATACCTCCTACCCAGTATCAAGAGGTGAAAGACCATATCAAGGACTTGTTGAGTCGAGGCATTATCACGGAAAGTCACTCTGCTTGGGCTTCTCCGATTGTTCTTGTTCGCAAGAAAGATGGCAGTTTGCGCATGTGCGTTGACTATCGTCAGCTGAATGCCAAGACACACAAGGATGCTTTCCCGTTACCACGAATTGGTGAGTCGTTTGACGCTATGAAGGGTGCGAAATGGTTCACGACCCTTGATTTGGCCTCTGGCTACCACCAGATTGCCATGGACGATAAAGATCAAGACAAGACAGCCTTTGTCACGCCAATGGGCATTTACGAGTATACCCGCATGCCCTTTGGGTTGTGCAACGCTCCAGCGACATTTCAGCGTCTCATGCAGCGTTGCTTGGGAGACCAGTGTTACCAGACAGTACTGTGTTACTTAGACGACGTGATTGTGTTTTCGGAGACATTCGAAAGCCACATAGAACGCTTAGACATGGTGTTGCAACGATTGCGGAAAATCGGACTGAAGCTGAAGCCCAGCAAGTGTCACTTTTTGCAAAATGAAGTGACATACCTCGGACATCGTGTATCAGCAGACGGTATTTCAACTGACCCTGCGAAGATTGTTGCTGTTCAGAGATGGCCATTACCAAACACTGTCAAACAGCTACGCTCATTTCTTGGATTTGTTTCCTACTACCGGAAATATGTTCAGGGCTTTAGCAAGATTGCTGGTCCGTTGCATGACTTAGTCACTTGTGTGAACAAAGAGATCAAAGAACATGGAAGGATGAAGGGTTCCTTCAAAGATCGATGGAATCGTGAATGTGATGAAGCTTTCCAGTCACTGAAGGAAGCTTTGTCTACTGCTCCTGTCCTTGGATACGCGGACTACACACGGCCGTTTGTTGTCGAAACCGATGCTAGCCATCTTGGACTTGGTGCTGTCATTTCGCAAGATCAGGTCGGACGACGTGTTGTTATCGCATACGCTAGTCGATGTTTACGACCCCCTGAGCGTCAATACAGTTCCATGAAGCTCGAAATGCTTGCATTGAAATGGGCCGTTACGACCAAGTTTCGCGCATACTTGTATGGCGGAGAGTTTGTGATCTACACCGACAACAATCCGTTAAAGTACCTTCAGACTGCCAAGTTGGGAGCAGTTGAACAGCGTTGGGCCGCAGAATTAGCACCTTTCAACTTCACGATTGAATATCGTGCAGGACGACTGAATGCCAATGCAGATGCATTAAGCCGACAAATACATGAAGATGTATCTGACCTGATTGACAGTGATGAGGATGACGATGTCCAGCAGATATGTGCTATATGCGTGCCTCGTGTACCTTGCTACCGAGAGAGCTTCGCGGGTTGCTAGCTACTGAAGCCAAAGTTCAGCAAATAAAAGCAAGTGTCAGAGGTGTTGAGACACACGAGATTAACGAGTCGCCCTTGCCACCGACGATGCAGGCGTCGTCCGCATTTCCATCACAATCGCATGCCGAGATTACAGAGCTGCAGATCAAAGATCCCGATATCGGCAGGTTTCTGTTGTACTGGAGAGCGGGTGAGCGACCGATACACTGCGATTCGGATATCGTGATGAAGTTGGTACGACAATGGCCAAAGTTATCTGAACAGAATGAAATTCTGTATCGTACTGTGATGAATTCACAGAGAGAACTAGTGAGACAATTGGTCTTGCCGAGCGTGTTAAAATCACAACTGTTGGAAGCTGTTCATGATCTAATGGGACACCAAGGTGGTGATCGAACCATTCAACTTGCATGGAGTAGGTGTTACTGGCCAGGAATGCATCGTGAGATAGACACCTACGTCAAGAACTGTTCCAAGTGCACATTAGCAATGATGCCTCGTCGCAAGATCCATGCACCAATGGGAAATCTCCTGGCGTCGAGACCCTTGGAAGTCGTGGCTATCGACTTCATTCAACTGGAGAAAGCCACCGATGGCCGAGAAAGCGTGTTAGTGATGGCGGACGTCTTTACCAAGTACACATGGGCTGTACCGACGCGTGATCAAACAGCGCGTACGACTGCCCGTGTCTTAGTTCGAGAGTGGTTTCAACGCTTTGGCGTCCCGCAGCGAATCCATTCCGATAGAGGTAGAAACTTCGAAAGTGCAACCATTCGAGTGTTCTGCAAACTGTATGGAGTGCAGAAATCGCGTACTACTGCGAGGGGAACGGCCAGTGCGAAAGATTTAACCGCACACTACACGACCTACTGCGAACTCTTTCTCCATCGCACAAACGAAAGTGGACTGAATACCTTCCAGAGTTATGCACATCATATAACGCGACGCCCCATGCGTCCAACGGATACTCGTCGTTTTACCTTCTCTTCGGTCGAGATCCGCGACTTCCGATTGATGTTCTGCTGAGCATTACCACAGATGATGATCAAGATGGAAGCATTGATGGCTGATTAGCTATCCATCAGAGGAGACTGAGAAACGCGTATCGTAATGTGAAGGAGCGTGGCGAGAGGACTGTTGCGGATCGAAATCATCTACATGAGAGGAGGAAGATCAGCGAGCCTCTATCGATTGGCTGCAGAGTATACGTCCGTAATCGGCCACCGGGACGCAACAAGATTCAAGACGCCTGGTGTCCTGATATTTACAAAGTTACCGGTGTGTCAGAGCAGCCTGGAAGTCCTTATCACATTGAACGAGCTGACGGCTCAGGGCATCCACAGACGGTTTGCCGAGCGAACTTACAGCCTGTAGGTCTTCACGTGATCGTTCCAGACCGCACCTTGACGGACGTCCCAGAAGAACCCGCGACAAGCCGCGATAGCAGCTCAGATGATGAAGAAGAGGAAGGCATTTTCGTTCGTCTCATTCCCGCGGATGAAGAAGGTCCTACTCATTCAGCAGATATCGCTCCCATGAACGAAAGGCAGGAAGCCGAGATTGTTGAAAGGGTCGAACCTGTTGTGTTACCGCTGGTTGCAGCACCCAGACGATCGAAACGAATAAGAGAACGGAGGGCTGCAAAGGAAGGGATTACCAGTTCATATGGTATCGATGCTGGAACACCGATGCCCGCTCCTCGATTACTTCGTAATGCACCTGCTCGGCTGGAGATGAACACTGACCAGGCGACAGTAGTACAGTTGACGTCTTTTATGACGAGTATGTTTGTTGCAATGCGACAAAGTGGAGTCATCCCACATTAACCGAGACGGTTACCTTTAAGTTGGGGGGAATGTACTAGGGCGTTCTTTCTTTTCTTTCTTGGACCAATTGTGCAATTTCAGTTTGACCCTGTTCTTTGCAGTTTATTTTAGCGGCGCTTAATTACGGTGCGACACCTTTCTGCAGCGCGATGAAAAGGTCCTTGCCACGAGGTTATGTGTCGTGAGAACATTTTATTTGTTGGGATGATTTATGACTTAACAGGTGTGGACCGGGATGGTTACCTAAACTACAATATTACAACTGATGTTGTGCACGTACTATCATTTATTGATATTATTCGACCGAAATGTTGCGTTGTTATTATTAAGAGTGGTGATTCGATTTCACTGTAGTGTAGATGTTGTGTTTCTCATAAACAAATGTTTGCTACTTGTGTGTAGGGAAATAGTTGGGATTGTGACAAGTTGCATTAATTCAATTTTCATACCTAGACATTATTATATCTGTAAATTGTTAAATCACACTGGTAGGCTGTTTATCTCTTGTAATCATTGTTGATACTGTGTGTAGTATGTACAACTGATATCATGACAGTTCAATATAAGCTGCTCCGTTGGTTGCCAATGGCAGTGCTCAATTATTTGCAATCGCAATATGTTTGGTAGAATACTGACATATTTCTTACTTTAGAAATATGGAAACATTTGCAGTTGTGTCTTATGATCACTGTTTCCTTTGTTGTAAGACTGACACTTGTCTTCTTTCTCTGAAGATATGGTGATTGTTCTGTTCCCTTACTGTGTGCCTAGATCGGATATAGTTCACTGGAGCGATGTTTGTGTTTTATTTACTTTTAAAACGATTGTGCTGACATTAGTATTATTGTTTGTGTTGGCAGATTACTCGCCTCTGTCGTCTCTTTGTTCGTATTGGAGTGAAAATGTAACGCCAAACTTGGCAAACGAACCTTAATAAAGGGATTTTATTCCACGTTAGTGCAGTTGATATTTGACAGTTTGGTGCACTAGAACATATAGTTCGACATTTCATAACAAATAAAACTGAAAACCACAAATATTCTATATATTGCATTGTCCCGCCTGTGCTCTCTTTACAAATTTGCCTGCATCCATCCTTGCCAAGTGGCCAGCCCGTCGTATCCGGCTTCTCGCCAGTCTTCCTGTTAAGCTGCATTCCATCACAATATCCTTCCTTAGGACCGGCCATCCTTCTTCTGTTCACGCTCTTAATTATTCTTGGAACCAAGTTGTTCTCACAAACCTGCAGCGTCCGTGGTAGTTCTGTCAGCGCCAATGTCTCCAGACTATCAGACGTGCCGGTGCAATTTTTTTCAGGACATTCCCTTTTAGCTTATTCGATTTTTCTATGATTTCCTTTATCTTTCTCCAAGCATTCGCTCCATATAATGTCGCATGCCTATGGCATGACGACCGTTCTAGCTAACTGCAACGTTGCAATATCTAGATGCAACTGCAATATATGAAATGTCCACAGACCGTCATCAAGTCAAACAATCTTGCTTCTGACCACATTGTCTTTGCAGCTTCCCTGTTCCAACCACACGTCTCCCCTCTAAGTTAATACAATCACGAAAGAGAGAGAGAGGGCGGGCGGGCAGGCAGGCAGGCAGGCAGGCCGACCCAATGTGTGTGTGTGTGTGTGTGTGTGTGTGTGTGTGTGTGTGTGTGTGTGTGTGTGTGTGCGTGCGTGTGCGTGTAGGTAGGCCTATACATATGTTTAGCCCCCAATATTTCGGCAAGGTTTTGTGTGAGCCTCAAGGCGAATGCAATAACTGTTGGGAGTTTTTGATGAGCATCCAGGGGATGCAGCCTCAGCCCCCAATATTCACCACGTCTAGCAGTCTACACCCCGTTATAAGAAACTCGATCTGCAGATTTGGAACCAGGGTTCCATGCAAATCTTTTTTAGAATAACATATAGGCCTTATGCGATGTTTTGTTTAAATTAGCATTTATGAATACCTGTAGCAATATCGACTCGTATCTTCGAGCATGATCCATTACATCACCTAGAAGAAACAATAAATATACGATTACACCCCCCCCCCCACGGGTGATCTGCAGCCGCAAGGGTTCATAATGTCACACTCTGTTATATGTTTGTGTGTTTTATCTGGTTGCTCTCGTGTATAGTTTGGAGCATTTGCCCGTCATAGACCACGAATTTGATTAGTCTAAATCCAGACTGGGCGGAAATAAATACATATAATGCATCAATCAAAGGCCGCAATGTGAAAGGCCGAGCGGACGTCTTTGAGAGTCTAGTTCACGTCGGACACTGGCTGTGACCATACTGCAAAAGGGTAAGTAAATCGGGAAATGGCATGATCAATCACTGGCTACATCTGGCATAATAATTATGTATGTCATGCTAAGTTCAGTATTAACACAACACCTGTACACAGTTGAGATATCGACAAAGATTTACCCATATAATATAAGTAAACTTTTTTTTAAAGTCATGCCGGAAGTTGTGTGGCCTGATTCCCGATTTGCTTTCGAGTCTCACATTTGCCGTCTCGCCCGTCACGGTGTTGGTGCGTACGGGCCTGGGCATTGAATACAGAAGTGGAGCAAGTTATATTTGCCGGTTTACTTAGCATTTAGTACTGTATTCGTGGTGATTTCTCTGGCGAAATATTTGACCTGGGTTATGCGCTCTTACACAGGAAGCTGTTTTCATATCGTGTGCACCATTTTAAGACGTAGGAACTAATAGAGAGAGGAGTATCTGTGACGGATTTGTCAGGTCGCAGCCGGAAGAAAAATGACGGAGTACAAGCTTGTTGTAGTAGGGGGTAAGTGCTATACGTTGTCACATTCGACATCCTATATAATCGACTTCTTGAACATGTAGCTGCATTAACGTAATGCTAAACTGCTGCTATAATAAATTTTCACTGGAATATAGTGGCCGGTAATACCGCAAGGTGGGCGTTCTCGCCCTAAGACTAAACCTAAGACCTTTCAGTTTCAAACAAGTTAGTTGGTGACACCGGCCGACCCATGCTTGACGTGCCATCGTTGCCCGGCCGTGGTGAGGCCGAGGGTGTCAGACTTGCGGTCGGTCGATACAGTGACATATACCACTCGGTGGGGGAGGGGCGTCATCTTTTACCTTTCTTGATCTGTTGATGACACACGTTACTTTGGTGTAAACATAAA
Source organism: Escarpia spicata (assembly GCA_963995525.1). Lineage (NCBI taxonomy): Eukaryota > Metazoa > Annelida > Polychaeta > Sabellida > Siboglinidae > Escarpia > Escarpia spicata. The sequence continues at coordinate 8,725,823 of OZ023212.1, forward strand.
AAAGGCAGGTGTGTCAGGGTTGAATGTATCATTGTAACTCGGAAAGAACAGTGGTTTTTGGGGGTTATGGAACTTTGAAATGTCAATCACTCAATGACTCCAGTTATCTTACAGACACCTTCCTCTAAGACTAAGTCTAAGCTTGTAACAGGTGTAACATATCCAGATCCGGGTTCAATTCTTAATTGAATTGGAATTAATCTTTTACCTTTCTTGATATGTTGATGACACACGTTACTTTGGTATAAAAATAAAAAGACAGGTGTGTCAGGGTTGAATGTTTTCGACCACTGTGTATCGTTGTAACTCAGTCAGAACAGTGGTTTTGGAGGTTATTGAACTTACGGATTCATTGAAATGGAGGTAGGTTTTTCTTTTCAAATGCCAGATCCCCAGAATAGTGGCAGAATAATCAGATATTGATTGTGGTCACTTAACGGAAGAAGAAAAGACTCCAGTTATCTTACAGACCCCTTCTTCTAAGACAGCTTGTAACAGGTGTAACATCTCCAGACCCGGGTTCAATTCATAATTGAATTGATCACAAAATTGCATGAATTGAAATTGAATAAAATCCAAACAGACTGAATTGGAATTGAATTGTAATTGAATCCTGCAAAGTAAAATGAATTGTATGAATTAATCGAAAGGGAAAATTTATTTACAATGTTTTTCTATATAAATTGACACGTGTATATACTACAAAATATGTTAAACTAACATTTTTGGATGTGTCTTTCTGGTTATAATAAAGCAACCAACTACCAGTATCTATATGCACAAAAGGATTTGTCACCAGGCAAAACATGGGTTGCAATTCTTTGTCTAGCATTTCCCTGCTGTCTCAGTCTCTGTTGTACCCCAGTTCTAGTAGCAGATAGAACAGAGCTGCTAAGTGCTAATTGACCACCAGAGACCAAAATTACTGTTTGCTGAGGGGGTGAATTAGCATTTTCTAATGTCCAGAATTCAGCATCCCCTTTGTTCTTTAGCCAGGCTGCATGGTAGTACCATACTATACTGGTGTGTACAGGTTGGCTGACTTGAGTCAACAGAACCATTCAAAACACTCAGATTGCAGTACCTGTTTAGCACTGTCTCTTCTGAGGACAATGCAGGCATTTTATTATGGACTTCCTGGCTTATGATTACTTAAACAACTTAAAGGGCTACTGTTTGCTAATGTTGCATATTTTAATTATAATTAAATTGGAATTGAATAAAAATGAATTGAATTTGAATTGACCCTTTATGTGAGTATGTTGATTTGGAATTGGATTGGAAATGATCCTTGGCATATATACATATGCCAAGGATCATTTGGTAATAAACAGTCTGAATCTGATATGAATTAGAATTGATAAAAGTGAATTGAACCCAGGTCTGAACATCTCATAATAAAGTTACCCAGTACTGTCACAGTATTCCGTGAATAGTTTGTAGTTTGTTCTGTGAGTAAAACAGTTAGTTTGGTTATATATGTGTTTAAAAAATGTAAGTTTAATGGGCTAATATATGTAGGTTGGAGTTAGATTCATTGGCCAATGTGAACTGGTACATTTGGGTCAAGTTAATTGGCCAATGGGGGCTGTTACATTTGGTTAGAACTTTACACGTATACCTACAAGTCAAGTAATCCACATAATTGGATCTATATTGTCATTTTCCACCTGTTCTCGGGGCTACATTTTGAGAGATAGCCTTCCTCCAATCACACCTGACACCGGGGATTAGAACCAACATCTCGCTCCTTGTAATTTCTCTCTCTCTAATGTTGTGTGCCAGTCTGCTATGATTCAGACATGAACATCATAAAAAACTGTATACATTAAAACCTCACTTTACGGTTACCTCATTCAATACATCCACTTTGCAAGTTTGCAACTACAGTTACCACAGTACAGTCCCACACCCAACTTATTTCTATAACAATAAAATATGAAACTAAGTCCTAATGTGATTACCTTGCTGTCCTACAGGGTCGAGCACGGATGTTATTATATAAAATGCCATTTTCGATATAACACAACTTTTTGATTAATGGCTTCAATCTAATGATATTACACATGTCCAAGGACACTAATATATATATATATGTATATATACTATAAGTATACAAAATATTAGATGGTTGTAAACGATACTTTTCAAGATATCTTATTTTGAAAATGAGGAATTATATTGTAATGGCAGTTTGGCACCTGGCAAGAGACAAGCACAACATTTTAAAAATGTAACTTAGGGAAATAATAATGTGAACAATTTTAGATAAATAATTTGATATGTGGACAATGGAACAAGTTTCATTAAGGGGGCTCTATACTTTCAGAAGAAAAAATGCTGTGATTTGTATTAAAACACTTATTTGCATTCCAATGTACACAATGGAGTATGATGTACAAGAAAAAAAGAAAAAATTTGAAATCGACCAATCGGATGTCATAAAAATGGACGCCATCTTGGATTTTTGTGTTGACCACGAGAACATCTGTATCTTAAAAACTACTCAACATAGAAACATGGTGTTTTCTGCATCTTTTTGAGAAAGAAACATTCTGTGCACTGAACTAGGATTTTATATGTATTCCGTTTTTAAGATTTTTTTATTTTACGTTCATATTTGCTATAAAAACATCCAAATTTACAATTATTTCAAAACAGCAATAAATTCACAAATTACCTCATTTTATTAAACTCCTAGTTCAGTGCATTCAATACAGTGAGGGCAAGCAACAGTGAAAATTGCATAGCCTTATGTTGAAAACTGTTTGATTTATCACTGTCCCAAGACTAGAAAAACACCAAAAAAGTATTTCTGAGAAAAAACGATATGAAAATACAGTTGGCTACTTTTTTATGGTTATCTGTGAAACTTACCAGAAAAGTGCGTTTATGGGGTTTTTAAATGCTCCTGCTTCATATGTTATCCCTTCTGACAGTAGTTGGGTGTCCTCGCAGGCCAATCGCCGCTGTTGCTTTGCCTGCCGGATGTCCTTCTGTGCCTCAAGAGAACGCCTTATTGCTTGCCTTATCCACTTTTTGTCCTTTGCGACAAGGCATTTCACTGTGTGTCTTCCCGGTGTTATGCCAAGTTTTTGAAGCACTCTAGCCATTGAGACAGTGCCATCATTGTAGTGTGCTACAGCATCATCTGGGGCCAGTTGCACTGTTGTAGTTCCAACAAATATTTCTTTCGGACATTTTCCCCATACGACAGAATTGAGACTTTCAACAGCATTTTGTGTTAGGCCATCGACACACTTGAGTAGCATCTGCAATGTCGTGTAATGTTTCTGCATACGTATGAGGCGTCATAGCTGTCGGCATGTTTAGTATCCCACACAATGTCTCCATGTCAGAGAATCCTGCTCCAACTGTCCGCATCCCAGCAACGAATCGGCGGTTCACTTCAAATGCCCAAGATCCTCTACATCTCTGCAACGAGAAAAACTTTACCTCAGTCACAACTCTCGTCATTGCATGCCAGAATGAACTGCCGTGACAATCCCATTTTAACTTGGCTGTTTTCTGTCAGACACAAATGCCCACATTTACACACAGCACACGTGACATGGCACAGCTGTTTATCACAGAGCACAGTATTGATATGTCAAATATTCCAAAGTTGGAAGTGTTTTCTCCAAAATCGGACCAGTCGGCATTTGCAAGTTTCATTTGAGATGCAGATATGCCACTAGTGCTATTGTCATTATCGACATTACCATCCGGCACAACCTGCCTGTCAGTGTCACTGTCAGTACAGGTTGTCGACAGTTCTGGCTCAGGCTCTAGCCCCGGCGTACGCACAGTGTCCACATTACTACCATCAAATTGTGGCTGAATTGTGTGTCTATTACCATGGAACTTACGCTTTGCCTTTCTTATTGTTGTGTTTTGTTGGAGGCATGGTAAATGTGGTAAAATAAGAGTAAAACTTGATTGGAACAGTGTAAACACGGTAAAAATTGTTTGCTTGCGCTAGTAAACAGGAAGTACCAGTATGCTAACGCAGCTTGTAAGAACTGCTGTGATTGGCCAATCGGGCTGTATATCATTAACTTTGGTGTATCTTAGCCAATGAAATTCCTTGATTAAACCCATTGGGGCCACATTTTGGTAAGGCAAGTATGGTGACCAAACATGGCAATACAGAAAAAATTAAATAAAAATATTTAATACTAAGAAAGTTATAGCATTTCATGTAATAGCAGGGTAATTTAAATAACAATTCACCTGCGGATGGGGTTGAAATAATGTTTTTTTGTTTTAATAGGAGCTTCTAGGGAAACAGCAACTTTGCAAATGTTTGCCAAATAATATAGCATTCCAAAAAAACATAAAACATAAAATTGGAAATTATTTATGAAATTTCAGTTTTGAAAGTATAGAGCCCCCTTAAGCTATGTCATGTTGTTTGTTTTTATCTGACTCTGTGACTGGTTTTCCTTTCTCTGATCACCTGGAGCCATGGACAAATTTCAAAATAAAACTCATTGCACTGGAGTGGATCTGAAACCAGAACAACGATTACAACTTACTAACGTTATACTTTCTAAATCTAATGTACCGTTATTACAGAGTTAACGTTTGTAACAAATATAGCTACTTTGTATAAGTACAATTGTTTTTAATTATAAAATAATATTAAATAGAACTATCTGTAATCGCACATTTAACACTGTTTCTTTGTAATCTTTGTAAAGTTGGATATTCCTTTTAAAATTTGTTTGTGTTTTGTCACCATTGACTAGGTCAATCAATGAGTGTGCTTTGTTTAACGGAGAAGTAGTAAGTTGAAATATATATTATATATGTAGTGTTTCCCCTGGTATATGATGAGTGAGGCGGGTGGCCTTGCTGTTTTTTTCCATGCTGCCTTGCCCAAAATATGCTGAAATTGCTGCCTCATAGCTATTTTGTGTGCCAATTTTGTGTTCTTTCGCAATATATTCAGACAAAGTTGTGCAAAAAAACTTTTTGGAAAGTTGATTTGAGTGAAGTACTTACGAATATAAACCACCAAAGTTCACATCTCATAAAAGATGCCTGTTATCAATAACTTGGGCTAGACAATGATATGTTTGTACAGAAATTGGATATACTAAACAACTTGTATTGTTTTATAAAAAGAACACAATTTGAGAAACATTCTTGCGATTAATAGAAACATAGTTTTGTGGCATTCCAGAAATTACTGTTTAATTAATTGCATGGCATGCTAGAAACAATTAAAATATAATATTTGGAACATAAACCACCAATTTACCATAATATTATGATATTATAATCATTTAAAGGTGATGATGAAAGGGTCTCCAGATGACACCACTGGATGCTTCCAAGAGAAGTCGAGATGGTATTCGACTGAACAGGTCTGCCAGGCAGTAAAGTGTAAAGCGCTTTAAGCAGTCCTTAGGACTGGATACCTTGCTATATAAGAACTTACCTTTTACTGACTCTGTCAGCTTGGTAACAAGGCCTAGGATTAGGGCAAGGAAATGGAAACCACACCTGGACTGAATATCGGTGGTCATGTGGAAACCACATCTCATCTGAGTACTAGTGGTAAGGTGGAAACCACATCTCAACAAAGTACCAGTGGTAAAGCGGAAACCACACATCAACTGAATACCAGTGGTCAAATGGAACCACACCTCAACACGATGAAACAACCATGATTACTGACTTTTATCAATCTTGATTACCCCGGTACTACATTTACAAGTACTGTCTTGTTGTTTTATATCTTCCCCTCTACATTCAAGAGTAAAAGTTAAAACATTCCTCAGAATGCACCATTGTTAAGCTAGTTTTTAAAAAAATTTGGGGGGAGCATGCCCTGGGACCCCCCTAGAAATGCTTTGCACCAGCAGCGCTTGCATACCCCACCCCTCGCCCATAACTTGACCGAGGGGAAACACTGCGTGACTGGTCAAAAATGGCACACTCATCTTTTCATCTTTGTTCAAAATTCAACAATTGTATCAGTTTATTCTGGAGCATTTAGTTTAAAAAAAATTGAAGATTGTTTACAGTTGCAACCTGTTAGCTCCTAAGTTTTCCTTTACACCTTTCATCATCTTTATTACTGTGGATGAAGATGAACAATGCTCTTAAAAAAAGGCTGATTCACTAAACACAATATAATCTTCTGTGGTCCGCTGGTTGACCATGTCAGTAATGGAATGGAGAAGCCTGAAGCAGTCATCAGATTCTTCCAATAAAAGTGACGCTTTGGCATATCGTAAATGCTATAAAGCGAAGTCGTTTACTGTCACTAGTAACTTTAACATTTATCAGAAAATTACATTTTACATGTACATGTATGTTGCATCCATTTTGAGAAAGTCAATTAACCAATACAGTTGCTCTGCTTGGAAATTACATTGTTTAGCAGATCGGATTTGTCTACAGAGATTTTCATTATGATCCTGGTGCACTGGTTGCTTGTCCTTCCAGTCAAGATCTGGTGAACAGTTTGGTGATCATATCACATTCAGGTGTGTACAGTGGAAAGACACCTACTTTATGCAATTTAATCTCAAGTGTTTCTTATTGGAATAGTTTATTATAAGTGTGAAATACTTTGGAAGCATCCAGCTTTGCAGCTGAATCAGAAGTACTCCTACCAACTGTTGACACAAATTTTAAAATTTGAGATTTTATGCTTGGTTTGAATGTTATTTTACGATAGATTTAACAGTGTAGTACTGTAACTATAGACCAATCTTTCCGACTGTCATGGTTCTACCATACTAATATGATAAGGCATGTATGTGAAATTTATGTTCTAATGTTAAATTTGTTACAGGTATCAACATTAGTTTGAAGCCATTGCATGTAATATTTGCAGTTACATGTAACTGTTATCAGAGAAGCATGCATATCTGCTCCTAATGTCGGTAATTCAGCAAGACAAATTACTGTCAGTGACCTTCAAAAATTGATCCAAAATCAAATGTGAGCCAACCCGGAGAGGTAGTAGTAGTTAGAATCAAATGTTGACCTTCAGGCAAGACAGGCTGTGACAGTTACATCAACACCCACTTTAATAGCAATTCTAATGTATCCCACAAATTCTGATGCATCCCACAAAGGTGTTTTAATTCAAGCACTGTTTGTCACTAGATATGTCCTAGGACACATAGACATATGCAGTAGTAATGACTAATGAGTGGCCTTAATGTTAAAGTACTTGTTTAGTTGCATTATTGGAGTGTATACAGTGCATTTAGCAGGTCTAGTTGTCTTGAAGCACTGCAGCAACCGATCAGTAGTCATTATCAGTACAGTGGAGGGGTTTTTAATTAAATTGATACATAATATTAGTTTTCTTATAAACATCTTTAGATGTTGATACGGAATATAAGTTGGTAATTAATATCGGTGCCGTTTTGTAAACAATAATCAGATGTAGTAGTAGCTAAAAGTTTGTGCCATCAGAATTAAGAATATATTGACAACCTATGTACAGTACACTACAGCTAGTCAAGAAAATTACTTTAAAGTTTAAACAGATTTTGATCCAAATGGGTAGATGGTTCTACTCAATACTTGCTACATTCTAGTGCCTATTACCTGGCATATAGTTTACAAGGACGGTAATCTGGTCTAACCAGTAATCTAAAAATAATAAAGTAATTTGCATAATATTCTTTAATAAATCACACTATGCCATTTATTGATACATACATGTATAATACTACAGTGTATATATATCCATGTATTCCAACTCAAAGAATAACAGTTGAGTACCAACATCTAGACAATGCTAAAACAATACTTAATGTATTCGGTGTACTGACACAGTTATTTATTGATATAAAGTTCAACCTGAAGGGAATTTTCAAAACTAGTTAGGAGAAGTTGATGGGAAAATCTAACTAAATACAGCTGGGGAGACAAGATCAACACAAGCGATAAATTTAGAAGAGACTTGATTGTGTCAGTTGGCCGGGCGGGTAATCGATGGCCTTCACTTCTATCTGCACCAGTCATTTGAACCAGATAGAATTTGTGTCTATTTCTGTACAGTATTCCTTGAGCTACAGGCATGGATGGTTTAGGCAGAAATGAGGTGAGATTTGTCCATTTTCTACACTTGTACGGGGCAAAACCGTTTAATGATATATGTGAAATGGAAGTGGTTGTAGGTTGGTGAGGTTGGAAGTGTTTGACACAATGGGGGAAAGTTTTGTTGTATTACTCATTTATAAAATGGTGCAAAAATATTACTAAATATTTTATGTCATTTGTGTGACATTATTATTGCATAACCATGAATTAAAAAATTCCGTCTAGGAATATGCGATTTATGAATGAACTTGAATTTTACATGTATCCGAGAAAGACGCCTTGTATGGGATTTATATTTTAAGTATTGTAATTCAAACTAATTGAAAGCAATTATCCAATGCCACAAACAACTATTAAGGTGTGTATGTACTTTCTTAGAGTTTTGTTATAATTCAAATGTCAGAAACCATATATATGTACATTAATAACATAACATCATTTTAAGGTTTCCATACGAGCTGTCATGAGACTCGCGTTCTATGTAGACTATAAAGATGTTAGCCACATTTGCTAATTTGAGTCCCCTTTCTGTGTCATCTGATACAGAATGAACAATTACTGACTGAAGATTGCTGTTCTAAATTTAGTCAACTTGGTAATGAATCATTGGGTATGTACTGTAACTGTTACGCAATTGGAATGTAATCCCATTGTGGGATTTACTTTTCACTTGTTGGTTGTTGCATCTAAATGCATGCAAGGTCAGATCCTGGATGAATATTAACACCATGAAGACTCCCAGAGGAATGTCCAATTGTACTGTACATTCAATACATGGCTATCATAGCATATTCTTACAAATTACATTCTTTTGTTTACTGAACTTTACAAAATGGTGTGTGGTTTCATTAAGATATTGACGTCAGCTTGGTGCTACATTTTGTGTCATTTTCGATTTGTTTGTCATGAAATAAAACTGACACATCGCTAAACAACGTCAACAAAAGGATGTTCACTCCAATGGTTGCAGAGACAGTCTACTTCAGTTGAGTCACGACCTGCAGTAGCACAGAAAGAAAACACCAGCACTGCCTTTATTCTTCATTATGTATACACAAATAACCAGTAAGCCAAATGTCACTTACTTATGTGGAGTGGCTGACTTACTGTAAATATTTAGGTCATCACAGTCTCCATAGACCCAGCACACCAGATCAAAGTATTTCAGTCTCGTTTGATTTCCCTGTGCAACTGCCCGTTAGCAGTAATAATGATAATGGATTGTTTGCCTTACATGGTCTAGATTTCATTATGTTGAATGCATTCTTCGGGAATTCATTGTTGGGGGGGTTAAGTAGGCTTAAAATCTCCTTGTGGCATCTGTACAACTGGTGTAGTCTTGGGGAGTGGAGGATTTGTTAAAAATAGCAGTCAAACTGGTTCTGATAGGTTCTGTTTAGCTTCAAGGAAATACTTGTCGATGGCCTGAACCCTTCTCTGCGTATAAAGCTTGTAGACACGTACAGCAGGATGCTTCTGAGAACAAGGTTGGAAGGTGCATGTAGCTATTAGGCGCATGAAGCATTTTGATGAACATTGCAAAAACAGTAACAAAATGTTGTGGTGAAAATGTCTAAAAAGCAGATCTATAGTAAGCACCCACCATATAATTAGCATAATTTCTAGACACTGATAATGTTGAGAAAAATTCCCGGTAATGTGGACAATTGTATGAGCTAGTAAGTGTTATTAGAGAACTATTGGGCAATTCCATGAAAGGTGTCCTTGCAGGGTTGAAAGGTTTTAACCGCCCGGTTAAAACCGGGTTCATTTTCCCTGAAAAGTAGTCAAAACCCGATCAAAACATAATTTAGTGATAATTGTGTCATTAATATTTCTGTAATTAATTGTTAATCACTATAAAAACAATGCAAGTGTCAAAATATAAGAAAAGTTTTTTCATTATGTACAAATACTGAATTAAACTAGTGAATGTCTGTGACATACTTTCAACTTATGTTTTTATAAAAAGGGTGATTGGGAGGAATATCAAGTGTTAACTGTGATGTTCAGAGATGTCCTGTACGACACGTTTTGGCTGTCCGTATGATGCTTTTTCTTGTCAGATACGACTTTTTGTCAACACGGTAAAAAAGCTTATATTTTAATGAAACAACTTCTGACTACTTGTTAAGATCATTAACTATTAAAAAAAATAAGTTTCAAGAACGTTTTCATCATCAACTCGCAGAATTATCCAACTTAATATGTGTTGACCCAAAATTGTTTATTCTCTGGTTCCCGTACGGCGCACCACTTCTTTACTAATTAAATCTTCACAAGAATTTAGAGTTGGCAATTAGGATAAGTTATCATATGGGAAGACTCTCTGTTAGTCACATAACAGCTGGTGTTTGTATGGTTGTGTGTTCTAAAGATAAAAAATATCTTCTGGATGTCCCGTACGGTATGGTATGGAATCGCCCTCTTGGTGTTTTGGCTCATTCTGATTTATTTTCTTAGCCAACTTAGCAAAGTAGCTAAAAGTTGGCATACCCCAAGACTGTGACATGCAAAAAGCAGGAATGTGATAAAGACTGGAGCAACCTGTGTACTGTGGTCTGATAGAACAAAGAAGTTAAGTAGAGCATTGTGTCGTTTCAGTCAACTCAACCCAGGTTTGAATCCAGTTGCCTCAGTTTTGAACCTTTGGCAAGTTCGTTCACTCTACATTGGTCCAGTTCACTCAGCTGCATGACTGTGTACCTGGCAATAGACTGCTAGATATTAGTATACAAATAGTCTTTGCATGCTAAATTGTAACATGCCTGAATACTTCCCAGAGAAGTCGAGATGGTGTTCAATTGAACACATCTGGCTGGGAGTGAAGTGTAAAGCACTTTGAGCAGTTCTAAGGATTGGGTACTGTGCTCACTAACCTTTAAATTGTGACAATTAATTTATCAATAGTCCCTAGCCAGGGGCTGAAGGGGCCCATGGCTAAATACACTTGCATGCAGTCCTTTAAAAGGAAGAAGATTCAGGCCATCAACAACCGCATTTACTTGAGCTATTTAACTTTTAAGTCCTACTTAGTTGTTTTCACGGAAGTCGTATACTCATAAGAAACAAAATGGTGAACACTTATTTGTGATTAGAATAGTAAACATTAAAAAAAACTAAGTTGTTCACATGTAGCACAACTGTCCACCTTTAAATTTCTGTAGATTGTCAGCATAGTACCCCAGGATAGGGCGTTCTCAATAGGCTGCACAGCATTTATGTCCCATCACCAATTTAATAGCAGGGTAAATTCACAATTTAACACACTTTTCATATAGAAAGCCTACAAAGATGAGGACTTTAACTGTCCATGTACAGCACTCTCTTGTGTGTGACTTTCCGGTACATATGACGTAGTTAGTCGTGTCACATTCAAAGACTCATTTTACAGACCGCCGCTTTGATCTTAAATTGCTTGATGCTTTGTTCCTATCATGCGTACACGCACACTGGCGCATGTAGTGTCATATTAACCCTTTGTTTCTGAGTGTGGCGGTGCTATGCTTGTTGCTGTGAGAGCTGTGGTCTTGTCAAGTGCTGCAGTTATGTGGTGTTACCTACACTTCACCAGCAAGTCCATCCACCTGTCAGCCACGACCTGTTGGCTCATGGCACCAACACCAACTCTCACTTGTTCTTATGCTTTTTACGTTGTATACCAAGTCAGCTAAGGACCTCCAGTGAACAAGTTTGTCTTGGTGGTCGCTGCAAATGTTGAGCATATTTGTGGTTCACAAAATAATGCTTTACTTTGTGTTGCTTTCACAGAGCTATGTGTGAAGTATTTGACACCAGACTGGTGGAATGTTCAGATAACTGTAAAATAGGGCCTACCATAAAACGAGAGATGTTTTGCTGTAAAATAAGTTGTTCTACAGTATTTCTACTGGTCTAACTTTACCAGTGATTTTTTTGCTACACACAGAAATATGTGGGCTACACTAAACAGACAAGAGCACAAGACTCGGACTCATTGATTTTGACCGAATAAATATAATACATCAACATATAAACGAAAATAAATGGTCACAGAGTCTCCCATTAAGACACTAAGTATGTCGCAAACATGGGAGCTTCCTCTATTTCAGTCAAACACTTGAAAATAACAATGTATTAGAAATTAAGAATAAAATAATAACAATAATAATAAAATTAGAATTATTATATATATGTATATACATATTAATATATATATATATCACACAAATAAATAACTATACAGGTATGTCTGCCTGATTTCGGCAAATGTAACAATTTGTTTTGTTATGTTCTATTCATAATTATTACCAAGAAGATATTGTTTTATGTAACTAGATAAACCATATATAGATCTATTCTAGACTGTGAGTGTGGACTTTGTTAGTAATATCATTTGGACTATTGTTAACAGTTCCAATACACTTGTTTGCAAAAACATGATTATTTCTTGACATAAATAAGTGAATTTTGTTTCAAGTGTCGTAGTGATGTATTTCAAAAGTGTTAGCATAACGTATAATATAAAAAATATTCTGATAGTTGTTTATTTATTAATTTATGATAATTTTATAATTTACGTTCTTATAAATTTCATTGACCTTTAATAATTTAAGTTCTTTATAAATAGGAATAGTGTGTGCATTACGTGATTATTCTAACTGCTTTTTAGTCCTTTGAGCCGAAGGTTCAACAGACTTATGTCATCACTGTGCGTCCACCGTGCGCCATTAGCTGTCATATCTCAGAAACCATTCAGCAACTTATTCTTTAATTTTGCTTTGACATATCTTAGGGTACTGCCACTATGCACAAGAAATTTGTATTTGATTGAATCATTCTAAGGTCCCTGTAGGGCCCCCCGGGGCCCCCGAAACTGGTAAATTTTCACGTTTTGTATATTTTTAAAAAACTCTTCAGTATCTTTTTTTCTGATTTTGCGTAAACATTTCATGTGGTAGTGTCACTATTCACAAGAAATCTGTATTTGATTGAATCATTCTAAGGGCACCTCAGGGTCCCCAAAATGCCAAATTGTCCTGCTATTTCCCTACTGCTGTAAGCCTCCTACACCACTGAACTCTATTTATAACTGGATAGTGGACTTTGCCCTGGTCACTGGGGTGGCTGAGTAGAGCGGCCAGCTGTAAACCTATGTATTGGACTAGCCTTGGCTCACTGCCTGTCCCAGTGTCAAACAGAATGCCTCTATGTGGGCTGTAACTATAATGTGTAATGGGAATCCCTACAGCACTGGCAGAACCTGAGAAACTTTAAAACAACAATAGATGTAATTATAAATGCAGTATAAAGATATGATCTAGGATTAAAATAATTTAGATATACTCGAAAAGGTTAAAGCATATTTACCCAAAATTATAACAAATATTATTCATGTTTTACTATACATGTTGCAGCTATTACTTCACTCCAATTCAATCAGTATTATGTCATTAATTGCTACTGTTTTTAAGTGAAAATTCATGCTATGTATATGTACCTTGTGAACAAATAAAATGTTATCATTATCATAGTTCACCACTTTCTTCTTTCCATTCTGAGGGAGGGTGGTAGGGGCAAAATGAGAACAGTTCTTAAACAACCTTTAAGTTAACTGTGCCACATGCGAGATTGCAGGTTTTGAGGATCTGATATCTAGCTGTGTCTGTTGGAGTTTGCTTTATTTTTAGATATAGCTTATCTCTAAACGTTATTGATCTAATAATACCTTGAGTAATCCAAGATGAATTTTGTATTTATGTTTATTATATTTAATTGTCTTAGTGGGTAAGCATTTCATCACAGCACTAGAAATAATTTCTTCAAGGATATTATAGTTTTGGAGTGGAGCACATTAGCGCAACGGTAAGAGCTTCGTACTCTTGACTGAGAGAACCCGAGTTCAAATCCTGTGCGGCGGTGTTGAACCTTGTACAAGTTCGTTTACTCTAAGTTGCTTCAGTTCATTCGAGTGTATGAATGCATACCTGGGTATAGACTGTGGTGAATATTTATGTACGAATAGTCTTCGTACAATAATTGCAGCATGGTTGAATGCTTCCCAGAGAAGTCGAGATGGTGTTCGATTGAACAGGTCTGCCAAGGAGTAAAGTGTAAAGCACTGAGGATTGGATACTGCGCTATAGAATAACTTACCTTTACTTTTACTTTAGTTTTCGTTGGGATTACCATCAGTATTCATATTTAGAATGTTTGGGTTTATTAAATCGAATCGAAACTTATTAGAGAATCCGTACTTTGCTGTGTTATTGTTATGAATTTAAGTACCATGTCTGAAGTTAATATGCAATCCATGCAAATGAAGTCGGGAAGATGATCAGAAATTTTGCTAATTAAAATGCCAGCAGTGGAGTAGAACAGCACATCATCTCATGAGTGACATTGACCTTCTTTGTTGCCCTTTACACACTTGATCTAATTTCTACCTCATTCAGCTTTGTGGGTTATGGCAACAGTGCAGGGACTCCCCAATAAAGGCCTTTGAGACGATACCTAGAAATATCTTGTAAATATTTAAAACCGTGGTGTACTGGTGTAAACCACTGAACACATAAATAATAAATCTTGAAGGACATGTTGCTGTGCTATACCTAACGTTTATCCAGTCATTGACAAAGCTTTAAAAAAGAGTAAAAATTTATATTCATCCTGTGCTGTTCAATATAGGAATTTTCCCATAGTTTTGCTTCCTAGAAAAAATCTGGGGACATATGAGCCAGTCTCTGGTAATGAGGTAATATTGGGTAACAACACTACTCAAAATTAAAAGTAATGAATTGGTAGATAAAATGCTGTCAAATAATAAACATCTTAGTTAACATTACTATATTGTGAAATGTTGGGATAACTTTCCTAGTATTAGCGCTGTGGCAGCCATTTTAATGTTGGTGCGTGGTGAACGTTACGTGGACAGGAAAACAGATTTTTCTGTTTAATTAATAATAAAACCCAACATTTTTAATGTAGAGTTACGAAGGTCTTTGTTACATAGTAGTACAACACTTGGAGTGCCATAAGTTTGATACATATTTACTTTGTACACTGTAAAATCTGCAAATGAAAAAGTTTTTTTTGGTGAATCGTGATGCCCGTTATTACAGGACATGATTTGCTCATAATTTATTACACACATTGCATTTTTACTGTATGAAGAAGTTTGCTAACAGTATTGCTATTTTAATCTCCTCAGAAATGTACGCCAAGAGGCATTTAGGTCAACATAAAATGTGGAGAGCATTGCTGCTATATTGAGGACATGGAAATATAACGTCCATCACACAACATTTCAAAACCAGATTTTTATTAAACTTTTACATATTAGGCACCTTTACATGGTCAACATGATAACAACAGTTCATTCATGAGCTGATATGCACCGGCTGATCACATTTCAGCTTTAGTTGCAAAATAATAAAACTGAAAGAAACTGTCCATATGCTGGTGTTACCGTGAAATATACAAATATGGCAGTTTTTTGTTATAAAACAATTTTTGAAGAAAATAAGAACATCACACTGCTATCCTACCTACCGGTAATAGACAAAGGCATGTTGATTATATTATAGCTATACAAATGTTAGCAGACAATTTATTTATCAACTTATGCCATTTTAAAGACAACCCACATTGACAGTTTCTAGAATACCTCATTACCAGAGACTGGCTGATATAGCATTAGAACAAATCAAGTTGGTGCTGTGGCTGTTGATTCCTGAAATGTTGATGTGCTCACCAGTCAAGGCAACTAGATTGTAATTGTTCAGGCAGGTCTGTGTCTGTTTAGGTGTCATTTTGTGGATTTCTTCTGTCCAGCCCTTGTTACAAGGCCGATGGGCCAATACAACTGAAATAAATGACAGGCTGGCATAGTTTGGACTAACGTTTAAAACTAAAGTAGGAATTTTAAGTCAAAATACAAAAATGTATTTACTTAAATTGTTTTGCATTTTTAGAAACAGTTTGCTAGGTGTTTTGATTTTTGACTTAATTGTCGACTTCAGATTCTCTGATTGTATGGAGTTCAGCTTTAGTAGACACACAAATTATTCATTTTAATAAAAAAATTCTGCCATTCAATAATTTATGTAAAATATGCATGTGGAAAGAATAAGGCAAGACATAAAAATTGAACATACATAATAATATTATCTTGGCTGTAGTAAAGGTTCATTAAAATTTTTAAACAGGCAGCAAGGACCGTTATTAGTTAGTTTCGAAAGCTGCGCCAGAAAAAGCAGTCAGAAAAAGCAGCGACTGTCAAATGAACGAGGCTAGGAATCCCCTAAGTGGTTGCATGCCGAGCAGTTTATCTTCATAAGATGAACTGCTCCATTGAGTCCCTGTACTGGGCACAGGCCAACTATGACAGCCTTATGCTAGCAGTCTGTGCCAATGAGTCACTCTGGGGTTCCATTGTGTTCTTGTAAGGGGGTGTTACGATTGAAAGGGGTGTACAGGTGTAGGGGTTTGTTCTGTGTTTAAGTCAGTCTCACCCCTTGGTAACTGTGTTTCTTATTTTCATATCACTGTTTGTTCAACGGTTTAAATTCAACAACCAATATAGTGAATATGCACTGAGTCATCTGCAACCTTTTGTCTTCCTCAAATCAACAAAGACCTGCTAGAATGAGATGCCGTTTTTTAAAGTATCCTTTTATGGCGTCCCCCAGGACACTGTCCTTGACATTCAGATCACCTCATCTGTCTTGTTTTTTAGTCTGCTCCGGTTTCTGCTGTCCACAGTTGATGATCACAAAATTGGTGATTGAGCGAGGACTGGGCTGCGTTGACTCTATCAAAAGTAGAGAGATCTGCTCCTAGTCTGAAGGCAATTAGGATGTTTTGCTTGCTGTACCACACTGATATGATTAAAGTTAAGAAATCCCTGCTTACACAGCATTCTGCAGACTGGTTTCTTGCGGTATTGGAGAAAGAAAAGAAAGGCCAATGTGGTGTTGTTTATTTATGGTGTTTCATGTAGACTCATGGAATGGTCTTCTGAGAAGTAGGCACAATAGGCAATGCATAAATTATACCATAAAAAGTGTACATACCTGCGCCACATCATCGAGTGTATGCAGTTGGAAAAGTATTTAAATATCTTGAAGAACCAGCTGGAAAAGCAAACATCTACTTGTGGCATGTGGCTGAGTCTGTGTTACATAACAGCAGCCATTGTGCATTCTGAATTTGTCTTTGTCACTAATGTCCTGTTTGTCTACCCTTTGCAGAATAACTTTAATATGTTTGTGCTGACAAAGAAGAATGCAATGCGTGTAGTGTATGGTGCTGTTTTGAGCATGCAAACTGTAGTTTCTTCACTTAATTTTGGGTAATTTCAATTTTAGAGCCCAGACCAAAACAGATTACAACATTATATGAAATGTCAATATTTAAGCCAGTGTCCATTTGCCAAAGATCAGGTTTTTAATATAACTACAGGTGGACAAGTTAGAAGTAATGTTACTTCAAAATTTTGGCAAGAGTAAGTAGTGGCCTATCTTCCAGAAATTTACCCATTCAGGCTGTGGAAGGATTAAGCATTTGAGGTCAGCATGTTTCCACACTCTCTATTCCACTTGCTGTGACTCCCAATATATCATCACTGGCTGGGCCTGTCTTCCCTTCCCAGCCTCCTAGTAGCTGGAATAAACTTGAACAAGTTTGTATTTGGAAATGCAGTAAGTCACCTTTCTGAATCACAGCCATTCCAGACTGAGCATTCCGCATTGCTTCGATGATGATCCCGAATGCTTCATCTGGGATTCAGAAAGGTAACTTACTACATTTCCAGATCATGAACACAACTGAATCTGGAAGCAAGTTACATGCTGCTAACTTTGTATTCCATAAATCCATACAATTATAAATTGGTCAAACATTTTCTTCACGTAATTGTTTTTAATTCAATTACATTAATTGCACTCTTTTCTGGATTCACAATACACTTATAGGTACATATGTAGTTCCTTCAGTTACACATAGAACCCTCACAGTTACAGGTAAATTACTAGTAGTACCCTGGTAGTTTATAAAACACCCCTGTACATACAGACCTCAGTACGTTCAGGACGTACCCTAGTTAAGTATAACCTTGCACAGACATCATATATTACCCCAGTTACTTATAAACCCTGTGAGAATGACTGGTGGAAGTGTCTTATCTGAAGCTCCTTCCTGTATCTTTGTAATGATAATTTCTCACTGACACACCTGAACAGGTGAGCTGATATGGGTGTGACACGGTCACGGTTGAATGATGACTCACTCACCAACAGCTGATATCATCTCACCCACATTTGACTGTATGTCTAGTCATTGGTGTGACAGTGTGTTGATGACACTTATGAGTGACTCATCCTGTGGAAAAGTTCTCATAGAGCCAGGCCTTTATGCAGGATCACATTTTTACCAGCCAAAATGTCCCAATAGATTCGCTCATCCATGCACGCACACAATCAATCCAGTCCAAACGTGCATGTAAATACACATATGTACACAATAACACATGCCTACACAAGTGTGACACATTTAAACGCATAATGGACATATAAATAACAGTGAGAGTTAATAATAATATTATATAACGGATGTATAAATAACAGTGAGAATCAGTAATATATAACGGACATGTAAATAACAGTGAGAGTCAATAATATAGAAGACTTTTGCTTCTCCGATTTCCATCCATCCAACCTCAAATTTCCACCCGTCCAAAATGATCTCAACTAATGTCCAAAAGAAAGGTGGATGGATATCTAGGTAAACTCATGACTAGAACCAAGTAAATATGTTTTGAACAAATGCTGCAATCGAGGGGCCATTTTATTAACATTATTACCAGTTCCTAACGTGATTTCCATCATAATTTTTTGTTCATAAAATAATGACGCACTTTGTACAAATGATTGATGCATGGTTTATGAGAAATACTGAATGCACGTAAATGTTTGTAGGTTAATAAAACGTCCACCTCTGAGTGGCTCACTCCATAGGTAAGCCTTGTCCTGTAAATAGGATATAGTATGCTGTATCCAATGCAAATGTATGACATTTCCAGAACAAAACAATCTTTATTGTTATTACCAGCAAAACCCTTTGAAGGATTTATTTGCAAGTTGACTAAGCCTAGAACATCAATCTGTGTAACTAAGCTTATCTGTGCCCATGTTTCTGATCAGTCAATCTCTCATAATGTCAACAAGAAGGCTGAGTTTGTGTGTAAAGAACGTATGTGTATTAGTTGCAAACAGGTTGGATGACACACGTACATGTGTAGCGCGAGATAGATAAATAGATACGTCTAGTGTTCGTGTGGTTATGATACATTCCCATCCCTATCTCAAGAACCTGGCCCATTGAGAGCCCAGGAAGTTATGATTGTGCAGTCTTCATTTAATCCTTATCTGGAGACCAGATCGAAAAATCAGTTCATACCAGTTGCTGTGAATACAGTCCTGATTAATAAACTGGTGCATGTATAGGGTTGGGGTAGATAACATCTGCTCCAAGTCTGGGTAGATAATAATACCCTTGATAATATTCTCAGTCTGAACTCTCTGGAGGCCTCCTGCCCCAAACCGGCTATTAGTTGATCTGCAACGATTTAAAAATATCGAACCAAAGCTGGATCACTAACAAAATGTTCATCAAGGAAAACAATAATATTTCTTAATCATTTGACTGAAAAGAACATATTTTCAGACTGTTAACATATTGACATTTTACACACTGTTTTATCATTGTATGTACAGACTTGAACTGGGGGTTCAACATATAATAATTCCGTAATCCTTAAAAAAGTGTCAATTTCTTGGGGACATCTGGGCATATTATTAGTCCTATTGTCATTTGCAGCAAAGTAGAATAACCCTTCACCCCGTGTCATGTTGGTACTACACTAAGAACAAGGACAAGGGAATGTACTCAGTGACTTGGTGGAGAAACAGCAGACTCGCAAAGAGGCGTTACACTACAGCAGTGTTATGATTTAAGGATGTTAGAACTAGCAGTTAACTACCAACGTTTGCACAGTTGGCTAGAAGTCAGAAACATCCAGGGCCTGGAAAAGCCTTTAAAAGACACAAGTCTTTGTGGGGTGGGATTATGATATAAACAAATGGAAGCACCATTGTTATATTGGCTTTGTTTACACGTGGCATGCTAATGACGTATTGAAGGTAAAATTTAACCTGTACAAGAATTATCCAATGATATTAAAAATGATCATGATCTTATTAAAAAAATTAATTAATATTATAATTTTAGTTCGTAATAATTACTATGATTTTGATTACAGCTGGTTTTCCTTTTTAATAATTGCAGTTCAAAAAATTGTAAATTCTTCAAATGTATCATTATCTTTAGAGTCGGCATATTTGATTGCATATATTATATTATTATAGTTTGTGATCTTGTATCATTTTCAGTTCAATTGTTTTGCCTGTGTAGCTATCGCCAAGTATCCATATATTTAGGTAGGTGCATCATTTCATGCCACCAGCTGAACTCTCAGCGTGTGGTGCTGCCAGCGTCCTGTAGAGACGTGGACATGAACAGACTCCCTTCCCCGCCTCAGGTCGTCATGCAGTATTCATGCAGTGAGACCATATTGACGTCACATGAAGGAACTCTGTGTACTTGCTGCAGTCTCCAAGCTGGCTTGTCCATGCTAGTGAATGCTGTGTAGCCACACGCAACTATAAGGCTGATTGTAATTTAGCATGTCATATATCATTGTCCAGTCGAGTGTTGTCAGTTAAGTCTGTCATGTGGAGGGGGACTCATATATATTTACAACTGAGAAGATGGCTGGAATTAAGACGGGGGCAGCTGGCCACTAGATTAACTAATAGTTCTAAGTCTAGGGGCCAACATTAATTACTATCATTGGCACAACCGTTAGTGAAAGTTGAAACCAATCTAATGGATCAGTATTAATTAAATAAATGGCTCAAGTGACACTGGTTTTCATTTAAAGAAAAACTCAACTGGCCAATAATGGCTGCGATTGACACGAATGGCTCCCACACAAGAGGCAGAGTGCTGAGAGGCACACTTTTGATTAATTCAAGACTGGCAAAAAGTTACTTCTGGCTAAGGGCCAGCAGTCAAACCTCACTTTGAGGTCACCTTGGTAATGCAGCCACCTTATGAGTCATAATTGTGGACAACCCAGGATAGTCCTAAATTATTACGATAACAGTAACATTTAGGATATATAGTCACCTCACTATCCAGGTCACTGGTTCAATCCGAGGGTGGTCTTGATGGTGAATTTCAACTGTATAGGTTTAAGTAAGTGGCATCAGTAACTTTAAGTAAGTGGCATCAGTAACTTTAAGTAAGTGACATCAGTAACTTTAAGTAATTGGGTTAGACAAAAAGAAGACAAAGTAGCATCAATTAAATATTGATCTGTTCTCTGATAATTATAATTTCTGTTAATCTGTATCGGAGAATTATTTGCTTTTGCATTGTTACTGTGCAGATTTCTAATGTTTTGAGAAGTTTACAATTTGAATATAAAAATATGACTTGTTTGATTATTCTTTAGTACTTTCCTCAGTTACACTGGCTTGTTATTTAGATAAATTTGAATGGCCCAAATAGACACATTCTTTGTGCTGCGTCACCACACATTAACTCAGTATATGTATAATGTTGATGAACTTTCTCTTCAGTTTAAAGAGAAAATACAACTCCATTATGTACTTTTAGCTAGATATATTGCAGAGCATGGGATCCTGCTCTTTACAAAGACAATTTGAACTTTTTGTGTGTTCATGAATTATTAATGATATAGTGTACACCTTTTATACCAAGTACTATGTGTCATTAACTAATTTTGTTATAGGTCTAACATTTGAATTGCCATCAATTACGTAGAGGCTTGTTGTGTTTGCATCAGCTGTAACATTTTGAACTGGCGGACACTATTTTCAGCTATAATAGTCACTAAAGTTGAAGACAAATTTAATTTTAGCTAGTGATTGGTACGGTGGGGCTCTCTGTGATAGCAGTTATCAATTAGCATTACCACAGACTTCTTGGACAAAGAGGAAGGAAAAACATTTCTTATGAATATCATTTGCTTTTTGTGGTGTTGCTTTTGTAGTGAATAGTGGGTCTAAACATGAGAGAATACTGTTCTCACTCTCTTTGTTCACCCACAGGTCTATTAAAATAATTTAATTTTTTATAATTTATAGCACATAAAAGTAGTGGTTGGGCAACCGTGATCAGTCAGCGGCAAGATGTTTAATTTTTAGTGTTTCCCAACAGTTGTGATCATGATACTAAACTATATTTATATAGTACTTATATAGTATATATTTTTATACTGTTTGGCTTCATTTTAGACGTTTCATTAACCATGGCCATACAGTGACCTCGAGTCCGTCAGGTGTTAGCAATGAGCTGTCCTTGATGCAAGACTGGCCGATTGTGTCTGAGGCGCAACGTGGTGGTCTGACTTCATAATGGACAATAAATTTCTGCCGACTGCCGGCCAATATTGCTGTTTCTCCCAGTTCGCTCCCATGCTGAGTTGTCAAGTCACCGACTGTGGTGGTCATGACAGTTGGTCACTGTAGTAGGTGTGGTGGTCACTAACAGCTACTGACTACCTCTCTCCCCATGCATTCTCCCGCTGGGTTCTCTGAAACTTGCCTCCATTATGCAACTGGCAGAGTCAGATGTGAACGTTTTACTACCGGTTAACTGCATTTTGTGTGATTCTCCAGAGCGCCCAGTGATGAGGATCCAAGGGTCACTCGGAGCTTTCTGGAGGTGTTTTTGTCACTAGTGGATTTAGGAGAAAGCATTGGCTTGTGGTTGAGAGGGTATGGTTAGAATTCTCTTGCTGCTGTTTCGAAGGTTGAGCAATTTTGTTCATGCCACATTTGCATATTACCTCAGTTCATTCAGCTGTATGAAATGAATGTCGACTGCACTAGACAGTAGTGGCATAGTGGCTATGAATTTAGAGTAGTTGTCACAAAGTAATTGTAGTGTGGCTGAATACTCTCCAGAGATGTCAAGTTAGTGTTTCTATCAACAGGTTTGCCAGACGGTGACACATAAAACTTAAATCAGCACATGTAGGGTATTATACAAGAGAACTTACTATGTTTCCTTAAATGTTACTAAGAAATAGTAGATGTGCATTTATAAATATTGATTAACTGATAACCCTGCACCATAGAACGATACAAATTCAAATAATATGTATTAAATATTATTTTAATTTGTATAGTTTCTACAGTATGCTTTCTTTGCCAAGATAGCCATGGATATAACATTCAAGTTAGTTTTGTGGTAATTATGCATGGGTTTTATCCACAAAATATGTTTTCTCTAATTTGTGCATTTAAAAATAAATCTGTTTTCCATTGCACGATTGGTTTTCTTAGAAGAGATAGATGGAGAAACCATTACTTGATCAGTGCATGCTGCATAACATGCTTAGCAGCAAAACACCTACTATTATCAACTTCATGACAGGACAAAACTAGTCTTAACCTGATTTTTTTTTTGGATTTTGGCAGATAATGCATTTTTCTGATGTTTCCTGTTGCCCTTCTCATTGTGGCTGGGGTGAGGCTGGCATCGGGTCTGGTCCCTGCTGGATCCTGTTTTCTTTCTCCCTATCTACTGTCTGACTCGGCCATTTTGTTTAAGTGTTGCAATCTATGTTCGAAACATTCCAATAAACCTAAAGATTTTTAATATGTATTGACCACTGTCCTTTACCAAAATGGGTATAAATCGTCCTTACGGTATAAAGTATATTCTCCGATTGTGGGAAGGGAACCGAAATGAACGCGACCTCAGAAAGGTGACACAACCATTGGGACTGCAAAAGGTCGTACTAATTACAAGGTGGTCTTAATTCAGAAATGTCAAAGCAAGGGTTCGGTAATGATATCAATATTTCATGAGCTGCAAAAAAGTGGTGGCATTTTTTGATGGCCTGTCTAATGAGAGATCATTAGACGGATTTCTGCTGCGCATAATTTAGCATCTCTTTGTTTCTGCTTTCAGCTGGAGGCGTTGGCAAGAGTGCGCTCACAATACAACTCATACAGAACCAGTAAGTACACCTAAAACATCCAGGAGCTGTCTTAAGTAGACCCAAAAACAACCAGAAGCTGTATGTTTGGCTTGTCACAAAAACGTATAAATTCATGCAGAAATTAATTCCGAATATGATCCAGTAACTACTGCTAAATAGTAGGCATAATGGCTTCGTCAGACGCAAAGTGGACTGTCGATACTCAATAATAATGATGTAAGCGGTCCAGGTTATTTCCATCATTACTGCCGATAACATTAGTAATGCAAGACTAATTTGCAGAGAGCGTGAACATGTGGTATTGTTTCTGGCAAAAAATAACTGTTCTCTGTGTGACTAGATGATAATTGCATGAGTGGGCAAGATAATAATTACTGAAGTCGAGCGAGATACTATATTACTGGAATTGAGCATGCCAGTAATTACTGGAGTCGGGCAGGTTGGTAGACAAAACATCTGCTTAAAATGAACAACTTTGAAATCCCCTATTTTGGCCTGCACCATTTTATGCACCCGTAGCACCCAGCATGGATATAAAGAACATTGAATACGGAACTGTTTGACCAAGTCCTGACACGTTCCTTTTAGCGAGAGTCTATGGTGTGTGCGCGTGCATGTGTGCATGCATATGTGCGTACATGTGCAGATGTTAATGTTTTAATAAAATGGAAGGCAAGGCCAGTTGGTCTAGACCTGTATTAAAAATGGGGGGACCCATTATTATAAAGCATGGCCCTTTTGGCCACAAACCATTGTATCATTTCTAAGGCATGATGGCTATTTGCTATTGCATGACAGATACTGATTGTGTACAACTGACCAATATTCCTTATAGCCAGAATCTATGCTGACTATAATGGTATACGTCATTGGTATATGTGCGTGCGCGTGTATGTGTGGTGTGAGGGCACACATGCATGTTATATGTGTGCACCTCAAATTTTGCATAATTAAAGGCAATGCAAGTTGGCCTTGACGTTTGTAGAATTATTGAGCACCGTTATAAAGCATGACTCATTTGACCATGAAGGCATGAACCATTGTTTGTCACTTCTGAGACATGACAGCTATTTGCTATTGTATCATGGCAAATTCATAACCTGTGTGTGTGTGCCTTTGCTGCATGACAGATATTGAAAGCGTGCAACTTGTCAAGTCAATATTAATTTTGCCTTTTATGAGAGACACCCATGTTTTGTAGACTGATGATAAAGCTGACATTAATCACCATTTGAAGCATGTCTGTTTATGTAGTTACGTCATGTCAACAGCCTCTGACGTCATCTCGTAGTTGTGTCCCTAGAGTGTGTCTACGTCATAGATGGCCGTAATTGTGCACCAGTCAGTGCTAATTCCATGTACTTTTGCACTTCGAAAGTTAACATGTGTACACATAACTCACCACTTAGCCACACGCCAATCATTTCTGCATAAATCCACCTCTCCATAAATCCTCTCCAGTGTATATCAGTACGGGAAAATAATTTAGCAAGCAGTGTTTTTACGGCCTTTCATTTATTCAGACGAGCAAATTGCCCATGTGAAATCCTGCTCTGGCCATATGAGAGGTAGTTTGAGGTAAATTGGTTGTTAAAACACAGTATGTCAACACTGTGTGCCTCTATGACATTTCACACTGCCTGCATGATATGAGCTGAACTAAATAACACTGACTCACACGTCTGTGTAATGTCAGTGTCCACATGAATCAGTAATCTCTGTTGTCTTTGGGGATGTTTTGAACTATTTAAAAGGACAAAGTACCAGGGGACCATTTCACTAAAATAAAGACCTCTTAAAGAAAATGCATCATTAAATTAAATTTAAGGGGCTTTTTCAAAATACAAAAGCTGCCATATCAATGACGACAGTATTTCCTTGACCTACTAGTGGAAGTGTTCTTATAATTTCA
Source organism: Escarpia spicata (assembly GCA_963995525.1). Classification (NCBI taxonomy): domain Eukaryota; kingdom Metazoa; phylum Annelida; class Polychaeta; order Sabellida; family Siboglinidae; genus Escarpia; species Escarpia spicata. The sequence continues at coordinate 8,751,886 of OZ023212.1, forward strand.
GTATGTAAGATCACTGTTTAGAAGCAACGTTGCTTTTAAAGAACAAAATCGGGTTTATGGGCTCGTAAGAATGTTAGTGACACGATCCCGGGGACTGTTGTGTGGCTGAGGTTAGCCAATACAACTTGCATTGTGACTGCAGCCGTTGACTTATTATTATGGTCGTCAGGTTTGGTTAATTAGGAACTAATTAACCAAACTTGAATTATACATAAGAGGAGTGTTATACATTTGTGACAGTTTTCTGGCTGACATTTTCATGTTTTGATGGCAACCTTATGATTCTGGTAACAATTAAATTTTATGTTTCAGTTTTGTAGAAGAATATGATCCAACAATAGGTGAGTACAAATATGTGACGTGTGTGCGTGCGTGCATGCATGCGTGTATAGGTTCATGTATTGACAGGAAGCTTTTCCAACCACAGTTATTTATATATTAGACGTCCGATTGTGTGGAAAATCAGATTTGCACAATTGTTTTTGGTTGGTTGGTGATGTGATCACCACATGATGTTAACGTGGTTACATGCGATCACCACATGATGTTAACGTGGTTACATGCGATCACCACATGATGTTAACGTGGTTACATGCGATCACCACATGATGTTAACGTGGTTACATGCGATCACCGTGTGATTACTGTTAGGACTCAGTCGGCATATTAGTTGATTTCTATGGAACAAATTATTTCCTGAATGATTTCCCAAGTTGGAGATGTGTTTATGGATGATGCTTAGTGGAATTAGACATCTTTGTTGGACGGAACATATCGTAATGACAGTTTGCACTCAGACATTTAGAATTTGGTAACATTTCAGCTGTCTGAAAACAGGTACACAAAATAGCACAGAGAAAAGCTGTCCACATATTTACGAATACGAATGAGTCCTGATGTTGGCTCTCATTTGACTGCTCATGCTACTAATTTAATAGTGCTTTGTAATGTCACGAGTGAGAATACTTTATATTAGAAAAGATCACTAATAATTGGTTACATAGGAAAAAAGAAAATGTTTTGAGGTGTCAGAAAAAATTGGGTATACATAAAAACTTTGTACGTTTTTATGTTGTCTGAAAACATACAATGTGCAAATACAAATAGTCGTCATGGTAACAGGCTTTGTAAACTATATATTCAGAGATTCTGTCATTCTTTGTGCAAATATTCCGGTAAATGTTGTCTGACTGTTAACATGGAGAGAGCAGGTACACTTGGTGATTTATGCTGTCGCTACTTATGATTAACTCAGAGAATTGGCTGATATTGCAGCTGTGCGTAGTAGCATGCGCTTGTGTTCTGTGTATAAAAACGTCAATTAATGAGTAATTAACTTGCTGAGAACTCAACATAATGATGCCTCTTTGTGGCTGTACACAGACATGTCTGTGCCTGCAGTTGCCTTGGTCAGCCATTCTGTAGCTCATAATTACACCTGTGTCCACTCAGTGGCTAAGGTTGGGGACCATATCAAAAGAAGACATCACTGAATAATGTTTTTACTTATTTCACAGACAGTTTACCTTTTTTCTATGACGTTTCAACAGCTGTCGACAATCACTAGATGGCGACATGGTAGTCATTCTGCACACACATGTCACTCTGGTGTGCGCCCGTTTGTGCAGAATGACTACTGTATCGTAATCTAGCGGTAGTCGTCTGATGAAGATTGTCCGTAGCAGTTGAAATGTCATTGAAAAAGTAAACTGACTGTGGAATAAGTAAAATAATACTTAATTGAACTAACCAGTTTGGTGAACCTGTTCGCTCATAATTATTATACATGTATATGAGACTGACGTTTTTATTTATGGATACGCCTGCAGCTGAGCAGGTCATGGCTGTGTTTGACAGTCGGTATGAAATAGTGGTAACAAAATCCCTAAATTAAGTTCTTCTCTTTACTTATTGATCCTTACCAATGTTTCTGTAACTGTAATTATTTATTGTGTTTTAATTTTTAACAAGAAAAAGTTAACAAGGTTTTATATACTTAGCAACGAAACATGGGAGTGAAACAGAAGGCTGAATTTAATAGTCAAATTCACCACAAACTACTAGTACTGCTGAAACCTACCTTCCCTACAAATTACTACATAGTGGAATAACACAACCAAATCTGCGAGCACAGGGGACTTTTTGACTAACATCCTTATGGCCTTTTTTTTTGCTCTTTGAAATTGATTTTGCTGATGGTCATTCTTATGTACTGAAAACAATCAACAAAATCACATGCCACCAGGACACTTTTCTTGGTGTGTCACTGAAATAGTATCCTTGATGATACGGCATTGACTTTGGCATTTTGAAAACCTTAAAATTAATAACAGATTCTGTATAAAGAAAGAAAGAATACATGCACCTACTGAGAAGATAGCCAAACAGAGTATGGCAGAATCTGCCAGTGAGTTGCGTAAGTTTTTGCCGGCTGAATGTGACACAGCGACTGTGTCCTGTGATGGAACCTGGCAAACACGTGGTTTTGCCAGTAAGAACGGTGTAGCGACTGTACTTACAGTTAATCCTAATGGCCCCACAAAGGTGATAGATGTAGATGTGTCTAGCAATCATTGTGATGCATGTGCGAAATCTCGCAAAAAGTTTAATGATGAGCGGTTTGCTGCCTGGTATGAACACAGCACAAAGGTGTATGTTCAAAGAACCACGAAGGTAGTGCAGGTCAAATGGAGCCACATGGCATGCTTCGGGTGTTCAGGAGGTCAGAAGAGCAGTACAACCTAAAGTACAAGGGATATCTTGGGGATGGGGACTCAAAGAGTTACTCGAGTGTTGCCAATGCTGACCCGCCAGTCTACGAAGATGTAACTGTGGTAAAGTTAGAGTGTTGTGGACACGTCCAGAAACGGATGGGGAAATGATTGATAGACAGAGTAGCCGAAATGAAGTCAAAGCCATTCAGAGAAGGGGGGAAGAGTTATAAAGGGATAGGTGGTGCAGCAAGGTTGACGAGAAAAGCCATTAGACAGATCCAGGGTCACTATGGTGGAGCCATCAGAGGTAATGTGGGTGACATGGGCAAAATTAAAATGGCAGTGATGGCCATCTGGAAGCACCGCGGTAAGGACCACAGTGATTGTGGTGACTGGTGCCCGGCCCACAATGGTGATCTGGACAGAGCCAATAGGAACTCTCTGCCCAAGTTTGTGTTGAAGGCAATCAAACCTGTGTTTGAGGCACTGAGCGCTGACAGTTTGTTGTCCAAGTGCATTCATGGTAGAACACAAAACTCAAATGAGAGTTTCCACCATTTGATCTGGAATCGATGCCCAAAGACTGTGTTTGTGGGCAGAATGAGGCTAGAAGTAGCAGTGTATGATGCAGCTATTGTGTATAATGAGGGGGAAATGGGAAGGTTGCCCATATTTCAGATGCTAAGTCTCGAGCAAGGTGCTTTCATGAAAGTAGGTTTCCTCGGCATTGACCGAAAGAGGGTGTTGTCAGCTGAAAAGCAAGCAACAGAAGCAGCCAAGACCAGTAGAAAGAGGAGGCGGGTTGCACAGGCTGGTACAAACACTAGTGATGGTAGCTATGAACATGGAGCTTTCTGAGTGAAGTACTGTTGTCAGTACACATGTACCAAGCGTTTAAACACAGTTTTTGCCATTTTGTTTTTTTGAGCCGTGCATGTAGTCTTATGTCGGTATATCTAGAAACGTATTTTGACTGATGTTTGTGAAAATTGGCATATTGTTAAAGCTGTACAAGATGAAGAAAATGATTGATATTGTTCAGTTATATATAGAGATACGGCATGTTGTGTCCATGACGAATATGTGTTTCTGTAACATTTGTACATAACAATTGTATTTGTTTTAATATTGATCTGATATTGTTTCTTTTAGTACAGGTTGAAATATAATTTATTGGTATCATACTGTTAAAATATCAACTTATTATATACAGAAATAACCTTGAAATAGTGACATGAAAATACCCTATGGATTTATCTTTGGCGGCCATCTTTGGTCATGTGACTTTGCATAACTGGGTAATTTTCTCATTTTTTGGTTTTTATATTATTATACTTATTTGTCAAAAATTTGACATCTTTACGACTTGTAACAAGAAAGATACAAAATTGGGTTATAGCTGCCCTTGATGGTGGAGTTTCCTTAATGAGCTTGTTAACTCAGTGAAACTGTCCCCAGATAACACGTACACCGCTGGTTGAAACTACTCCCTCCACAGAAGTCTTGTTCCTCTCTCCCTGCTCCATTCACTGACCCTAATCCAACGAGGAGCCCGGTAATCTCATTAGCAGGAGAATGCATGAAGGTCGAAAGCCACTGCACCTTGGTCTGGATCTGTCACAACTGGAAATGTCATAGAGGCTGGAGAGTCCCAAGAAATCACATACACACTCATACACACTCACTAAGTAACTGCCCGCCAAGCGCTTAGTCTGATTTGTATGCATGTGGAAGTGAAACAATTTACTGCCCAGGCCAACTGACCACCAAGGTCAGGCCAGCTATGCAAAAACATTACTTTGTACTCATTTTGTGTTGTGTGCCTTATGCCCAACATAACATATCCTTGAATGGACTGATGATCTGGAGACTGCTTCACTAAGATTAATGACCTCAAGGAAAATCCTTCATTAACCAGAATCCATTGTTAAATGCAAGGAGCTTTTTCAAAATTAAAATGTCCACCGCCTTGTCACTGAGGATACTATTTCTGCGATACACTGGTAAAAATTGTGCCCGTGTCGCATACTGGCATTGACAGTTTTCGGTATGCAAGCAAGCAAAATCGATTTAAAGAGCAAAATATGGGCTGATAGCAATGTAGTGAAATTGGTTATTAACACTAGACATAATTACCTCACAATAAACTTGGTTCCTGATTTGATTATTTTAAAACCCGTATTCACCACCGTAACTTCATTCTGCTGAAGAAGACTACGGGATGCGTTCGAAATATTTAGATTAGAAACCAAGTTTCCTAAGAGGTAATTATGTATAAGACATAATATAATATATATTTTTTATTTTGATACAATATTAAATGGTACAATATGAAATTGTTTTTGTGACCCAAGGTATACTAATTTTACACATGAGTTATTGATGTTATAACTTTGGCAATGTTTGAGGTATATCATTATGATTTGATGGTCACTATGGTGTGGTATACACGTTTTGTATGCATGTGGATGTAACGTAACTTTGGGGTGTGGACTAGGTTCAAGGTCATTGGTTGTCTTGTATAATTTGCTCTTCTTCTTGGTTGTCTTGTATAACTTGCTCTTCTTCTTGGTTGTCTTGTATAAATTGCTCTTCTTCTTGGTTTTCTTGTATAAATTGCTCTTCTTCTTGGTTGTCTTGTATAACTTGCTCTTCTTCTTGGTTGTCTTGTATAAATTGCTCTTCTTCTTGGTTGTCTTGTATAACTTGCTCTTCTTCTTGGTTGTCTTGTATAACTTGCTCTTCTTCTTAGTTGTCTTGCATAAATTGCTCTTCTTCTTGGTTGTCTTGTATAACATGCTCTTCTTCTTGGTTGTCTTGTATAAATTGCTCTTCTTCTTGGTTGTCTTGTATAACTTGCTCTTCTTCTTGGTTGTCTTATATAACTTACTCTTCTTCTTGGTTGTCTTGTATAACTTGCTCTTCTTCTTGGTTGTCTTATATAACTTGCTCTTCTTCTATATAAGTGCAGCATGGAGCATTGTTGACAAATTAATAGTTGAAAATGTATCATGTGTATGGAAAACTATTTCAACTAAAATAAAAATATCTCTTTTCAAAACCGCATTGTAACGATACTGCTGCAAGTACAACGGTCTACTGCCGTATGGTACACAGCTCTAGTTGTACGCATTCTATTCCTGGCCCTTAGCCCATGCCAAACCAGTCAGCTTAGACAGTTGTGACATTCGCTCCTTGAAGTATTGAGTGCCTTTCTTTTTTAGTGGCTCTAATGTGTTGCCTGAATTCTCTGTGTTCTTATGCCCTTTGACTACCTATGTAGCTAGTACTTGTACAGTTACTTCTGAAGCTGCATCTGGCCTTGTGAGCGTGTTTATTCAGGGTTTATTTAGGTGTATGTGACTAATTTGAGTGATCCTTGTAGTTTTGTTCAGGCTGCAAAGTGTGTCAATATTTATTAAAATCTGGAGTAGGTACCATGATCAACTTTATTCCAAGTAGTTTTAAAGGCAATTGCAAAAAAATTATTTGTTTAGATCATCATACATATACATGCCGCATGGAATAACAGTTTGTACATGTTTTACCTAGTGTTGATGATCCAGATAGACACTAAGACCTGAGAGATCGCTATCGTACACACCTCCTATGATGCGAATGGGTGTTAGTTTTCTCCATATCAATTTGGGGAAGAAAGTTTTCTTGAAGCAATTGTGGTATTGTATGTCTGATACAAAGGCTGATATGAAATTATAATGAAGATGTAGATACCCATGTCATGGATCCATTTGTTGTTTATGTGTTTGTATGTATATATACAGTGTATCCATACAAGAAACCTGAATTCATGTTTGAATTTCAAAACCAACTGCATTTCCCTTATGTCATAACATAACGTGGTAGTCTATGCTATGTTTAGTGTCATTTAATTTTACTATTACTAGTTACTAAGTTTTGTTTAAAAAATAAAAAATACTCTTAAAATATATACTGATTAACTTTGAACCCTTGACAGTGAAAAATGTTCTCCCTCAGTGTGTCCAACTGCATCATTGTTTTTCATGGTTCATTTGGCATTGATTTTAAGAACAACAACTCTGTGTTTGATTTGTCGTGGAACCGCTGGGACCAGCTCTTGTGTTTGCGGCTGTGTGTCCTTCAGATTACCACACCGACAAGTGATAGCTTCGGCAGGATAACAGATTTAACCCTTAATCCCCAGTGTAGTCTTTTGCATCACAACTTGCATGTTAAATGTGGCACAGTATTCCATCACATTATAAACATGAACTGTGCAAGTGCTAGCTGTAGCTGGTGCTGAAAGTTGATACGCAAATGGTTAAAATAACCAACAAAAATGTGTTTACATGCATGCATGCATGCACCAAATGGCCTTGAATTTAGTATAGCTTTTATGGATGGGCCATTATAAAGCACAGCAAGTGTTTAATTTCTGGGACATGACAGCTGTGACCTCATCCAAATTAGAGGACTCCCTTCAGGTTGTGTATAGAGTGTTTTATAGGGAGTGACTCCCCTCATGATATATGACAGAAGGTCATGTTGATACTTATAAACGTGTGTACATTGCATAAACTTGCGATGCATCTGTCTTTATGAAACTTGAGCTTGACCTGCTCTGCCTGAGCATAGACGGGCCATTAATTATTGATGTGAAATTTCCTCCAAGTAACCTGCCTGAATGTTAGTGGTGTGGCGCTGGTGTTAGTTCAGCCACACTCACTACAGACCTGGTTCTTCTCAACACCCCTCACTTCCTCTTTCAATCATTGCAAGTGAAGTAGGACTTATGGGAATTTTTTTGCGTAATGCAGCAATATCAGAAATGTTGGATGCCACAGAAACTAGTTGCTATCTGTTGAATGTGGCATGGTTGTCTACACGTTCACCACTGCAGTTGTTCATGGTAATATAAATATAATATAAATAGTGTGTGTAATCGATTAAAAAACTAAAAGGTTGGTTATGATTGAAAACAATTAATGTGGCAACTTAGCAAAACATCTTTTGAATTCAGCTATGTTTCTGGTAGTAGTGTGTTATTACAGGCAATTCATTATAGTTTGCACCCATAATAAAATGATTTATTAATAAATAATTACATTATTATATATGTTTTGACCATCTAGTTTAGATATACTGTTTGTTTTATTAATTAATTATACTTCTAGAATTAAAACTGAAGACTAAGAATTCACACAATAAATGAGAGTTAAAAAACAGGACAGCCATGGTAGCCACCTAGTGGATGTGACTGACACTACATCATCCTTGACCTGCACCACTAGGTCACAATGTCCAGCTACGTTTGGACTGTCCAGTGTCAGGTGTTTGTCCAAGAGTTGTTGATTGGCTTGTCCAGGCCCCTGGAAATCATTTCTTATTCACTCAGCATCTCAGAATCAGATGTGACACTAGCTAGCAACACCTCCCTGCATGTGGTTTAGTCAACAAAGCAGGGTCAGTGCACATGTGTGGCAGCAAGTGCTTGTTAGGGTTTTGCCTGTAGTTGATATTGCATATAACCATTAGACGAGCACCGTTAAGCGCACTTGCGTCCGCAGGTTCCCTGTTATCACCCAACATAAACTTGCTGATCTTGTAGAATGAAATGTAATTCGTTTCAGTCTATACTCAAATAATGTCAGTCGATTCATCTACACAATTTTTTATTTATTTTATACATGTTTTATTTAATCCATGTATATCTGTAAATTTTACAGTTGGACACATTATAAATAAAAAGATCTATTTTATAACATTAAATGCTCCATCATCAAAGCCAGAGGTCACAGATAGTAAATTCATCATGCTTGCCTCCGTCACCTAGTCCGTGGTGACAGACTTTCAAGAAAATACAAAGTTCTGGTCTTATACCTGTGAATATTATATTAGTTTTGTTTGTAATAAAAGAAGAGGTATTTACTGCCTATATGCAAAGTTTTTTGCACGTACAACATCAGATTAGTAAAGTTAACCTTTTTCTTCTTTCCACCATATCTGTAAAACCATACACATTTTAGTTTATTTGTCCACATATAATTTATTTAATGTAACTCATTAAAAATATATTAACATGCTGTTATGTGGCACTGAGCACACGTACAGTGCATTTAGAAATAAAGCTGATCTGTGACCATTTTCATAACATGAAATACTCTGATTGATTAAATACACAATTTCACAATACCATGAGATCCACGATTTTTGCACAATTCTCTGATGTCACAAGATCCTCCAATTTATGCATAAATCTCATGCATTGGCATTTCTGAAACTTACATTGTTTATTAAAACGTGTTTATTAATGTCTATGGAAAGTTTTTGTTTTTTTAATCCAATTTACGTATAAATGCACAATTTTCCAAGATCCTCCGATTTACATATAAATGCCCGATTTTCTGAGGCCCTCTGATTTACGTATAAATGCACGATTTTCCGAGACCCTCTGATTTATGTATAAATCTCCTGCATTGGCGTTTCTGAAACTTAACATGCATGAGTACGGCTCAAATGAAATCATACATCGATCTGCATTTGAACAGTGTGTTTTGAGTACATGAGTACATGTGTAATTAATTTACTGTAATCACTGTCAATACTAAGGCACTTACAGATAATTAAATTATCAGCTGTCAGAAAACATACAATGTCAAAAAATTATTATCAGATACACTGACCGAATAATTACGTACGCGAACAAGTCTTGATGTCATGTCAGGCCTATGTAACTTCATTACAGGTACCTCCTATGCCAATGTCCAATTGCATAGGAACAAAAATAAATTATTTTACAGAGGTATCCAAACAAAAGAGGTTACACAAAAACAAAATATTTTTTGTCAATTTTTGGGTGTCCAAAACACAGTGTCACGGATATATACAGTCATAACAGTATGCTAAATTTATACTCACTAGCAGTCTGCAAATTTCTTAATTAGGCGGTCGAAACATCGAAGTGAGTCGAATTTATATAGTTGTGAATTAAGAAATTTGCTTATTTAACTATTCTTCCACCTTGATGAAGATTTTCACGAATAGTCTGCAGATAAAATTCAAATGTAAGTGTCAGTTTCCCATGGATTCCCAGGAGGCTGGGACCCACCTTTGTCTCCCAAGAATATACCTAATCTATTTTGGGGTTTAATAATCTCCTGTTTGCCACACTGTTCCTTTCAGATCAATAAATGTTACTCCTATTCGTGCTCTGTTGTGTGTGCGTTAACGGAGCAAGTAATAGCTTCATTGGTGAGAACTCGCCAATTTGCCAGTTCCGTAATTACATTACCTGTGTTCATGAGATGAAGTGTTTTTCGAGTGTGTGCAATCTCCCCTCAGTCCTTCAAGCAGATGACCTAGTTTTGAAGTATTATTAAATTAGGGTATCCCATTGTTGTCACTAAGATCTGATACACTGGTAAATATTCCAGTCAATTTACAAGGATGAATGTGGGGGTCGTTTCACCTAGGACGATCCTGTGTAAATCTATATATTAATATGCTAACTTTGGACGATTGTAAGGGCATCTACCGAGGTACTCTCAGATGCCAAAGTCCACTCGCTTTCTTTCTATGTTCACATACTTCCTTGGACCATAGCCGTAAGTGTAAGCTTGTGTCCTAATAATAGAGCTTATAAATGTTTTAATCCAAGGTATAAGTACCTCTAGTTGGTTAGTGGAGCAGCATATGCGATGTAGCACATTCCGGGGCATGTTTCTGAGTGCTCTGACCGCCAAGCTGCACGTCTGAAGTATTACTGTTCAGCTGTTTGGAATCTAACATTCAAAGAATACTTTGAACCATTGAAAAGAAAGAATGTTTTCTTGATGAGAGGAAACATCTGTTCAAGGAGCTCCTTGCTTGTCACAGGAGATGGTTTGTTAAAGGAGCTTGACTGTTTATAACATCACTCACCAGGTGTAAGCAGCAGGATTATTGGTCAGAATGTAATAGAATTATTTATTTTTGTTATGTACGAATGTAGATCTACATGTATGAATTTGTGTGACGTGATGGTTGATACATGATGATAATGATGCAGTATGACATATGAGGTGATGGTGTCTTTTACATTATGACATCACATCCACAACTGCTACAAAATCAAACCGTATGTTTTAGTTGAAATTAATAATTGACTGGGAATTTGCCTTGTATGCTAATGCTATCAATCATGCAACCTTTTAACTTTTCGTCTTTCCATTAATGTAGAGGCCCTGACTTTTAGGTAATATTCCACGTAATTCTCAAGACAGTCTGTTAACTTCCTTTAAGTCGCCATTGTTTGTGGATCTCATCATTCAAAATGAGCCTGTCGTTTTCTATGATTGGATGATTTAGCATTTTCAAATATGTTTTTTTATAAACAACAAAACATAATAATTAGTACAGAAACCAGGCAATGTATTAATTTTAAGTGAACAAACCAAAGTGTAACGTTGTACAGTGTGAAAATAAGAGTTAAATTGGTCAGTTTATTGAATGAATCGCTTGTGTTTTGCAGAGGACTCGTACAGAAAGCAGGTGGTCATTGATGGCGAAACATGCTTGCTGGACATCCTGGACACAGCAGGTCAAGAGGAGTACAGGTCAGTGGGCAGGGAGCTAGGTCAAAACACAGGAAAGGGGAAGACCACAGCTGAGGTGGGATGGCTGCGTCAAGAGAAAATCATAGGAGGATGAGAGATGGTGAGAAAGGGCTGTTGACAGGAAACATTATTTTACCATGCTTTCACCTCTGTACACCAAGAGATAATCAAGACTTATAAAAACAACATTATTGTAAATATGTCCGGAACCTAAATATAATATGCATATGAAAATGCCAATTCCCAATTTTGTCAGATGTACATTTTACTTATTATAGTTCACCGAATGCTGACCCCTCAAGTAAACTGATTCACTTAAATGAGTTAAATTTACCTGTTACCCAAATCTAATCAGTGAGCTCTGTTGTAAGTAACTCTAAAAGAACATTTTGACAAATCAACCAGGCGACTGTGCACCTGCTAAGTACACGACTGTGCACCTGCTAAGTACACGGTGAAGCAGACTTGTTTAGTACTGTCATAGATCATACATCTAGCCGGCATCTGATCATATGGCACAGACTGGCAGAGAATAGGGAACATGTTGTTAGGGCAGTGCAAGGGTCATCCCCAGTCAGCATGTGCTGTTCCTTGCTCCCTATGGTTCTACTGCATACTCCTGCACCATGGTTCTACTGCACCCCATAGTTCTACTGCATACTCCTGCACCATGGTTCTACTGCACCCCATGGTTCTACTGCATACTCCTGCACCGTGGTTCTACTGCACCCCATGGTTCTAGTGCATACCCCTGCACCGTGGTTCTACTGCACCCCATGGTTCTAGTGCATACCCCTGCACCGTGGTTCTACTGCATCCCATGGTTCTACTGCATACTCCTGCACCATGGTTCTACTGCACCCCATGGTTCTACTGCATACCCCTGCACTGTGGTTCTACTGCACCCCATGGTTCTACTGCATACTCCTGCACTGTGGTTCTACTGCACCCCATGGTTCTACTGCATACCCCTGCACCGTGGTTCTACTGCACCCCATGGTTCTACTGCATACTCCTGCACCGAGGTTCTACTGCACCCCATGGTTCTACTGCATACTCCTGCACCGTGGTTCTACTTCATCCCATAGTTCTACTGCTTACTCCTGCACCGAGGTTCTACTGCACCCTATAGTTCTACTGCTTACTCCTGCACCGAGGTTCTACTGCACCTCATGGTTCTACTGCATACTCCTGCACCTAGGTTCTACTGCACCCCATAGTTCTACTGCATACTCCTGCACCGTGGTTCTACTGCACCCCATAGTTCTACTGCTTACTTCTGCACCGAGGTTCTACTGCACCCCATGGTTCTACTGCAGTTCCTGCACCATGGTTTTACTGCACCCCATGGTTCTACTGCATACTCCTGCACCGTGATTCTACTGCACCCCATGGTTCTACTGCATACTCCTGCACCATGGTTCTACTGCACCCCATGGTTCTACTGCATTCTACTGCACCCATGGTTCTACTGCATACTCCTGCACCGTGGTTCTACTGCACCCCATGGTTCTACTGGTATAACAATAGTTAGGTCTCATGTAGAATATTGTGTACAAGCGTGGAGGCCAAATTGCAAGAAGAACATAGATATGCTAGAAAGAGTACAGAGGAGAGCGACTAAAATGATACCAAAACTGAGGGATCTTAGTTACGAAATACACCTAAAAGAATATGGTTTAACAACACTAGAGACCAGGAGATTGAGAGGAGATAAGATAGAAGCGTTTAAAATATTGAATGGTTATGAAAATATTTTTGTCTCAGTTAAGAAAGATAGAAGGACTAGAGGACATGAAGTTACATTAGCAAAGGAGCAGTGTAGAGTATATATAAGAAAGTTCTCATTTTCACAAAGGACTGTAAATGAATGGAACAGATTATCTGCTGATTGTGTGGGTGCTAGTAATGTGAATATATTTTAAATAAAAATCGACACATACCTCAGAAGCACAGGGTATACGTAGATAAAAAGGGTTGGACTCTCGATAAGTCAAAAGGTTTCCTTATCCACCTGCCATCTACAGTTAATTCTCTGGGTGGCAATCTTGTTAAATCCTATTACTGCACCCAACGAGTCTACAGCGCGGCATGGTTCTACTGTGCCTTGTGATGGTGTCCTAGTGGTCCACTCTGGCACTACACCAACGGGGAGTACTGATTATAAAGAATTACAGACAACGAGTAATAAACAACACTCTGCAATCTTACTCTTTATTACAGCCAGTAGACACTGCACCCCGACTCATGCCAGTCCAGCCCAACCAATGACACCATGGCAGCTCAGCCTCACATCCCAGTCCAGGCTGGAGGGAAACCCCCAGCTGCACACCCTGCACCTGGCAACTCTCTGTCTCTGTCTGAGACAACTTTTATATCTATTTGTCTCTGAGTACTGGTTATTTCAAACTAGCCAATGGCTATCTCTCATAATCCGGCCACTACTCAACTATCACTACCACATGTCCAACATTAACAATCAACATTTCACATCCTTAGAGAGGCTTAATTAATCCAGTCTCATCTCTTAACATTAACAACCCTTTCTGCTATCTGCTAAAGGAGTCCTACTGTGCAGGCAGCCTGTGTTTGACCCTACCTTGCCATTGGCAGCATACATCACACCCAGCAAACCCATCTAGCATATAACAGTCATATTAATATTCTAATTTAAATGTACCCTACCACAATGGTATATTTTCCATGGTCTTATGTTCCCCGTGAGTCTTCTGTGCCCCATTGTTCTCATGCACCCCATGGTTTTTATGCACCAAATGTTTCTTATGTTTTTTATGTGTCCACTTTTAAAAAAAAGGTAAAAGAGGTAAATTCTTATATAGCGCAGTATCCAGCCCTCAGGACTGCTCAAAGCTCTTTACACTTTACTCCCTGGCAGACCTATTCAGTTGAACACCATCTCAACTTCTCTGGGAAGCATTCAGCCATGCTGCAATTAATGCGCAAATGCTATTCGTACACAAATATCCACTACTGTCTATAGCCAGGTACTCATTCATACAGCTGAGTGAACTGAAGCAATGTAGAGTAAACGAACTTGCCCAAAGTTTGACACCGCCGCATAGGATTCAAACCCGGGTTCTCTCAGTCGAGAGTCCGGAGCTCTTATCGTTGCGCTACTGCGCTCCACAAATTTGTTGATGCGCCATATCCTTATGAGATGTGATGTGGACTAAAGTGTGATGTGTTGATGCGCCATATCCTTATGAGATGTGATGTGGACTAAAGTGTGATGTGTTGATGCGCCATATCCTTATGAGATGTGATGTGGACTAAAGTGTGATGTGTTGATGCGCCATATCCTTATGAGATGTGATGTGGACTAAAGTGTGATGTGTTGTAGACTAAAGTGTGATGTGTTGTAGACTAAAGTGTGATGTGTTGTAGACTAAAGTGTGATGTGATGTGGACTAAAGTGTGATGTGTTGTAGACTAAAGTGTGATGTGATGTGGACTAAAGTCTGATGTGTTGTAGACTAAAGTGTGATGTGTTGTAAACTAAAGTGTGATGTGTTGTAGACTAAAGTGTGATGTGTTGTAGACTAAAGTGTGATGTGTTGTAGACTAAAGTGTGATGTGATGTGGACTAAAGTGTGATGTGTTGTAGACTAAAGTGTGATGTGTTGTAGACTAAAATGTGATGTGATGTGGACTAAAGTGTGATGTGTTGTAGACTAAAGTGTGATGTGTTGTAGACTAAAGTGTGATGTGATGTGGACTAAAGTGTGATGTGTTGTAGACTAAAGTGTGATGTGTTGTAGACTAAAGTGTGATGTGATGTGGACTAAAGTGTGATGTGTTGTAGACTAAAGTGTGATGTGTTGTAGACTAAAGTGTGATGTGATGTGGACTAAAGTGTGATGTGTTGTAGACTAAAGTGTGATGTGATGTGGACTAAAGTGTGATGTGTTGTAGACTAAAGTGTGATGTGTTGTAGACTAAAGTGTGATGTGATGTGGACTAAAGTGTGATGTGATGTGGACTAAAGTGTGATGTGTTGTAGACTAAAGTGTGATGTGTTGTAGACTAAAGTGTGATGTGTTGTAGACTAAAGTGTGATGTGATGTGGACTAAAGTGTGATGTGTTGTAGACTAAAATGTGATGTGATGTGGACTAAAGTGTGATGTGTTGTAGACTAAAGTGTGATGTGTTGTAGACTAAAGTGTGATGTGATGTGGACTAAAGTGTGATGTGTTGTAGACTAAAGTGTGATGTGTTGTAGACTAAAGTGTGATGTGATGTGGACTAAAGTGTGATGTGTTGTAGACTAAAGTGTGATGTGTTGTAGACTAAAGTGTGATGTGATGTGGACTAAAGTGTGATGTGTTGTAGACTAAAGTGTGATGTGATGTGGACTAAAGTCTGATGTGTTGTAGACTAAAGTGTGATGTGTTGTAAACTAAAGTGTGATGTGTTGTAGACTAAAGTGTGATGTGTTGTAGACTAAAGTGTGATGTGATGTGGACTAAAGTGTGATGTGTTGTAGACTAAAGTGTGATGTGTTGTAGACTAAAATGTGATGTGATGTGGACTAAAGTGTGATGTGTTGTAGACTAAAGTGTGATGTGTTGTAGACTAAAGTGTGATGTGATGTGGACTAAAGTGTGATGTGTTGTAGACTAAAGTGTGATGTGTTGTAGACTAAAGTGTGATGTGATGTGGACTAAAGTGTGATGTGTTGTGGACTAAAGTGTGATGTGTTGTAGACTAAAGTGTGATGTGATGTGGACTAAAGTGTGATGTGTTGTAGACTAAAGTGTGATGTGATGTGGACTAAAGTGTGATGTGTTGTAGACTAAAGTGTGATGTGTTGTAGACTAAAGTGTGATGTGATGTGGACTAAAGTGTGATGTGATGTGGACTAAAGTGTGATGTGTTGTAGACTAAAGTGTGATGTGTTGTAGACTAAAGTGTGATGTGTTGTAGACTAAAGTGTGATGTGATGTGGACTAAAGTGTGATGTGTTGTAGACTAAAGTGTGATGTGTTGTAGACTAAAGTGTGATGTGTTGTAGACTAAAGTGTGATGTGATGTGGACTAAAGTGTGATGTGTTGTAGACTAAAGTGTGATGTGTTGTAGACTAAAGTGTGATGTGATGTGGACTAAAGTGTGATGTGTTGTAGACTAAAGTGTGATGTGTTGTAGACTAAAGTGTGATGTGGACTAAAGTGTGATGTGTTGTAGACTAAAGTGTGATGTGATGTGGACTAAAGTGTGATGTGTTGTAGACTAAAGTGTGATGTGTTGTAGACTAAAGTGTGATGTGATGTGGACTAAAGTGTGATGTGATGTGGACTAAAGTGTGATGTGTTGTAGACTAAAGTGTGATGTGTTGTAGACTAAAGTGTGATGTGTTGTAGACTAAAGTGTGATGTGTTGTAGACTAAAGTGTGATGTGTTGTAGACTAAAGTGTGATGTGTTGTAGACTAAAGTGTGATGTGTTGTAGACTAAAGTGTGATGTGTTGTAGACTAAAGTGTGATGTGATGTGGACTAAAGTGTGATGTGTTGTAGACTAAAGTGTGATGTGTTGTAGACTAAAGTGTGATGTGATGTGGACTAAAGTGTGATGTGTTGTAGACTAAAGTGTGATGTGTTGTAGACTAAAGTGTGATGTGATGTGGACTAAAGTGTGATGTGTTGTAGACTAAAGTGTGATGTGTTGTAGACTAAAGTGTGATGTGGACTAAAGTGTGATGTGTTGTAGACTAAAGTGTGATGTGATGTGGACTAAAGTGTGATGTGTTGTAGACTAAAGTGTGATGTGATGTGGACTAAAGTGTGATGTGATGTGGACTAAAGTGTGATGTGTTGTGGACTAAAGTGTGATGTGTTGTAGACTAAAGTGTGATGTGTTGTAGACTAAAGTGTGATGTGTTGTAGACTAAAGTGTGATGTGTTAATTATAACATGATGCCTCCATTACTGCTGATTGTGCCTCCTCGTTTGAAGTTGTTTCTGACGTGTCAGCATGGTCCAGTTAAATCACCAGTTGACACCTGCACCCCATGATGCATTAGTCTGCCACGGTGTCACACCATGTCACCTATAAATAATGTCATCAGCATTGCTAACTATGCTGATTATTCATAGCAGTCATTCTCTCCTCAGCTGTGCGTCTTGTGTCTTTTCCTAGCATGCACAAGGCCAGGTAAAATGTTCCTCGCGTGAAAACACATCATGTACACACAGCGTAGTTGAAAGAACCAAGCATACTTTTATGCGTCACATCATTGCAGTATATGTGTAGGTCACACAGTCAAGACCATTGTAAATATGATCTAACACCCATGAGATCTCGTAAGATGCTGGTAATGCTTCACAGCAGCCTACAGACAATGGCGTCTTCAAACAAGACCCATGTTGATGTCATTTTTATATTAGAACATTATTTGCACAAATATCTGGATCTATGGGGATGGCCAACATCAGACTAAAAGATAAAATCCCACATGACATCATTAGAAGTAGAATAAAAGTAGAAGATGTCATAAACTATCGTGAAAACAAAGTAGATATTGGTAAGTCACATAGCGAGAATGCAAGACAATTGGTGGATCATGAGAACTACTGGATGACAACTGGAGCAGGGAAGAGCGTAAGAGGCAAGACAACAAGATGATGATGCGATGATTATGAATAAAACAGTATTTTGGGCAAGAGAGGCCAAAGACAGAAAGGTGGAAATGTAGCGGCTGGACAAGGCCAATGTAAAAGGGTGAATGATGTAGAGATGGTAACATTTTGAGCGATGTGGTTTATTGTTCTCTGCTGCTCGCTAGTGTAGCAGCCCGTTTGTCTGCTCCAGACACACCGACTAAAAACCCAAATCTTATAAACCACAACACTAGTTTCTTATGCCTCTCCGATATCTGGAGGAGAACTCCACTGCATTCACCTGGCTCTGGTATACTTGTCGGTGCCTGAAAACCACCGGTCTCAAGAACCCCACCTAATGAAGTGAATTTGTTTGCGTTCCGCCTTTCACTCCAGTGTTTCTGGTGTTTTGTGCTGGCCAAAGTGAATTGATCCTTTCACTTGTGAAGTGAAGATCGTCATCAACGGTCCATTGATTGTTGGCAGCTTGCCAGCTGGGAAGAGGTCATTAGTCCACGAGGTCACACTGAGGTCACACTGGTCAAGACCACAGGCTCACAGGAATAATAAAATTATTACAGGAGCCTAGGTTCGATGTCTTTGGACATATTGGCTTGGCAGACTTCTTGTCTCGGACATATGGACCATTGGGTGTCTACCAATAAGGCAGTTATCCATTTATTTATTTGTTTGTTTAGTTCAGTTCCAGCAGGTCAGTGGATCTAATAAAACAACTGATGGTTTATTTCAGTATGTCCATCTGTAGAATTAGTGAGTCCACAACATGTTTGTTTACATTTCCTTGTATAGGATGTTTGCTGCATCGATGTAAACACCAGGTAGAGGGGATCAGCACCTTTTACCTTTCCTCAAGTGGGATAAAACTTGTAAACAATCAGTATCGCACCACCGTCTCCTTGATAGAGTCCATTGTTCTACGCTCTAGACGACCCCACCTTTGTACGTCTTCACCAGTCAGTTGACAAACTGATATGAAAACCGTCCAACACCACATAGACCAGTAGTGATACATTGATCTGATGTTCTCCAACTAAAGTGCTTGCATTTATCATTTGACATGGGATAGGAGTATGTAATAGAGTAGGTATAAATAGTTCCCCAATTTATTGCACAACTCGGTGTCAGACTGTAATGTATATAGAATAATAACGTGTTCATTTACAGTAGTAGTGTGACCTAGATTTTGACTCTTGTAATACGATGAAAAATGCATGTGTATTTTTCCACCTGATATAACTCAGTCAGCAACTAGGTTATGCCGAATAAAAAGTTCACCTTCGTCAATGCTGGGCATTGACAATCGTGACGAAAGACAGTTTTTGATTGAAAACTGCTTCAGACTCAGAGCCAACTGTTAGATTATACACAACCTGGACTCATGAAAAGAAATACCAAGCGAACTGATTTGGTAATAAACTACCAAGTTAAAGGCATTTATATTCAATTATATTTTTTTTATAATATGTCATTGATACGCATAGGACGCAACAAATATTTTGCACGTGTCCATGTACTGTTTCTATGCATATAGGATGCAGGATCTTGCATCCCGTAAACCCCTGTTTATGCATAACACTATCACCGACAAATTAGGGAAACAGGCGGCTCTTGTAAATGACATCAAAATATTTGAGCAATGGGTGCGTGATGCATGATGTGGCAGCCTTGTGTTGGTCTACCTTGCAAGTGGTCGTACAACAGGTACACACTACTGACATGCATGCATGTTAACGTGTGCACGCTGCTGCATGTCTCCCATAGCATCTGGAGTAATAATTGTATAAACACTGCCACTTTTACTGTAGTGATGAGTAATAATGTCTTGTCACACAATAACCACTCATTCAAGTGTATGATCTGAAGCCATCATCTTCAGTACAGTCGATGACAAGTTCTACAGTTGACACAAAATTAGGTTGTGATATGTCTGACCTGACAGGTTTGATCTCTTGGGCAGGTTTGAAGTGTGCAGTTGTGTCAGTAATTTGTTTGACCATGTATTCTGTATTACTTCTCACATTCTCATGTCTGGTGAGAAATTGGCTAATCACATCCACATTAAACAAACTACTTTGTGGTTAGAAGGTCTTCCATTTAGTTCCTGTTAGTGGGCCCAGCCGGTACCTGTAAGCTATTCTTGCTATGGTAGAGAAACATGGATGGCTCCCTATACTGCTGTTTGTAATCGTAATATACAACACCTGTACGGTTCCATCATTACGTGGTGCTCTATGCGGTGTGCGGTGGTGTATGAATTAGATTGTCAGACTCTCGATCTAGAAATTTGATGTTGAAATCCAGTTGCTGCTGTGTCGAACTAAGGCAAGTTCATTCACTCTACACTGCTCCAGTTCACTCGGCTGTATGAATGAGTACCTAGCTGTAGACAGTGGTGGTTGTTTGTGTACGAATAGTCTTTGTGCATTAATAGCATCTTGGCTGAATGTTTCCCAAAGAAATCAAGGTGGCGTTCGACTGAACATGTCTGCCAGGGAGTAAAGTGTAAAGCATTTTGAGCAGTCCTAAATACTGGATACTGTGTTATAAAAACTGATGTACTTTGTATGCTCTGTTGTTTTACAGTAGCTTAAAGATTAAGGAAATGTTTATTATTTACGTTTCAGTGCAATGAGAGACCAGTACATGCGCACGGGAGAGGGCTTTCTTTGTGTCTTTGCTGTCAACAACACAAAGTCCTTTGAAGACATCAACCAGTACAGGGAACAGGTGGGATTACACTACAAACTGTTTCCCTGAAACGCGCTAACTTTGGAGCCTTGTAAATCTATCACCTTGTAAATCTATCTCCTCCCAGGCGCTGAGGTCCTCTTTCTCTGTTCAGTCACTTCCTTAGACCATTGCCCTCTCATCTTTAAATTGGAGATATATTTGAAAAATGCAGTGGTAGTTATTTAGAGTTTTTGTATGGTTATTTAATTTATATTTATTTCTTCTGCAATAAATTCGTTAGAGTCTCAGGTCAGCTTAACATAAAACTGAAAAGTACCATAATTATATGCACGAGTTCAGTTATTGCAGTATTGGTGTGTTGTTGTGTTTGTGCTAACTAATGTAGTATTGGTGGGTTGTTGTGTTTGTGCTAACTAATGTAGTATTGGTGTGTTGTTGTGTTTGTGCTAACTAATGTAGTATTGGTGGGTTGTTGTGTTTGTGCTAACTAATGTAGTATTGGTGGGTTGTTGTGTTTGTGCTAACTAATGTAGTATTGGTGGGTTGTTGTGTTTGTGCTAACTAATGTAGTATTGGTGGGTTGTTGTGTTTGTGCTAACTAATGTAGTATTGGTGGGTTGTTGTGTTTGTGCTAACTAATGTAGTATTGGTGGGTTGTTGTGTTTGTGCTAACTAATGTAGTATTGGAGGGTTGTTGTGTTTGTGCTAACTAATGTAGTATTGGTGGGTTGTTGTGTTTGTGCTAACTAATGTAGTATTGGTGTGTTGTTGTGTTTGTGCTAACTAATGTAGTATTGGTGTGTTGTTGTGTTTGTGCTAACTAATGCAGTATTGGTGTGTTGTTGTGTTTGTGCTAACTAATGCAGTATTGGTGTGTTGTTGTGTTTGTGCTAACTAATGTATTATATCTTTGTAGTTTCTACCTTTTTAGTTCTACATTTTATTTGCCGCTGTGTAAAGTTGAATGAAATTTTAGTTTGACAACTGACCAAAACTGATGATAATTTGCAGATCAAGAGGGTGAAGGATGCAGAGGAGGTGCCCATGGTGTGTAAGTATACGTTATCACATTTACATATAAAACTTCAAATCACAGCTTAAAGAACCTGACATGAATATGCACTTTTATATCACACAATTCACACTCGGTACCTAGTAACCAATGGCTGCAACTTACTTACTACCCTTTATGCCCTCTGGTGTTTAGAGCAACAACGAAGTTCATCCACCTCTACCTACCCAAGAGCTGCAAACAGTTACAGTTGGACAATCATATACACTAATACACAGGTGTCCATTCAATCATAGGCTGGTCAATAGAAAATTACTCTTTTATGCTATTTCATATAGCATCAGGCACGGATGTTATTATAAAAATATCATTTTTGAAATAATACAACTTTTTAATTAATGGTTTCAATCTAATAATATTGCACACGTCAAAGGACACTGACATCCACCTACAAATTATTAGGTGGATGTGAATGATACTTTTAGAGATATCTTATTTTGAAAATGAGGAAATAGATTGTTTTGGCAGTTTGGCACCTGGCAAGAGCAAGCACAAAATTGAAAAATATAACTTAGGCAAATAAAAATATGAAAAAAAGGAGGATAAATTTGATATGTGGACAATAAGACAAGTTTCATTAAGCTATGTTGTGTTATTTGGTTTTTATCTGACTTTTTGTGACTGGTTTTCCTTTCCCTGATTGCCTGGAGTCAGGTAAAATTTCAAAATGAAAACATCTTGCACTGGAGTGGATCTGAAACCAGAACAACCATTACAACATAATAACATTGTAATTTCTATTATTAGAGAATTAACTTCTGTAATAAATATAACGCACTTTATATAAGTACAATTGTTGTTATATATAAAATAATTACATTAAACTATCTGTAATCACATATTTAACACATACACTGTTTCTTCGTAATTTTTATAAATTTGGATATTCATTTAAACGTATATTATTGTACATTTCAAAATTATTTGGTAACATAGCAAAAGGAACAACCAAAGTACGTTCTTATGAAAATTAACTTAATTATGTTATCTTTGATCTTGGCCTACGTCGATCTCGGCCCATGCATCCCACCAGTTAGTTATACTAAATATTATTTTTGTTGCGTATCCGAAGGCGTAAATTGTAAATTCGCACCAAAGATTGACATGTACTAGCGTTCATTGCGAAAGCTGTGTGGATCAGCCTATTTTATTGCGATGGGGAGATCCACTTATAATGTAAACAAATACTAAAATTATTCGTTACAAGTTATCGATACAATATTATTTGTCATGTAGATCATATTTGTTTGCAATTAGGAACCACAATATGTCGAAATATCATGCATAGGCGTTGAATAAACATTAGCAACTTAACTGATAGCATGCATAATGAGCGGTAGTGAACTACCGAAGATGCACTAAGCATCAATACTTGGGGAAAATTCGCAAATCTTTCACCTTTTAAGTGTAGGCGCGGTCACAAATTAAAGGAAATCTTCAAAAAACAATATGTGTTTGATTCCAAATTTAATGCCTAATTGATTGCTGATAAGCACTAGCCGATCTGATATGAAATAGTGAAGTTGTTAGCAAAAGTTGACAGCTTGTGTTACGTGAGTATGTTGCTGGCATGATTCTCTTCATTCGGATTCGTGCTAATCACTGGTCGGTCGAACTCTCATTCCTCGAATCCTCTTCAATATAAACTTTATTCTGACTGAATAGGACTAATATTGACGCACGCGAGGTCTGTGAAGAACCATGATTTACGCTTCGTTTTTTTACCTGACCTGAACGCTCAGCGAGGCACGAGGCGCCAGTGTAACAACATTGCATCTTAGCACAGGCAGCATGTCGCCATGACCTGTAGATCGTGGATTCATGGGTTGTTTTGGGAGCTTACTGAACTCATAGTTTTTGAGTTATCACAACACAATTTCACATATCAACAGATAACATATTGGCATTTTGATTGGTACAAACTTTATTTCACATCTGGAGTACAAATTGAAATGCAGTCAATTTCACTGGAAAATGCGTGCCCAAGTTTAAAAGTTTTTTAAAAGTTGTTTGCACCAAGGAAACTAGGAATAGATGTAATCTTATCGGCATAAATGGCATAGAGTCCATATCTGACGTTAGATGAACGTTAGTTGATTCTTCTCAATGTTACTCATGTTTCCTGTGATTACTCTGAACCAATTCTTCACTAATCCCTTGACTACATTTTACATAACATGCAACCAATATTGTATATTATGCACACCATTGCAAAATCATTCAAATTTAAGTAATATTTGTTAAACATTAGATACAAATACTTAGGGAAACCGTCTTCAGCATCTATGTACATGTAGCACCATCCAGAGGATGGCAATTTGCCAGTTATATGATTAAAAGTATTTTTCATGGTTGCCATTGTAGTGGTGGGAAACAAGGTGGACCTTCCCTCTCGGAGCGTCGAGATGAAGCAGGGCAAGATGCTGGCCGAATCTTACATCATCCCCTATGTCGAGACGTCAGCTAAGACACGTCAGGGAGTCGACGATGCCTTCTACACATTAGTGAGAGAAATCAGGAAATATGTAAGTATTTCAAGGTGATGGCGTTTTGCTATCCTGCCACGTACAAATGCATAAACACCTGATGCCAATATTATCAAAAAATACCTTCAACTTAACCGTAACCTTCAACCTAACCCCAACCCTAACCCTATTTGCACATCAAATTAACCATAAAAGGGCATTTGTGTGTGGAGATGTAGCAGGAGGCCCACAAGTAACGACACCTGGTTTTTCACAACTAATACAACACCAGGACGGAAGTTTCAGAATAATATTTGTGGTTACATTCTCTCACAAATCTTAGGATAGGTAGCTAAGGTAGGAGAGATTTTCACGTCACACAATCAGGTTTGATGTATGACACATTTGTAGGATGTTATATTCTTCCAGGGGAAAACACATGTGAAACATTTTAAAAGTCGTTACTCTTCAGAATATTCCCAATTCACCACACGGACTTCCATCACCTTACACAATGGAGCTCCTCATTGAATATCAACACATGCACCCCTTGCAATACATTTTTATGGGTTTGCTAACTGTGCCACACTGCCAGCCATATGCCTCAAACCTTTACGAGACTGTACATTCTCCAAGGAGAACACAGTCTTTGGAACAATCTGCCTCATTCACTCGGGCAGTACGACACCATTCGTTTTTTTTTTAAACAGCATTGAAGATGCACCTTTTAAAAATGTCTTACACTAATTAATTTGGGGACATTTATCAAGAACTTTTTGTAAAGCACCGTTAAAGGGGAATGAAACGCTTGAACAACCATAGCCCAAATGTAAGAATATACCATTTACAGTACATGTCATCATGATTTGATGAGCACAACGCTACTAATAATTTTTCAAACTGGGCCATTATCAGCACTGGGCACCGCCATTACCATCCAACGGTCAGTTGTTTGAGTTGCAAAATACCAGGCGCGGTCACACACAGTCATTCAATAGGCGATGCAACATAGCTCCCAATAAAACCGGCAAAACACAAAAAAATCGAATGCCCTTCATGCCTACTGGATATACCAATACGTGTTCAGAAGCAAATTTTCACATACATCCACAGAAGGATTCCTGGAAAAAAAAGCAGGTTATGGATGATAAATTTGGCGTGTCTGCCAGCGGCAATCTCTGCAAGGGTCTGCGGTCGTTATTTTCGGACTCCAACTGCAAGACTAAATACGAATATGACAAGCATGGAAAGACATTGAATGTCAAAACATAAAACTTCAACATCTGCAGATATACATGTATAACCAATGCTAAAAAGAAATGTAATAAGAATGTGAATATAATAACGCATGACTAAGTGTGCTTAATAGTATATAACCATGAGTATTTTATAAAATGCCGATTGATTTTAATCTTATTTGACATCATCATCTGTGTCAGCCAATCTCACCGACGACATCAATTCTTGGTACACACGCACCTAGACATCTTGCATGTTTGAGAAGAGGCTAATCTACGTAAACTTTTTCACTTTTTTAATTCTGAATGCATAAACTAATTATTTGTTGACATGTATAGCGACTATTGTGTATAACAAGGCACCATATTTTTGTTTTTGCACAGAAATGTCTATTTTTGAAATAAATCGGGGACAAAATCCGAAAATTTACATTGATTAGATAGGTGCGGTTCAAACCACTCGCTTGAAACTTGTTAGAACAAAGATGGCAATGAATGGAGATAAATGTTTGATTTAGCAGATGTCATGCCGTCCTAGTAATGTTATGAACATATATAATATTACTTTTATCAACACTGGAGGCAAGGCAAAGTTTGACGTAGGTCACGCATAATTTTGATTGTGACACAGGCAAACCATGACGCACTGGATCCATCAGTTATTCTCACTTTGTACTTTGATCCACTTCCAGAAAGAGAAGAAGGGCCGCAACCAGAACAAGAAGAAGAACAACAAGCGCAGGTGCACCCTCCTGTAACCATGACGACCGCTCGCGATTGCCCGACAACTCACCCGGAAGGTTTGCCCGGCGTCGTCGCCGTCGCACACTCGCCGACGCTCAAACAGAGTTATTGCAGATCTTTTTACTTTTATATTTTTAAAACATGGTGTAATTGTGACATCTTGTACATAGTGCCCTAGCGAGGCCGCGTCTGTAACCGAGACTGTAACGGAGGCCGTTACAGATGGCCAACTCAGCAGTGTTGGCGCAACTTGGTGTAGCATTGTGACAAATATTGTCTGAAGCGTGTGTTCTCTTCTCTGGTGCACCATGAACAGACTGTTTACTACACGTAGACGCCGTTTGTTCCTAGCACTATGGTAGGAAGTGAATCAAATTGAATGTAGGTAAGAGAATATTATGGTTTGAAGGCAAAGACACTGACATGCGTATGTAGCGGGCAGCTCATACAATGTGTCATTTAGATTAATTTCTAGGTAAAGTTCCCATAGTGTAATTAATACATTAAAAATGGGCTTGTCAGAGCAACATTTCGGTGCTTTGACAATGCTTGTTTTTGCAGAGACTGCTCCAGATAAGTGTGAGAAAAATGTATGCTATATTCCTTGCAGTTTAACCACCTGAAGGACAGGGATGTTCTTAACTTTTCGCTGGTGCTACCAGACCTGTACAACGTTTCTGCTGACGTCATAGGAAAATCCAGTGGGAGTTACTTCACGATACTCTTTCTTCAGGTTCAGTGCTAATTTGACATGGCACGATATCAACATTTGTTGCAGATACACCTTGAGAAAGTGTGCCAACAATGCAGCGACAGTAGTGGCTTTGTCTCGGCTTCACGGCTTTAGACAGTGTTTTGTTGCAGCTAAAGTAATGGGTTGCTGTTGACTGTGTAGTCTGTAAATCCCCCCCACTCTCTCTCCCCCACCCAAACACTACACACTTGTTAACACGGGTTCTAGCACTCTTGCTTTGGTAGATGTCTTCCAGGTTGTTGCAAATGTAGGTTTGAATGTAGGCCAATCATCCAGTTGTCTCTAGTTGCCCATTGTCACCGACTGTCACCCAGTTGTCTGTAGTTGTCATCCAGTTATCTTGTCCAGTTGTCACTGGTTGTCATCCAGTTGTCACCAGCTGTCATATGGTTGTCATCCGGTTGTTACTGGTTGTCATTCAGTTGTCACCTGCTGTCATATGGTTGTTATCCAGTTGTCACTGGCTTTCACATGGTTGTCATCCGGTTGGCAATATTTGTCATCGCAGTGTCATTCACCATTATTGACAGGAGCAATGTACAAGTGACCTGCAGTTGTGGATCATCTTAATATGAAGAAAGTCCTGCATCTGAGATTTGTGTTGTGAAATTGTTTCTTAAACTACGGTAGGTTGAGGTTGTTTGGTATCAGGTTGGGTGTGTTGGGTAGGCATGGCAGTGGGTGCCATGGAAGCAGCAGGGTAAAAGTATGTCGTTTACGAAGGGGTTGTTGTTCATTTCACCCTCATGGAGTCATGGCCACCAACAAATGAAAGGACCTATGTAGGTAACAGTGTTCGAGAGTTCCCTGTAGAATTGGACATTATAAATAATCTGAAATGTGCATACATGCTGTGAATATGTACAGGTGTGATGGTGCAATGAATGGGTGGGAGCTGGCCCCACAAGAAATGATTGATTCTTTCTGGTCATTCGTTGTTGTGTCTATGCCAACAGTAGAACGGTTACTTTTGGTGACCTATTGTGTGTGTGTGTGTGTATGTGCATACTGGTACTTTCATATAATACACATACGTGTATGCATACAGAAATACATGTATTTCTATCAACAAAATATTCTCTGTTCAATAGCGCATTGCCACATAAAAGCTTACTAAATCATATACCGTAAATATTACTAATCATGTTGCCCATGTTACCTCATTGTTAGTAAAGTAGATGAAAATCTTAATTTGGTAATAACCAATTTCTTGAGGGTCGGGTGGATTACTACTGTACATTTATTTCATGCATAGTTGCATGAAACGTAGTGGTGACCTTGTTGTCATCCAACATCTGTAAATGATGTCTTAGTTACAACCGTTTAATTAAATCATTAGCTCTTGGTGATACTGCATGATGATTATCTTGCGATTTCAGGCATATGCAGATGTACAATTACACATAACTGACAGTTGATCTTTCTGACCATAGTACGTCACTTTGACAAGATATGGAGCCATTAACGAGATGACTATTCATTTTAGGAATTTGTCATGTGAATAGGAAATGTTTATTTGCTTCAAATTACACAAGACAACAGAATAATTGTTACAAAATAAAACAAAAAACATGCATTATATTGTAATTGAGTTGACATGAAAACGAGTGGTAATCATATAATGGATGGTAAAAAAATAAAAGATTGTTATGTGAAGATCTGTTAGGAACATTTTTCTGGTAATGAACGTCAAGTTATGTTACTACGAATTTAATTAATTAAATCTTTGTTATCTGTAATGTTAACATTTTTCTGGTAATGAAGGTCAAGTTATGTTACTACGAATTTAATTAACTAAATCTTTGTTATGTGTAATGTTACGAAGTCAGTGCACTGTGTTTGAGATTAGATCTTACACCGGGTGACATACGATGTAGTGACTTACATTTATGCAGTTTACACTGGTTTTGTGTTGAGATTTTGTTATGGTAAATATGTTGTTGCTCGGTATATTGATGGAGGCATGATAGCAGCTGAAGAGTAGCCTGTACAATAGTGGGATGGTCAAGGTGAAAGATCAAGGTCACCTTCCTACTACAGTAGAAACTCGCATAAAAGAAAGCTGTGCATAATAGAATCATTTTAGTTTAACTTCAGATAATTACTCTTTTGGTTTGTAGTAGCTATCATTTATGGTGTAGCTGACGTTCGTTAGATTGAGGACAGTAACTAATTTAGATGGAATGTTTGTGTTAAAAGTTAAGCCTAGCTGTTATAAGCAGTGACTTCAATAACTGTATTGGCATTACAAAAGAAAGTGAATACTGGGCACTTTGGAATAGTTTTCACGAAATGCAAAATGTGAAATAATAATAATAAACTTTATTTATACACCACCAAATCCGCGACTAATGCCCCATTCACGGGTGTTTACAAAATCGGCAAACATCTAAGAAACATAAAAACGAATTTAAGAGAAATCAATAAGAAATAAATAATGTAGTGTTTATCTTGTAGTCTCCAAACGAATGAAGCCTGGACTGTTATGGCTTGTTCATAATAAACTAACAGGTCGTAGTGCATCAGTTCGATTCAGGAAAGGGTTGGACAGGGAAATGCTGATGAAATATCAGATTCCTGTGCCAAAGCCACCAGTGCGTTATACAATATCTCTAGATCTGGTGGCATTTCAGTGTCACCTCCATGTTATTGATACGAGATGTACCGAAATCAAAAATTGTAGATATCTCGAGGCACGATGTCAAAGCAGTTGGGAAAGTTGCGCAGGTACTGATGTGGTGAGTGTGGTATATGTGCTATCGTCTAGGTTTAGAGAACATTTTCATGTGTACTAAAACTTGTATAATAATATTGGTGAAATCGATAAGAATTGTATGTTGAAATTGTTGCGTTGTTATGAAAGGAATCGTGATTAATATAATTGTTTATAGTAAATTTGCGTACGACGTGACATGCTGCGTGTTTATTTACAGGTATAATTCACATGGATAAGGGTAGAGAAATGTTTACATGTCTATTACATGCACTTGTATCAATATTGTCTCTTGTATGGACTCGGAAGTTTATTCGTGACCATCGTCGCTAGTGAATTCAAGTAATAACGACATGTTTTGAACAAGCTGTGCACCGCATAGTTTGAAAAATATATAGGTTTTGGAAATGCTAGCTTTGTGCTTTGGTGCCACTGGTAGCAATATGGAAACGTCCACCAACTTCTGTGACAACGTTTATTTTGTGTTATTTTTGAGAAAATAGTTCTAGTAGATATCCGAGAAATGCTTTTTGGAAGAAAGCTAGTAGGATTAATTTAAGAGCTGCATTGTTTAGAAATAGCTCTGGCTGTATCACAGTGTTGAGGAAGTCAGAATGGATAATTATGTTGACGTGAAATTTCACTTGGTAGAAAGTGTGACAGACTGGCATTACTGAAATTACAGTAAACCTCGGGATATAACAAATTGCTCTGAACCGGCTGATTTTTTTGTTACCCCAACATATCGAAATTTTTTATCTGAAATCAATTCAGTCGCACTAATAGAAATAGGCATGAAATCAATGAATAAGAAGCTTACATTAAAGTGTTCGATCTAAGTTTTGAGAAACGTTATTCCATAGTAGTCAATGTAAAATGAAAAAATAAGGGTCAGGACCTGCATTTTGTTATTTGGCACCATCAATTCGTTATATCCAATGCTATTTCAATGGCATTTGAGACTACATAATTACTTGTTACATCTTAAAATGTTTTATAATAATTTGGTATGTGCAGAAATTCATTAGAAATTAAAGAACACAAATTCGGGACCAATTCCTGTATTTGTTATAAGCGAATTTGTATATCCGAGGTTTTCTGTATTGTCTTGGAATCACATTGTAGTACTGGTATTTTGATCTTAGCTGAAATCATGATTTCACGATAAGGATATGATTCAAAATACCAGATACGATCCTCGGTGCAAATACATTTTTGGTAGAATATACATATTGATGTATAACTATATATAATAATATCTACATTTTTGTAGTTTTGCCTCGTAGTATCTGTGACCAGTGATATTTTTATGATAAAGAAACTTCCATTCTAAAGAAACTACTTTCCTAGTACATTTGTGTTCGTGTTTCATTGGGTCAGAAATAGATCCAGAAGCATAAGTACCAATCCCTAGTCCCTACTGTACATCTTGTAAGATACTAAAGTTTGTTTGTGGTGTATGCCTCTAAGATGTATAACAAGTGAGACCACATAACTTGAACTCACTTAAGTCGATTTTCGCTTAAGTCAACTCTTTTCCATGGTCCCAGCTGTCTTTGTATCTCATATAGTACCGGGAATAAGATAATCCATGGTCCCGCCTGTCTTTGTACCTCGTATAGTACCAGGTATAAGATAATGCATGGTCCCAGCTGTCTTTGTACCTCATATAGTACCAGGTATAAGATAATGCATGGTCCCGCCTGTCTTTGTACCTCGTATAGTACCAGGTATAAGATAATGCATGGTCCCAGCTGTCTTTGTACCTCATATAGTACCAGGTATAAGATAATGCATGGTCCCAGCTGTCTTTGTACCTCATATAGTACCAGGTATAAGATTATGCATGGTCCCGGTTGTCTTTGTATCTCATATTACCGGGTATAAAATAATCCATGGTCCCGGCTGTCTTTATACCTCATAAAGTACCAGGTATAAGGTAATCCATGGTCCCGCCTGTCTTTGTACCTCTTATAGTACCAGGTATAAGATAATGCATGGTCCCAGCTGTCTTTGTACCTCATATAGTACCAGGTATAAGATAATGCATGGTCGCGGTTGTCTTTGTATCTCATATTACCGGGTATAAAATAATCCATGGTCCCGGCTGTCTTTGTACCTCGTATAGTACCGGGTATAAGGTAATCCATGGTCCCAGCTGTCTTTGTACCTCATATAGTACCAGGTATAAGATAATGCATGGTCCCAGCTGTCTTTGTACCTCATATAGTACCAGGTATAAGATAATGCATGGTCCCAGCTGTCTTTCTACCTCATATAGTACCAGGTATAAGATAATCCATGGTCCCAGCTGTCTTTGTACCTCATATAGTACCAGGTATAAGATAATGCATGGTCCCGGTTGTCTTTGTATCTCATATTACCGATAATCCATGGTCCCGGCTGTCTTTGTACCTCGTACAGTACCGGGTATAAGGTAAACCATGGTCTGGCTGTCTTTGTATC
Source organism: Escarpia spicata (assembly GCA_963995525.1). Classification (NCBI taxonomy): domain Eukaryota; kingdom Metazoa; phylum Annelida; class Polychaeta; order Sabellida; family Siboglinidae; genus Escarpia; species Escarpia spicata. The sequence goes on from OZ023212.1 coordinate 8,783,954, forward strand.
TCATATTACCGGGTATAAGATAATCCACATAAGTTGACTTCTCTTAACTTAGTACCGGGTATAAGGTAATCCATGGTCTGGCCGTCTTTGTATCTCATATTACCGGGTATAAGATAATCCACATAAGTTGACTTCTCTTAACTTAGTACCGGGTATAAGGTAATCCATGGTCTGGCCGTCTTTGTATCTCATATTACCGGGTATAAGATAATCCACATAAGTTGACTTCTCTTAACTTAGTACCGGGTATAAGGTAATCCATGGTCTGGCCGTCTTTGTATCTCATATTACCGGGTATAAGATAATCCACATAAGTTGACTTCTCTTAACTTAGTACCGGGTATAAGGTAATCCATGGTCTGGCCGTCTTTGTATCTCATATTACCGGGTATAAGATAATCCACATAAGTTTACTTCTCTTAACTTAGTACCGGGTATAAGGTAATCCATGGTCTGGCTGTCTTTGTATCTCATATTACCAGGTATAAGATAATCCACATAAGTTTACTTCTCTTAACTTAGTACCGGGTATAAGGTAATCCATGGTCTGGCTGTCTTTGTATCTCATATTACCGGGTATAAGATAATCCACATAAGTTTACTTCTCTTAACTTAGTACCGGGTATAAGGTAATCCATGATCTGGCTGTCTTTGTATCTCATATAGTACTGGGTATAAGGTAATCCATGGTCCCAGCTGTCTTTGTACCTCATATAGTACCGGGTATAAGGTAATCCATGGTCCCAGCTGTCTTTGTACCTCGTATAGTACCAGGTATAAGGTAATCCACATAAGTTGACTTCTCTTAACTTAGTACCGGGTATAAGGTAATCCATGGTCTGGCCGTCTTTGTATCTCGTATTACCGGGTATAAGATAATCTATGGTCCCGGCTGTTTTTATATCTCACATAGTACCGGGTATAAGATAATCCATGGTCCCGGCTGTCTTTGTATCTCATATTACCGGGTATAAGATAATCCATGGTCCCGGCTGTCTTTGTACCTCGTACAGTACCGGGTATAAGGTAATCCATGGTCTGGCCGTCTTTGTATCTCATATTACCGGGTATAAGATAATCCATGGTCCTGGCTGTCTGTTAACCGACGACAGATGTGTAAAACACATAAATCCTGGTAAGTGGAACTACTGATAAGCAGAAGTATCTCCATGGTTCCTTGCAGGTTCAACTTGTCCATACACTGTAATAGAGCAAGCAAAGATATGGTCTCATGAGAACCTGTTGTTAAAATTATAGAGCATTTTAAAAATTGCAAAAACCCACCACCATATGACCGAGGACTCTATTTCTGTGACATCCCGGCAAAATCGGCCCGGTGTCATGTCCTGATGTCGAGTTTTCAGAATCCTAGATCACTATTAAAGAGCAAAATTGATTTTAAACAGCAAAATCAGACTTGTGAGCTTGTAAGAATGTTGGTGAAATGATCCCCAGATCCGATTCCTTACAGTACAATTATCACAAAAAGGAGATTGTTTTTTAATACCGTTTTATGCAGATCATACTAATAATAAATATGTATTCTAGCGTACTTGCCGCCCAAATGTTTTTTAATGAAGCAGAAACAACTTTTGAATTTTTTTCAGTTCAGTGTTTACAAAAATTGCCGAGCTATTACTCAAATCCCAAAGTAGCTAGCTCGGATGACTCCAAGAAAGGTCGTGACCCATAGTGGGCATGATGACGTATTACGTGATGTACATACCAGTATATCTCATTTGTAATCGGATCTGAGGCCACGCCTTCTAAAGCATTGTGCTGCCATGTAAATAAACATTTGTCCAGAAACACTTAAATTTCAATAAGAAATGGTTCATTAAATCACATTTTGGGCGGTTATAATGAATAACAGTTGATATCACATAACATGATTTTATGATACCAAAATGAGCTGACACTTCCTTTTAAAGCTGTTTCAAAATCTGTTTTTATGTTCAAATATATGTATGAATAGTTTAAATTACATATGGAATCAGTTCAGTGCATACATTTGTTTGAGTGCTCAAAAGAATTAACTTTGGCCATTACTTCTGGTGAAATGACAAAGCCTTTGCCAGACCAACATTTAGCCTTCAACCCATTCCATTTTTTCGTCAGTTTTTTTAAGGAGTGTGGGCAAAGTTGATGAAATCAACAAAGGAAGATGTGCATATTCGTATCATGCATTCACATGAAGAATCTAATTTTGAGAATCTTGAATGGATTTCTGCACCAGAATTAAATAACATAATTGATGATTTAAGAAAAAGTACATACGAAAAGTTACACAAATGAGCTAATATACAAGTAGTAAACATATACTACCAGGAAGTTAGATTTGCTGTTTTGCATAATAATGAATTTGAAATGAAATGTTGACAAAAATGAAATTGAGGAAGCACCTTTTAGAATTTGGTATAAGGGAACAGCCATGAGATTTGTGGATAAATGCACTAGCACGCTTGGTCTTTGGGCTAATTTTAACAATGAACCAATAACATTTCGGAACACGTATCTAGTAAAGTCCAAATTTCAAGTCTTGTTCTATTAATTTTGACATCTTGTAGAGATTGTTGGTTACCTGTACTGAGAAATGTACAGATTACAGAATGTAACAAATTACAGTAGTAATTATTGTTTTTACAAAGAACATAATATGTAATAAAACTAATATACATTAGTTATAAATAATTTCCGTGATATATGTAACAATGGTCTAAAACCATTGTTGTATAACATGAAACAAAAATTATGAGGGGAGTGAGTTTTAGCTGTTTTAGCAACTGTTGTTTTGCCAAGAGGAACGTTATTATACAGCAAGGCTTCCAGTCTCCAGAGGCAGAGCGCTTTACACTTCATAAGTTCATTCCCCGCCCTGTCAGACTTGTTCAATGGAACACCATCTTCTCTGGGAAGAATTCAGTCACACTGCAATTAGCTGTACAAAGACTATGCGTACACAAAAATCGATCACTGTCTATAGCCGCATTAGCCATATATTAATTCGTGCGATTGGGTGAACTGGAGCAACATGAAGAGAACGATCGGTTTTTTGATACCAGTTTGATATGCGCTGTGTATGTGTCAGGCCAATCCCCAAGGTGTCAGCATCGCCATTCGCCAGATGGAGCTGTGACGGGAAGTCGGCCGGTTTTTCGCACCACGTGACGCTTCCTTTCTCAACTCGCCGCCATCATGGGTCGTATGCATGTGCCAGGGTTGGTTAAATATCCTCCGTTTATCGCGCTTTCTAGTGTTTATAGTAAATAATTTTGTCATTACAACAAACTAAGTTTTACCATGGGACAATATGTGCTAAACAGCAGTATCTGCGAACCTACCATTCCTTATAATCAGTATTTTTCCCATCATCACACGTGCTTTACAAATTACAAAATGAATGATCAAGCACGACAAAATGGCATGCCGTCTCTGCCTTTTAGTAACAATTTCGTCGACGCAGCTTAAAATATTGGCCTTGCTGTCACCGTCCTGTTGGTGCCATCCGGACGAGTTTAGTATCTCAAAAGATCGATGAAATCTCATTGACCACTCCATGACCCACTGGCACTGCCGGCTGTGACTGCCACATTTCAACTGCATTCGATTCGGGATTTCTACATTCTTGAATAACCCGTCATTTGCGTTACTTACCCCCGTCATGTCCATGGAATAATGCAGGGCGATCTTTTACTTTCTGACCTAACCATCAAAACGACCACCTAACTAGTAACCTACAGGTTACAGCCGCCAAACTTCTTACATACATACACACTGTCTACGTTACAAAGAGTGAAAGACAATTCTCTTACATTCCCGTAACAATCAAGATATACAAGACAAACTCAACTAAAACATCACCGGCAGCAACTCTTACCATCAAATCGATATTGTGTCGAGGCGTTGCGCACACATGTAAAGCTTTATACAGGGTCAGGGACTCTACGCACACAGTAACGATAGTTGCACTGTTCGGAATTTATGTGAAGCTCATTTATGTAGCGACGCCTCGAAACAATATAAATTTTACGGTAACCGCAGAGGTGTGGGTAATCGCCGCTTACAAAATCAAGTTTTACTTGAGTTCGTTTTGTGAATTTTGATTGTTATGGGAATGTACAAGAATAGTTTTTGTGACGTAGTGTGTGTACATACATATGTAAGATATGTGAGAAGTTTGGCAGCTGTAGGTGGTCATTTTCATGGTTAGGTCAGAAAGTAAAAGATCGCAGTAGTAATATGTCAAGTCTAAAATATATTTTTTTGGTCACAAATCAATGTTGTACAAATAACATGTGATGCATGTATTCTGGTATACCCGGGGCTAGGCTGGTAGTAATTTAGGCCAGATAGAGATTTTTTATTGCCGGGGATGCAGTGATCATTCATTGTATGGACATAGGGGTGGTCACACCAGTTTGCAAAGTCCCAAAATATGTTGACCATTACATGGGGGGTCACCATGTACATATGTGAAAAAATAAATGGTGCCACCAAGCAAGTGAAACATGTTAATGCAGATTTGTGATCATACAATACTCTAGGTATTGGTGGGGGGCATGGGGGATTTTAACAAGTACTAAATGCATATTTTTTACTTGGCGAACTTATCAGACCATATAGACTAGATATCAAGCTGTCTGAAATTGAACAGGAAGCAGCATACGTAGCCAGGATACTTACTATACTTAATTATATTGGACAATAGCAACAGGTATTACAAAAAACATGTAAATTGCAGTGATTGATACAATTCATAACATATCCAACAGGTGGGGCATAGGTGGCTTACGGCATAACAGTGAAACCATCTATATTATTACTGGGCATTAATGTCCACTGCACCATATAATAATGTATACAAAACAGTTTAAATGTTTTCGACCTTGTTTGTTTTTAGTAAGGGTATTTCCCAGTCAGCTCTACCATACAGAAGAAGCATCGCAACAGTAAGTATTTTTCTTCAAACAGTAGGTTATGCACTCAACTGAGCAGCATCCTGAATGTGCACCACTTAAAAGTCTTACCTAAAAAGTTCCTAAATGAGATACCAAGCTGAATTGTATGGAACAAATGAGATTTTGCACAGCATACACATTGGACTACCAGACACAATCAATTCAATTCAATTTAATTCTTTATTTCCAATTGAGAATACAACATACAATATATATACATATTATAGTTGACACAGTTCAACATGGAAAGGGGGAAAGTAGAAGCTCATTGCTTATTATGCACTTTCCCCGACATCATTATAACATGGTCATAATCTTAAACACAGTGTTAGTAACATAAAGAAAATGCTATTGTTAAAGTGAGACCACTACTACAATCGTGCTTCCAAATACTTTCTGAACCTTAACAATAATAACGAAATTAATTACATGACTTATACTCTTCAATTAAGTAATTTTTATATTGTTTTTTGAGATTTCTCACAGTAAGTGATCTCTTTATGTGCTCGTCTAAACAATTCCATAATTTAATACCATACACAGATATACACTTAGCCTTTAACGTGGTTCGGGCATAAACATGTTTTAGTTTATTTCTTTGGCGTGTTACATAGGGTGTAGTATATTTGGCATTGAAAAAGAATTGAAGGTTATCAGGCAACAACTTATTGTTAGCTTTAAACATTACGATAGAAATGTTTAATTTTATTAAGTCATAAAGTTTAAGAATGCGTAGATCATAAAATAATGTATTAGTATGGCTTAGTGGATTCTTCTTACATATTATTCGTACAACTTTCTTTTGTAATATATAAACACCGTTAATATATGTTGTATACGCATTTCCCCAAACTTCGCAGCAGTATGATAAATACGGGAGAAATAATGAACAATATAGTATAAAAAGCGACTTTTTATCTAATAAATATTTAGCCCTGTAAATAATGGCGATAGTTTTTGTTAGTTTAGACTTGATCATATTTATATGATCTTTCCAGCTAAGCTTATCGTCTATTAAGACACCTAAAAACTTAGTAACATATACTCTATCAATAGTTGTATTATCGATTTTTATATCAATATTTGTTGTTTTACTATAGTTGGTAAACAACATGTAGTTTGTCTTAGCAACGTTTAAGGATAATTTATTTACTGAAAACCAGATATGTAGTTTTTGTAGTTCGTCGCTGACAATTTTGCTTAGCTGGGCTGGATCTTTCCCAGAACAAAATATATTTGTATCATCCGCAAAAAGAATGAATTTTAGTATATCTGAACAATTACAAATATCATTTATGTATAGTATAAATAATTTTGGACCCAGAATGGAGCCTTGTGGTACTCCACATAACACCTGTAATAAATCTGAATTGCAGTCATCTATGCTGACATACTGTAGTCTGTTATACAAGTAACTTTTCAGCCACTCGCTGGCCATCCCTCTGATACCACGTAAGAGACAGTAACACTGGGAAAGAACTAGACACACACACATGTGCATGTCGTGTACAAGTTTACAGAGCAGACTACTTGTGCACTCTATAAACATGTTTCAATAACAAATTGCTGTAATCAACTTGTCTTGCATATCTGTGCCATGGGAATGTTGCATTGATCTAATTACAATGTTTTCCAGTGGCTGAAATTGAGCTCCGATGACGTAAAGGAGCAGATCTACAAGTTGGCGAAGAAGGGTCTTACCCCGTCCCAAATTGGTAGGTTTTCGTGGGCTTGTCTGACTGCTCTTTGGTAGTTTCCTGATTTTTTGTGGTACTACAGTATTTCAGTATGCACTCACATATTGGTGTTTAGGTATTTAATCAATATTGGATAGAAGTAATATAAATTTGTCTACTCCACACTACAAATTAGATTGTTGGCCTCAGCTTTTATAGATTCTGGAGGTATCATTATAAAGTATGGCCAAGTTGGCCATGGACTAATTTTGAAGGCATGGCTTTGCAATGAGTGGCCAAATTCAATGCTCCACGTCCAAGCATAGAAACATTTTTCTACTAAAATACCAAAATGTAGACAAACCCCACATTTTTGTTAGCTACATATGGCTGCATTATTTTAAAACAGTTGTACACTATTTATTGATACTGGTTGCCTGTTACAGGTGTGATTTTGCGTGACTCTCACGGTGTCGCCCAGGTCCGCTTTGTCACCGGAAACAAGATCCTGCGAATCCTGAAGAAGAAGGGACTTGCTCCCTCCATCCCTGAGGACCTCTACCATCTGATCAAGAAGGCCGTCGCCATCCGCAAACATCTCGAGAGGAACAGGAAGGTGAGGAGGCCGTGTTCTGTGTATGTCGGCTGTGAGGACATTGTACATTAGCTGGTAGCATCGTTTGCACACTGTAGATTGAGTGACCTGGACTGTTATTGCATATAGTTTTGTTTCTTCTCGGAATAATGTTTATGGAAAATAATAAAAGCAGTAAATGCAACCAACCATAACATTTCCTTCGACACGACAAGGAAAACATAATTTATTTGCGACTAAGAAAACAAGCAAAATAACGTGCTAAGTGTCATTGATTGTGTGATATGATGACAAAGTTCAATCCATTCTCTGAGTTTTGTGCTGGTCACCAGATAGCAGCACCTCTCGGTGTAGTGTGACCTCTGGCCTCCTGTTGTCCTAGTCAGGGTTTTCTTGAGTGGTCATTCAGTGGTCAGTGTGTCACCTGCTGGATGGCGGTCAGTGCAGGGAGACTCTGTCTCTTGAGCCCAAGACGAAGAACTTGACTGATCACACGCAATTGACCAGATAGAATGGTAGCTTATGTAGTGGGCAATAGCAGTTCAAAAGACCTTTCAGAATAATATTTGTGTGTCCGGATACCCTATTAAACGTAGACCCTAGCAAGGAAATTACATAATTTGCAACTGTGTCAATCCAAACAAGAACGTTCCCACCCAATATTTAGCTGTCAAAGTACCATGGATCTGTACGTATCTTATTGTAACAGTCACAAGCAAAATATTTGCCTGTAAGAAACTCAATTAAAATGCCAACCTATATTAAAATTCCTCAAGGGAAATAAACAAGAGAAGAGAATGTCTGCCTACACTAAAATTGAGAGGAAGTAATATGAAGCACAAATACTATTCTGAATGGCCTAATTCCTAGCCTTATGTTGGACCAACACGTCGAAACTATCAAGTATTATAAGACCAAGGGTGAACTACCAACTGGCTGGACATCGATACAACTAGTTATGCTGTTATGGAATGCAACTGTAAATATATTTTGTGATTAAAATTATATTTGACATACTAATTAAGTCACAGGATATTTGTGACAATAATTTTGATTTGAAGGGTTTCAGGGCAAATGCGAAAAATGCTATTTATGCCTTTTCTGAAATTTCGTCCAAACCAGGACTAAATGTTTTACTATCTAATTTATACAAAAACGCAATAAATCCCCATGAAACAACTTGCACAAAAAAGCGTTTGTTTTAAAAACGTGATAAAGCGCCATCCGTCTTTTTTTTATAAAAACAGGAAGGTGAGGAAGCCGTGTTCTGTGTATGTCGGCTGTGAGGACATTGTACATTAGCTGGTAGCATCGTTTGCACACTGTAGATTGAGTGACCTGGACTTTTATTGCATATAGTTTTGTTTCTTCTCGGAATAATGTTTATGGAAAATAATAAAAGCAGTAAATGCAACCAACCATAACATTTCCTTCGACACGACAAGGAAAACATAATTTATTTGCGACTAAGAAAACAAGCAAAATAACGTGCTAAGTGTCATTGATTGTGTGATATGATGACAAAGTTCAATCCATTCTCTGAGTTTTGTGCTGGTCACCAGATAGCAGCACCTCTCGGTGTAGTGTGACCTCTGGCCTCCTGTTGTCCTAGTCAGGGTTTTCTTGAGTGGTCATTCAGTGGTCAGTGTGTCACCTGCTGGACGGCGGTCAGTGCAGGGAGACTCGTGTCTCTTGAGCCCAAGACGAAGAACTTGACTGATCACACGCAATTGACCAGATAGAATGGTAGCTTATGTAGTGGGCAATAGCAGTTCAAAAGACCTTTCAGAATAATATTTGTGTGTCCGGATACCCTATTAAACGTAGACCCTAGCAAGGAAATTACATAATTTGCAACTGTGTCAATCCAAACAAGAACGTTCCCACCCAATATTTAGCTGTCAAAGTACCATGGATCTGTACATATCTTATTGTAACAGTCACAAGCAAAATATTTGCCTGTAAGATACTCAATTAAAATGCCAACCTATATTAAAATTCCTCAAGGGAAATAAACAAGAGAAGAGAATGTCTGCCTACACTAAAATTGAGAGGAAGTAATATGAAGCACAAATACTATTCTGAATGGCCTAATTCCTAGCCTTATGTTGGACCAACACGTCGAAACTATCAAGTATTATAAGACCAAGGGTGAACTACCAACTGGCTGGACATCGATACAACTAGTTACGCTGTTATGGAATGCAACTGTAAATATATTTTGTGATTAAAATTATATTTGACATACTAATTAAGTCACAGGATATTTGTGACAATAATTTTGCTTTTGATTTGAAGGGTTTCAGGACAAATGCTATTTATGCCTTTTCTGAAATTTCGTCCAAACCAGGACTAAATGTTTTACTATCTAATTTATACAAAAACGCAATAAATCCCCATGAAACGACTTACACAAAAAAGCGTTTGTTTTAAAAACGTGATAAAGCGCCATCCGTCTTTTTTTTAATAAAAACACGATATATCCATCTTCAGCCAATCAGCACCGCTGTGCCACACATGCAGCTATGCAGAGTGACGGCGGAGTTTCAGAGTTTGCAATAATGTGTGATTTGGGATTCTAAATATATATATATCAACTTAGTTTACAAGTTGTTATTTAAACGAGGATTAAGCACAAAAGTTACCTTTTCTCGAAACGAACAAAATATATATATCAAGTTTTTAAGAGCAGATGCCTGTGATTGTAAGGTTAATGTTTGTATGTTTACAGGACATGGATTCCAAGTTCCGTCTGATTCTCGTTGAGAGCAGGATCCACCGACTCGCCCGCTATTACAAGACCAGGCGCGTGCTGCCACCTAACTGGAAATAGTGAGTAGTCATCCCCAATTAACAAACATCCATTGCTAACAATTCTTCAGATACATTTTCATAAATTATGTAAGATGGTAACATAGTGGAGGAACTGCAGTTGTGTCACATTTTGTATTGAGCATCAGTAATATTGTGTGATGTGATGACAAAGTTCAATCCATTCTCTGAGTTTTGCACTGGTCACCAGATAGCAGCACCTCTCGGTGTAGTCTGACCTCTGACCTCCTGTTGTTCTAGTCAGGGTATTCTTGAGTGGTCATTCAGTGGTCAGTGTGTCACCTGCTGGACGGTGGCCAGTGCAGGGAGACTCGTGTCTCTTGAGCCCAAGACGAAGAACTCGACTGATCACACACAATTAACTAGACAAAATGTTGGATCTTTTAGTGCTTCACCTCTTTTGTAACTAGTGATAAAAAGCCTATTTTAACCAATATGTTTAGATCGTAATCTTTTGGCCATTGCAATTTGTATAGACCAGAGAAATGCAAGAGGCCATCTACAAATTACATATGAGAGGAGGGGAAAAATTAGTTGCATATTATGGAGGTTGTATGTCTAGGCTGCTGCATCCCATACACAAGACATGCACATTGCATACAGGGGAGAAGGGTCAGTCCTAATGCATACATGATGGTCGGTTTTTGAAGATTCAATACAAAAATAATTTGTAGATGATCCCTGAACATTGATAAACAACTAATGCCACCGTTTGTTGTGTTTCAGCGAGTCGTCGACTGCCTCAGCTCTGGTTGCATAAGACATTTGAATTTGTGCTGTACAGAAGATATGGAAGAATAAAACTCTCCAACATATCCGCTGCCAAGTTATTTCTTTATAAGCGATTGACTGGCTTCCAGTGTCTGTGTGTGTCAGATATGGGTTCAAATACTTTGTAATGCAAAAGTATTTAAATACAAATGCATTAGGAAGTATTTCAAATACTTTTCAAAATACTTATTACAAAAGAGCCTGTACCAAAAACAGTAGCAGATCTCATATTATGAGATAATTATGTTGTTTTATCAACATAATTTCATGATGTTATGTATAACTATTACATGATATATTCCTTATAGACTGGCAATATCTCGTATACTGTAAAATTGCAACAGTGTGGCTTGGGATGCCCCTACCTTCCCCTCAGCCCATAGAGTACAAATATATCATCAGTTCACACAAGCAATGACACAATAGCAGGCCTTAGCAGCTAGCAGGGGCAATAAAACTGATCAAAAGACAGACATGCCTTGAAAGTATTTGAAAATTTCAAATATTAAAGGAAGTGTTTAAATACAAATAATTTCATTAGTGTCAACTACAATTACAGATACTTCAAAAAATGTATTTCAATACTTTAGAATACAAATGTATTTGACTACAGTCGCTGCACAATCACTAATGTCAACCGACATTCCAATCAGAACCATGGCAGTATATGCAGTTTATATGGAGGGGACCCACAGAACGTTTGTTTATCGCCCCATGACTTTGGGGTCATTTAAATGCAGGTGATGAAAACCCGAGCCAGTTGTGCAACACTTGTGCCCAGGGGGTCCAATTACACAAAATCAAATCGATTACACTTCTACAATTTTCAGATCAATTACACCACTAAGTTTTCAATTACAGATGCATTAATGGGATCGATGAAAAGTTTATTAATGGTATGGCATACACTTGATTGAACGGGTCAACCATGAATTATAATTAAAAAAACCAATGGTCTCAATTTTAATAACATTTATAAAAGGCAACTTAAATTGGAATTGAAGTTAATAAGTGAGGTGCAAAGATAATTTATATAACAAAATAATATAGTTTTTGCACATTGATGACATTGAAACCACAAAGGCTTCGTTTCAAGATATCGTTAATAACCACAATTGCAAATAATTAAACAATCCAGGAAATCCATAATAATCTGCCTTTGTTGCTCTCATAAGAGACCGTGCTAACTGCTAAGAACTGCTAGAATCCTCTTTGGAAGAAGTACTGTAACTCGGACAGCCTCTAGACCAGTTTGCAGTAGCACCTTGCAGCCTGGTTAAAGAACAAAGGAGATACTGACCCTTGGACAGCGACAAACATCCATTGCTAACAGCAAAGCTACAGTGTATGGCTTCTTCTTTAATTACCTGGTAGCTCTGTTAGTTGACTGACACACTGGGATCACAACTTAGGCAATAGGTATTTTATTAGGTTTGTTATTTTGTAGATTGAAAACAATCTGTGATGACTAACTGATTAACGGGTGACTAAACTATAGGTGATATACGTGCTGGAAGGTAACCAACATTTTATACATATCTTGCATTGACTGACTTGCCCAAAGACGGTATTATGGATCAATGACTCGGTATGAGCAGAATTCTCAAAGATGATAACTGTGTCGCCATCTACCGGTAGTCTGAAAAAGTTCTCCGACAACGAAACGAAACCATTGTGCATGTTGATTACTACCATGTATGTCTGAGCAATATTAATTTTAGGCCACCTGGTGGAATATTCATAAAACGACCCTAATTAATAAACCATTATGTATCTAGAGATTCGAAACGAGGAGCAGTAACTTTTAGGTTCTGTATTCTGTGTATAAATGCAACCATATTGATGTTATTTGCGAAAAACCGTAACATACTGTAATGCTAATGTTTGTTTCTCTTTAAAAAAAGGTAGCATTTTGGACGGTGAACTGGTTGAGTTTGTCCTTATATAATGTAATGCTAATTATTGTTTCTCTTTGAAAAAAGGTAAACTTTTGGACGGCGTACTGCTTGAGTTTGTCCTTATATATTGTGTCATAGTATTAGAAGTTAGAACAGCCTGATTCAGGAAAACAGTCACTTATGTAGTTGGCGAAAGAATGGATCAGTGCTTCTCCGTCGATAATAAAGCGCGTTTGTTAGAAGTCCTATCAGTGAGACTTTTACTGGTTCTGAGAATGCATGCCAAAATGAGACTTGGGACATGAGTTGTGGTTCCCTTTAGAGAATAATGCAGGAGGTAGGGGAAGATTCATGCCAGAATAGAACAAACTCCTCCAGGTTTTCTCCTCGGCTCTCACAATGAAAATGTGCCTATACTGGTTAATGTGATCTGTGAAGTGTTGGATTCTCCTCTTTATCGCTCAAACTTTCTTCTATCTGTGTTATTGGATACATTTTTTTCGCTTGATTGGTGTGGTCAGATACAAGGCATTCGAATTCAGTACGTTTTCCATGAAGCTGTCACATTACTCCCATCCCTTCGATTCAAACTCACCAACTTACGTGACACACCCCTTGTTGTCCAACGTAATTGAGTCCTCAGTCTTTTTTTTTAAATGACATTCTCTCTTCATCAAAGCTTCCAACATATTCCTAAAGTGGCGTCGAAACCATTCCTGGTAAACATAGCCTTCTTCGTAACATTTAATTGTCATCGTAGTTGTTATTCATCATCATCATTGTGCAGCGTTATTGTCCCGTGGTTAGGCGAATGCCTCAGTGGTGCCCTTCCAGTATTCGTCTAGTTCGTCTCTCCACCATCTCGCCAGTCTTCCTCTAGATCGCTTCCCTTCACAAGGTATCTAGGTTGTGATATGCGATGTCCATCGGTTATCTTGTAGTCTGCTGATGTGCCCTGCCCAGGTCCACTTCTGATTTGTTCCATCACGTCTATGACCTTTGTCTTCTGTCTTACCTATATATCTGTTCTCTCCCGATATGTGATGTTTAACATACTTCTTTCCATCTCTGTTTGTGCCGCTGCTAGCTTGTTCTTTGCCTGGATGGTGAGTGGCCATGTTTCCGCGCCGTATGTCATCGCTGGAAGTACGCATGAGTTGTAGACTTGTCTCTTCAAGCAGGTTCCAAAGTTACCCTTGAAGATGTTGCGGTTTTTGGCGAATGCTGACCAAAATCTCCTTGTCTTGGTTTTTGTCTCTGATACTGTTTCACTGTCCCAGATAGACGTAGCTTTCAACGTTCTCTATCTGCGTGGTGTCGATATATAATATATATATATTGATGTGTCATTTTTTAGCATCACTTTTGTCTTCGAAATGTTCATCTTCAGACCTTGTTTTTCATTTTCATCAGCTATCTCCTGCAGCATTTTTTTGTAGTTCTTGTGGTGTAGTAGCGCACATGAGTATGTCGTCGCCGAAGCGAATATGACTGACATATTCTCCGTCTATCCTGTTGGTGTATATGTCTTTCAGGAGTTCGATGTACACGTCTTCTATCCCCTGTTCTTGAAGGGAGGTCAATATTGCTTGAGTTACATCTGTTCATCTCTTAGTAGTGTTCTTACGTTATATCTTGCTATCTTCGGTCTACTTACCTTCTCTCGGCGACTCTTCTTGACCCAGAGATTCTTAGCACCCCCTGCGTGTAGCCCTAATTGACCCGAACCGCGTTCGTGGTCATTTCGATGCTGCTGGGAATTGGGGGCCTTGGCTTCATTGCACTTTGCATGCTGGTGTTGTTGGCCTACCCTTCTACGCTGGTCGGTGCGGGTTGGAAGGGGGGCGACGTAGGGTGAACGAAATCACCCAAGTTTCGAACCAGCACCGAACCACCGGCCGCCGCCGGGATTTGAACCCTCCGGTCGACAGTCCGGCACTCTAACCACTCGGCCACTGCGACCTATGTATTGTTATCATTATTATCACTGGTAAATTCCCCAACTACTCGGCTTATCTCCGGGCCACCCACTGTCCAGCATTCTAACAGGTGTTGAATAAGGTCGATCACATCACAAACTCCCTTTGCTCTTGTGTTGGCATGCTTATGGGCTTGGCCAATCAGTATGGTCGAGAACCGTCGACTGCTCCTCGTTATCGTCTACTGACCCTCGTCTCACTCATCTTGTATGCTCGGAAGAAACACATCGAGGTCTCGAATGAAGAGGGGAATCCACCGGACATAATTGTGGTGATCGAGAGAAAAGAACATAGGTTCGAGCAGGTTCACTGTGTCAGCCATAGCTTGAATTTCCTCTCTCCAGGGTCGTGTCCATAGGATAGTCTGGGGGGTACAAATGGTGTAGAAAATTATTCGCTGCCGCGCCGCTGTAACTTCAGCTTCTCTGCTGTCTCGGTTCGACCCGTGACATCGGAAAGCGAGCGGGGTGCTATTGAACATTTTTCGTCGCTGCGCGGCCGTAACTTCATGTTATTGTAACGTGAACGCTGGCATATTTCCAAGGGTCTAGGTAAGCACCGTTAAGTGGACCCATTCAAAAAGGTCTGGGGGCACGTTCCCCCAGCCCCCTAGACACGTCTATGCTGTCTGATTGCTCGGACGAATATGAAGATGATCTGCTGGAACTTGTGCACCAGTAGGCAACATGCTACGACTATAAAACTACCTCGTGCTACCTCTGGGGTCATATCTTCAATAGGCAACTCAGTTCCACTATCCTTGTGCACCCCGCGTTATGAGATTATCCAGTACAAGAACTACCATTTTGTGAAGGTAAAATTTGCTACTTATAAGCTGCTGACACATTCTTAGTGATCCTGGCTTCGGTCAGAACTTCAGGCCATCTAGAACAGACTTATCATGGTGGCCCACAAAGCCAGTTCAATATGCATGCCTTCTAACATCACGACAAAGTTGTCCTCGCCGAGAGTTTCTGGGAATGTCTTAAACTGGTTGATCCATCACCAGCAGCGGGACGTGTTGCGGGTTGAGGTGCCTGGTACTGTCTTGTTAGAATCATGTCTAGAACAGCTGCGTTGCTGTGGAATATAGGTGAATGGGCTTCAATGTATTTTACTGATCTTCCAACGACGTCTAATCATGATATGAAGACCACATGACCAGAGCAACTGTATCCGTTTGTAGCCCTCCACGAAGCTTCTAATGTAATGTATTTATCAGTGATATTACATCCTTCTTCTCTTTGTCGAACAAACTCGTTGTCATTGGCCCCTTTGCAGGTGGTTGAGTGAAGAGTTTCCGACCCTCTGTTGGAACGAAAGTATATTAATAATGAAGGATGGACTCACAAGTACCTAATTATCCAGATTGTGAACCAATTTTAAGCGCGGTTCTTGAGCGCTATGAAATTAAATTTGCAAGAGGAAGCTTACACTTCATGTTCACATGAAGGGAAGACATATTTAGCAATGCAACGGAGAAAACCTTCGTACCATGTTTTCTGCAGTCAACAAATTAGGTCCTGCTAGGAGCTGGCGGAAGAAGTATTTCATCATTGGTGGAACGACTGATTCTTCACAATCGTTAGGGAATTACCCTCACAATGTGAAAGTGGCTTCATGAACTGTCACTGCTTTATGTGAGAGTAGGTGTGGCTTTGTTTTATTTGGATTACGTATTTATTTTAAGACACAACACATGCTTTCAGAGAATAGATTATATAAGCAGGGCAAAATCAAGCCGTATTGCCTGTATAATTTGTATGTTTTTAACGTGAAACCAAATTTAAATGACATGATTTGACAGGTTCTTGTAAATAACATCAATATGGCTGCCTCAACACACAAACTACACACAACACACAAGTTGCTGCTCCTTATTTTGAATCCACAGTGACATTTCACTTCGATGTATAATGAACGGTTAAGAAATCAGGCCCGGTTCACGTTGATCGCTAAAAGCCCCTTACGTTGACCCATCGACTGTAGTTCACAGGGTCGGGGCTATAGAACATGAACACAAGTGTTCCACGCTGGCGATCGAGGTATTATGCACTTATGTTTAATAACACCTGGCATCGCGTTCGTCGCGAGTCCGGCAGGCAGCATCATCTAGACGCTACTAATTCCTGTTCATTACATTTTTAGAAGTAGGCCTTAATGTAAAACAAAATAGATCAGCATATGAACTTAGCTTGCATACATGCACAAAAAGTCGCCCTGCTGAAGAATACAAATGTCCCTATCATTGCCATTTGACCTTGACATTTCCAGATTGCTGACATGTAACCTTGATATTCAAGGTCAAGAACACAACAACAGATTGGATCCGGCATGCATGCGGACAAAAACAGCAATGGTACTAAAAAAGCATGAGGTTCATTGTCGTTATCATGCATATAAACAAAAATAGGGATGCTTTTGAAAAAAAATGTGACCTTGACATTCAAAGTCATAGATATACATACATGCCCACATACATGCATACATACATAATTATCGACACACATTCATACACATATAAAAACATATATTTCGCGTTCAGTAACATTTGGCCTTCAAAGTCAAGGACACAAAATCTGACGTGGAGCCCCCTTTAATCGGATTCTCTGTGAAATTTTACATATATGGTCCAATTTTCATGCTTTTATCCGGCAAATAACGATTCGGCCAAAAACTGGCCTTAACAAACCAGACTATTCAGGACAGCTAGAGGAAGTGCAAGAGGAACTTTAATACGCCTATCAGATGGAAGTTTTTGAAATGCTAAGTTAAGTGGATGGGCATAATCATTGACAATGTGAAATGCCTTCCAGGCAAAGGCAGAGTCGTAGAGTAGACGGCTATCGCAGTTGCTGACTAATGAATTTACTAGCTATGTTAACAACCCGGCCCAGTTTTGTCTTATTTAACAGTAATATGTATAACGGCCAAGAAGGGCCATCGCGTTTTTGTGTGGCAACCTGCAGCGCCATGGGGCGATGACGCGATGCGCGATGCGATGAGCGATGCGATGCGATGGTATACATTATAAAAGTGCCGCAATGAGCATGCGTACGCCGAAAACGAGACTTAGGCAGCCATTTTTATTTATTTGTATTAAACACATTTCTTTTTGTGTTCAGAGCATGTGATAATCATAATGGCTGATGACGCTGACTGTACGTATACGGTTACACATCTAGTTATTGTGCACAAAAGATTACGTGATTGTACTTCTAAATATTGTCTCGGACATTTACTGAGATTTAATTTAGCGAAACAAAAACGGGTGCCAGGCAGGCAGCCTCTTCGCAGACTAGGCTAGGGACTGAAATAGATTACTTTATAACATGAAATATGTACCTATTCAATATTTTATTTGTTAAATAATAATTATTTCCATCTGGGTATCCCTGATCGCAAATATAAACACTATTTTGTGTGCCTGCAGACACGATGAACCAGGGATGGTTAAGGTATTTCTCAGTTTAACATTAACCAACAGTTTTGAAGCCT
Source organism: Escarpia spicata (assembly GCA_963995525.1). Classification (NCBI taxonomy): domain Eukaryota; kingdom Metazoa; phylum Annelida; class Polychaeta; order Sabellida; family Siboglinidae; genus Escarpia; species Escarpia spicata. Next base: position 8,802,161 of record OZ023212.1, read on the forward strand.
ATTTGTTTATATTTATTATTTAATGACATAATATCTGTTTAGAATGCAAACATGTTATTTATGCCTTATATAAATTAAAATATAAACTTTTCATAATTTATGCTTCTTGATTTACTCCTCGGTCCCCAATACTTCCATGTCTGGAAAAAACTGACACATATTCCGTGAGACGTTCTTCAATACAGATGCAGTGATGTTTAATGACTTAATCTGGGTTCCGTAGTAGCACATAAAAGCAGCGTTGCACCGAAATACAAGTACGAATAATGCGGTGTCAATAAATAGCCCCGCTCAAATCAGGCTACCAGCTCTATTGGACCACGTAATAAACAGCCGAAATTGACAGGAAGTTAAGTTAGTAGGTCTACTAGGATGTGCACGGTGCGCGCGGTGCGTCTACAATTCGATTCACTTAGGGGTCATCTCATAACGTCGATGTCCGATATCAGACGAAATTACTTTCATCTTGCCTCAGCCCCCCCACCCACCTCAGACGAATTTTTTAAACATTAATATGATGACACCAGTATAATTAAGAGTCGATGTCCGACGCCAGATGAAACTGCCTCAGAACCCCGTCCCCCAAACAAAAATAATTTCGCTTGATATCGGACATCGACGTTCCGAGATGATCCCTTAGCAAAAATGAAACTACACTCTAGGAACAACGATTCGCTACCTCGTTTGTGCATTTTATATGTAGGTTTTGTAAAATAATTAGAGACAATACTATTTTAGTTTACGATTTATATATTTTATTATAAACTAAAGACACTAAAGTTTAGTAGGGTTTAACTGATTATAGTTATTTATATATATATATATATTGTTTTATTTATGTAAGGCATAATGAACATGATATGTACACCTATGAAAATATATCATGTCATTAATGAATAACTATTCAAGAAATGTATACTTCAAAGCCTACGGTTAATGTTCAACTGAAAAATGCCATCAACATCCCCGTTTTTCATGTATGGAGGTACATAAATTATCGTTTATATTTTCGATCAAGGATATTCAGATGAAACCAACAATTTAATGGGGAGTGGTAGAAGAGGTACACACCTCATGCTATGAAGTAATTCATTTTTGGTCTCCGGTTTTGGTGCGAGAACCTAGATTACATTCTATAAAGTGATTGCCCGCATGCCCCCATTTATCTTAGTCTAAACTCAATCGCATTAGGCTTCTATCATAACATTTAGAAGTACAATCACATAATCTTTTGTGCACAATAACTAGAGAAGTGTAACCGTATACGCACACTCAAAGTCATCAACCATGGACACATGCGTTGAACATAAAAGGCATCCAGTGTTGCCTATGGTCACGAATTTGTTCAAGCCCAAACAACAAAGCCAAACCCAAAACACTGGCGTCGGAACATGATGGATATTTGGTGGGTTGAGGCTCTCCAAAACCTCGATTTGCACCACCCCCCCTCTTGAGGCTCGCCAAAACTGCCACATTAAGGCTCTCCAACATCACAATTTGCACACCCATTGAGGCTCGCCAAAATAACTCCATCTTCAGGCTCTTCAAAAACCTCGATTTGCACCCCCCCCCCAAATATCTACATTGAGGCTCTCCACAAACATTAATTTGAACTCCTCATATATCCCTGTCTGTCAGGGGTGAAACTGGCCTTGATTCCGATGCTCGCTGTCTGATTTTTTTAAATTTCTCTCGCTGGTCCTGCACAGCTCTCTCCACCAGATCGTTCGCTCTCGTTTTCCACCTTTTTCCCAATCCTTCAAAATCTCTTTCCATAGTCTTCCCATCGCAGTATAGTTCTTCTTCGCCTCCTTTTCCTTCCAGTCTCTGTGCCATCCGTTCTTCTCCCATTTTCTCTACAAGTCCTGCCCATCTTAGTTGACTCATGCTTATGCTTGTTCAGAAACAATTGTGTCGACTATTCATATCAAAGACACAATTAACCACAGGCGCAATTACGACCAGACGATGTAAATAAGTAGCATCATTCTAGTCCACTGCTGCAATTTTGGGAGATGGTGCTGTTCTAATTATAGCTCCTGACCCAGGGATTATCGTCTCCACAGACGCACCGACTTTGACACATCATGTAATCCACTTGCCAGACAAGAGATACAATTAACCGAAAGTGCTACTTAACCCCCACTTTAGTGCATCGGCACTTCCATGTGTAAATTACAATTTTTATATACTCGTTTGTGCTGAATCGTATAGAAAATGACTTTGCTCTCTAGTCTAAAAAAATTCTGTTGTGTTACATCCGTGTAACAGCTGTTAAGGTGTATCAGAATGGGACGAGGAAAGGCGAATGTGTTTTTGGAGGACAATCGTTCAGATGGGACCACCTTGATGATATGTCGCAAAACATGTTGTTGTTGTCTATGGAAGTTCCCATAGAAACCAAGAGTATACATCTCAATAATAAAAATATTGAACGAGCATTGGTTTACATTATTTATTCATTGTAAATACGGAGAAATATAAGTATGTACGGTATCGGCGGTATGCATGGTAATAGTAATTAGCATCACACGTTTTGCTTTCGTAAACACATTATACCACACGTCAATTATATATATATAATCAGTATATAATCAGCATCGCGTTCGCGCATCGCGTATCGCATCGCGTATCGTCCATCGCATCGCCCATCGCATCGCCCATCGCATCGCGCATCGCATCATCGCCCCATGGCGCTGCAGGTTGCCACACAAAAACGCGATGGCCCTTCTCGGCCATCATAAATATGCCCAAAACAAGTTATGACGTTGAATGATAAGACACTCCCAACAAGACTTCTGTACACTATTTCAAGGACATGTGGGCTGACCTCAAAGCTTCTGAGTTTCTTTAAAAAATGAGACGTTGCTGTGATTTGTTGTGCACCATGTCAGCGTGTTCATTGAAAGTGAGTTTCTTATCAATAGTAATACCCAAGTATTTGAAACTGTCCACCCGCTCCACCTCCCTCTGGTCTGTCACTACTGACCGTCCTGCCTCTCTTCTCCTGCTGATGTCAAGGACAAGCTCCTTGGTTTTCCCTACATTTAATTCAAGAAAACTGTCCTTAAACATTGTATTCGACACGTCAATCTGAAGAAAGTATTGAGAAATGGAAAATTCATCTTTCAGACAACTCACAAGATATCATTTTCGAGATCACGTTGCAATTGTGCGAGAGACACAACTATTGCGTTTCTCAGCTTTCCTGAAAACAAACCGGAAAGGCACGACACGTACAAAGCATTTTTGAGCTGCTGAGACTGGAGCTTGCAGAGCGTTTTACAGATCTTTGAACTCGTAATTGCTCTTATTTTTCGGCCCGTTATAATCAACGACGCGCCGGAAGCTGTGTAGATGAAGTTCACCAAAATGTAACGTGGATTTGTGGCATTCTAAGTAACATTCAATGATTATGTCACTAATTAAATATGAACCGCGGGAACAGATTGCAAAAAACGCCACAGCTGACATTGATTGACAGCTGATCAGCGCACTTTGCTCAATACAACATTTTCAGTAACTGTTTTTTTCAACCAACTGTCTGCATCTAGTCCAATCGGCAACGTAAATAGGCCATACATCTACATTACATATAAACCGCCAAATGCAATGCTTAGGTTTCTGTTTAAAGATATGTTTTTGTAGTTGCACAAAAACGTGATATGCCAGCATTGCAACATAGCCAAAATATACATAATGCAACCAAAGACTCAACTACATTTACAAAATAAATGAATAAGTTTAGGTTAGTATACATAGTAGGCCCATATAACTATCTGTGTGGGGTTAATGAACATTAGATAGACATATGTTACAATATGGTATATAGGTGCGCTTAGCCACGCATAAGCCTAAGCTAACCATGTGGAGTGTGGAGACCAAAAAACAAGTGTATTGTACTGTTATTGCGCCTCACTGCATCGCTGCAGATGAATACAAGCAATTCGTAGGACTTTTTACATGCATACATGTAATTTATAACTCAACTTTCTTTATAAGCATGTGTTCTTAAAATGTGTAGCTATTACTCTATATAGTTACATTTGACTTACCATAACTATTTATGTACGAAATAAGTCGGCGTTCAGGACATGGGAACGAAGAGGTAGAATATACGATGGGGGGTACTGTACTAAATACTACTGTAAAAGAAAAGGACTTAGGGTTAACCATTAGTGCTGATATGAAGGTTTCAGAGCAGCGGAATTGCAGCTTCAAAGGGAAATCAAATCCTTGGATTAATTAGGCGAAACATAACGTATAAGGAAAAAGAGCTAATAATACCGCTGTACAAAACAATAGTTAGGCCTCATTTAGAATATAGTATTCAAGCGTGGAGGCCATATCGCAGGAAGGACATAGATATGCTAGAAAGAGAGCAGAGGAGAGCAACTAAAATGATACCAAAACTGAGGGATCTTAGTTACGAAATACGCCTAAAAATGCGGTTTAACAACACTAGAGACCAGGAGATTGAGAGGAGATCAGAGTGTTTAAAATATTGAAGGGTTATGAAAATATTGATAGAAATATTTGTTTCTCAGTTAAGAAAGATAAAAGGACTAGAGGACATGAACTTACATTAGCAAAGGAGCAGAGTAGATTGGATATAAGAAAGTTTTCATTTTCACAAAGGATTGTAAATGAATGGAACTGATTGTGTGGGTGCTAGTAGCGTGAATGTTTAAAAATAAAATCGACACATACCTCAGACAGGCGGGATACACATAGATAAAAAAATCGGACTCTCGATAAGCCAAAGGGCTTCCTTGTCCACCTGCCACCTAGAGTTAATTCTCTTGGTGGCAATCTTGTTAAATCTTGTAGTTACGCGAAATATCCATGTTTGGCGTTCGTACTACGCGAAGTCGAACTGCAGGTCCCGCGTAAACCTCTGATTGGATCGCAAAAGCTGTGACGTAAAACTCAATTAATTTAGCGGTTGGCGTGTGTTTTTTGGCGTCAGGTTTGTGCTTACTGCGTTAGCTAATGGCGTCTAATGGTGTTAAATGCCGACGCGAGATGTGGAGTCGACTTCAAGTTTGAGGTCGCGTCCAGTTTTCGCGTACGGTTACGGTGCATAAATTACATGTATGCATGTTTGACGACTTTTAAAAAGACCTATGACTTGCTTGTTTTCATCTGCAGCGACGCAGTGAGGTGCAATAACAGTTTGTTTATTGGACAATACACATTTGTTCATTGGACTCCATATGCTTCGCTTAGGCTTATGCATGGCTAAGTGCACCTATGTACCATATTGTAACACATGTCTATATAATGTTTATTAAGCCCACACAGATAGTTATATGGGCCTACTGTGTATATTAACCTAAACTTATTTATATATTTTGTAAATGTAGTTGAATCGTTGGTTGCATTATGTCTACTTTGGCTATGTTGCAATGTTGGTATGTCACGTTTTTGTACAACTACGAAAATAAATATCTTTAAACAGAAACCTAAGCATTGCATTTGGCGGTTTATATAAAATGTAGATTCGTGGCCTATTTACTTTGTCGACTGGACCAGACGCAGACAGTTGATTAAAAAACGTATAATGAAAAAGTCGTTATTGAGCAAACTGCGCTGACCAGCTGTCAATCAGTGTCAGTTGTGGCGTTTTTTATAATTTTTTTATAATATGTTACCACCTTTCATATTTAATTAAAAAACAAACAACGTTTATAACCATTTGTGATATAACCATTTCACAAATGGTAACGTAACAATTACCCCGATACCCCTCCCATCCCATGTAACGTTTCGTCACATACACCCGCCACGCCTAAGCTTTATGGATGTCCCCTAATACCTTAGACCAATTAAAGAAAATATTACCTATTACTGTACCCCACGCTGTGGTATACAAACATCATGATTAGGCTATGTTATTGCATAACAGGACTCGAAACACAATGTTTTGTTTGCTTAGCCTAAACGTACGAGCTGGAATGTTGCATTGGAGTTCACTTTTGCCGTTCTTACGTCCTAAATTCTACCTTCCTGCGATTATCGATTGGAATAAAGGTTAAATTGTTCCGATAACACATTTATACATATATATATATATCTCGTACATGCATTTTACTGTTAGTAACACACAGAAAATCACTACATATGAGAAAATAATTACCTGCTGGAGCCGAACGTAAAACCGCTCACTGCGCGCTTAGCTAATGGTGTTTTATTAGACGTCGACGCGAGATCTGCGGTTTACTTTAAATTTGAGATCGCGTTCAGATTTAGCGTACGGTCGCGGCGCTTATTGCGTTAGCTAATGGTCTCTATTGTGTTAGCTAAAGGTCTATAATTAGCCTCGTCGTGTCAAAAATGTGTTCATGGAATGCTCAAATGCGAGTAGCGTCATTTTATTTTTATATTGCTAGCTTTGTAGCCGGCATACATATATATATGGTGTTACATAGACGGCGTTTGTGTAATACAGTCTAATTACTAATTACTAGCTGGATTGATCTATACATCTAGATTAATAAACAGAAATGGGCGGTCGATCGCCGGCGTAATCGTTGGGAGCTTAGCCTTAATCATAAACATAACTAACCCCAACTATTACTAACCCCAACGATAGCTGACTCCAATCGAAACTCATTTATACTAATAATCTTAACCATAATGAATAATGACATTTCACACTAACTATTTATTCTTGTCGACTGATTGATTCCAAAGATTACCCTAACCCCCAATCATAACCGACTCTAGCCATAAATAATAATAGGGTAAGGTCGGGCATTATGAGCATAGTTTTGTTTTCGGCCAATATTTTGGTAAATATATATCCGAATTGCTCCATTTAAGGTGCGTGGTGTCGACCTTTACAAACTCTTTCTGGAAACTGCATTGGTTTCGCTGTATCTTTTAATAAAATAATACAGCATGGAAATAAGTAATTTGAAAAAAGTGTTCATATTACCCGAAGCGTCGGGCAATATGAGCATGCTTCTAAACTGTGTGTATGACTCATGTTTAATAATTATAAGATATACAATGGATGTTATTATGATCACTTATTATTATTTGATAATACACGGAAACTTATCCATTATATATCTTAACTAGAAGATTAACAGAACTATAAAATGGAACGTTTTAAAACTAGAAAATGCCTAAAAACAACCACGGCACGTGAAAGTGTCAACGTCAATGAATCCGGATTTCTCGGCGCATTATTAATTAAATTACTGGCTAATACATTGAAACGTATCACAAAAATTCATAATGTATCTATAGGGCCTAGATCTATGATCCGTGGAAGATAAAAGGTATTGTAAGAAATTGAACGTAGCCTAGACCTATAAATGGTAACTATAATTTTTTTTTTAACAACCCTGCATGTGAATGTGTCATCGTCGAGTATTCCAAATTCTTCGCCGCATGATTCGTGGAACCATTCACCACATGGTTTGCACTGGATCTAGTCTTCATTTCGATTGTGATCTGATGCGTCCCCGAAATCGACGCCACACTTATAACATGGGGTTTTAAGCCGAAGTTCCTTAACAGCTACTTTCTTCACACGAACACGTTTGGTCTTCGGTGGCTTCTTTTCAGTTTTGGAAGCCCTCCGAGGTCTAGGCCCAGTTGCCATCAGACTCTGCTTGTACGGCGAACTCGTGATAATTTCGGCGTGAGCTACTTTTCGTCTCTTGCTGGCGCCTTCAGCCATCTTAGGCCTGGGAACGGCTGGTGAACAATTAATCAGTCGTTGAAACAATGGGCCTTCACCATCTGGATCGCAGTTCTCCTCGCGTTTATCAGCGGAAAGGTATACATCCGCCTCAACGTTGCAAACAGTTCCAAATTCAATTAGTAAGCTTTAAAGTGTGATTTATGTTAGGCGCTAATGGTACTTAGGCTACTTCTTATTTCATAATAGTAGGCAACTGTTATTGTTATCGTCATTATTATTTGTTGACGTCACCGCCGTCGTCTTCAGCGTTATTACGAAATAGGCATAACCGCCATAAGCTTACAATGTTAACTTTATTTTTACCAAACGACAAAAATTATAATAAAAGACATAGGCTACCTGATAACCTGGCAGAGACTAGAAAGGTCGCGCACTGCTGTGAAGCTCGGAGCAACTGAGGTGTCGCGCACTGCTGTGAAGCTCGGAGCAACTGACGAGTCGCGCACTGCTGTGAAGCTCGCAGCAACTGACGAGTCGCGCACTGCTGTGAAGCTCGGATCAACTGACGAGTCGCGCATTGTTGTGAAGCTCGGAGCAACTGACGAGACGCGCACTGCTGTGAAGCTCGGAGCAACTGACGAGTCGCGCACTGCTGTGAAGCTCGGAGCAACTGACGAGTCGCGCACTGCTGTGAAGCTCGGAGCAACTGACGTGTCGCGCACTGGAGTGGGGTTCGGCCGAGGAAGGGGTAGACCAGCAGCGGGATTTGGCGTGTCCGTCAAATCGGCTGCGGCAAAATCAGCATCCGAAAAGATGTGCGGATTGAATGGGTTTATCCCACACTTCCGGAAGCCACTGATCGCGTTACTCACCGTAGCAGCTTTGATGTAAGCCGACCCAAAGAGAGCTGCTATTTGAAACTCTGTGACCGACCGGCCAGGGTGCTGGCGCAGCCATGTTTGCACTCCTCTGTTGTAATTGACATTAACACTTTTGAACACGCTCACATCGAGTGGCTGAAGCCGGTGCGTGCAGTGGGACGGCAGTGATATGATTATGATGTTGTTTGTCTTGGCCTTGTCGATCAGTCGAACATTCTTCGTGTGGCTGCTGTGGCCATCTAGGATGAGCAACACCTTTGATGCTCGGTGGCTTGGCTGCACAACTTCAATGAAGTGGTCGATCCAGCATTCGAACAACTCAACGTTGATCCAACCACTTTTGTTTGCGTACCCAACAGTGCCAGGAGGCGACCCGTCAAGCAGTTCCGGCTTCATGCGAACCCTAGGGAAGATCATCATCGGTGGGATGTATGCGCCGGTCGCCGAAATACAAGCGACAACTGCAACATTCTTTCCCCTCCCCGGCACTGGTGATAGCCCCGATCCCTTTCTTCCCTTTCTTCGCCAGCACTTTCCCTGGCTTGTGGCAAATAGTGTAACCAGATTCGTCCACGTTGAATATGTTGCCTTTGTGGATGACCCTCTTCCAATCCTCATCAAAGATGGTGGCTTGTAGAAGCTGCATGTACCGATCAACCTTCGTTCTGTTAAAGCTGATGGCTCTCTGAATCGACGTTGGCTCGGGGATTCGCGGACTGATGTCAGGATGCCGTTTTAAGTAGCCTTTCAGCCAGTCCTTTCCAGCCCTTTGAGTTGTTTGGTTGAATTTATTTTTTATGTTCTTTGCTTCGCAGAATTTGAATACAAAGTGCCTCACATCATCTCGCGTCAAGCCGAAGAGTTTGGCCTCCATTTCAAATATGGTGGCTTTCAGCTCTGTTTCTTGATCTATGGAGAGTATCAGTTTGCGGCCGAGACACTTGTTGACGCCCTCACCCGCAAGTGCCTTCTCTAGATGCCGTCTCAGGGTTTGTCGCGGTACATTGTGCGCTTGGCTAGCTGATTTCTGTGATCGTTGATACATTAGTATGTCACGTACGGCCGACTGCATGTCTGATAATGTCCATTTCACGCGTTCAACCTTCTTCTTCACATTAGGCATCTGATAAAAAAAAGTGTGAGAGTTTATTATTGCAAGTTTTAAAGGGATTTATATATATAGCAGTAGAAACAAATTGCTTCTGGGCAGTTTATAAATACAGCCTATAATAAAACAGATAGCAAAACCTCAAAAACTTGGTTAAAAAAAGTGTGCTGCTGCTATATGAACCCCTTTAAATATAGCATATACTACGAATTACCATTGGATAACAATTACTATTGTTTTGAACATAATTGTAGCCTCAAATGATTGCAACGCAGACTGGCGGTAGGTAAACAAAGCCAATAACATCTAGGCTAATATGAGCACCCTATCGGCTAATATGAGCACCGTGCTCATAATACCTCCAGAAAGCCTGCTCATATTAGCGACAGCGCTATGCACGCCGCAAGGTGATAATTTGACGAACTATAATCCGCGAGAGGCTGCATTATCGCTCATTACAATACGCAACAAGCCTCAAGGTTTAATTTACACATCACTTGCGCATCGTAATGATACACATTTTTAATCAGAATAAATTCGCCGTGCTGGTGGATATGGTAAGAAAAGTGCAGTTTCTTTACACGACCTCACCTCGGAAAATATTCGGCAGCGCAAACGACAGAAATGGTGGTGGCGGTTTGCAGACGGCGTGCTTCAAGAAAATCACGGGTGGCGACACCTGGCATGTTTGGTTTAAGATGCAGGGGGGGGGGTGCTCATATTACCCGCTATGCTCACGATACCCGACTTTACCCTGATAATAACAACAGAATCTGTGTAGGCCTAATGACGTGACGGTCTGCGATAAGTGACGTCATTGCAATATCTGTGCTGAATTACTTAAGTCTTGCAGGACTCATTCTTATAAATAATTATTTTTAAATTAAATTATTTTTGAGGCGTATGCGATTATGTTTGATTTGGTAACCATTCAAGCAGCACGGGACCTTCATCACGTGACATGCTTGGTCTCTACGTAGCACCCGGTTGTACGATGTCGAAGTGGCTAGAAATGTTGGTATTTACGCTGCTATTTTATTTAAACTATTTTATGACCTGTATTCTCTATTTCATCGTATTCATTACGTCATATTTGATCACTTATCATACAGAAATGCAGGTGTGCTTTTATTTTAATATCAAAGCCACCGCAGGAAAGGTTGTTCGCGGACAACGCCGGAAGCGGACGTCTCAAGTTGACGAAGCTGTGGCTTATTCGGAGTGTAGCTTTCATATTTCACGGAGGTTAAAAATTAACCGACATATTTGGATCGCTGTAATTTACTTAAGGTAACCATGGTCAAGAGGAGACTGAAAATCCTTTCGCTATTAGTAGCACTGGTAAACCAAATATTTTCTAACGGACGTTTTGAGGTTGGGTAGACGGCTTGCAGATTCATTCCAGCCGTGATCAACTGTCAAGTCATTTCAACGTTCAGTTCAGAATCCAAGTTATCTTAGAAAAAGCAGCAAGACTTGCTGATTGCTGACCGTGCCTTCATCATAATTCAATGGACTATATTTTTTTCAAATAACAAACGAAATATGTTTTAAATCGTTTGTTTCACTAATGAAGTCTTTATTTTGTAGTGAGCCCAAAGGAGTTAAAATAGTTTCTATGGAGTGAAGCTTGCTGCGTCGATCATTATGGTCATTCTGGTCATTATATCTGCGACAATTCTGAGGTTTCCCGAAATGCATGTGTCGACTACGTTTCCATCATCTGCTCCAGCGGATGTAGGCTGCAACATTTCTACCGCCCCAACGCCGATGCCGTTAGAGATACGAAATACACTGCAGACTGTATTCGATACCAAGCAATTATGTCTTTGCCCAGAAACCACTTTTTTGACAACATTTGATGTCATTTCATCCTTACCATAAATACGTCTTGCGTATGCTTCGAGTCAGACAGCCGACTTTTTCTGATCATGTGTGCCAGTCAGAAAGCAAATACACATGGGGTATGAACAATTCCTATTATAACAACATTCTAAAGTATTGTCATGAACTGTTCCTAGTAACAGGAGTACAGTGCCTACTTGGTTTCTTGGCCTAGCTTTACGAAAGAGATAACATGTTTACCGATGCGATCTTTTGACAGATATTCAACAGCTCGGTTTTTTTGTTTTTCTTTAATTTTTTTAAATATGTAAAACATAACATTAGTTGGACACATGCAATAGTAAATTTCTATTTCATAAAAAACTAGCGAGGTTTCACTATTTCTTATTCAGATCTCTTGACACCTTTGCACACACTTGCGTACAAAAGGTAGTCTGTCGCATTTGAAAGAAATGTGTTCGTATGCCTATTGGTTTTCACAAGTTTCCTTGCAAATAGCAAGACACCAAAAGTAATGTTGTAATGTTACTAAAAGTAAATAACATCAACCAGCAGTAAGTAGATTTATTATGAACTATTCAACAATAACAAACTTTCACGCGTCATTAAATAATCACGAAATCATGATATGACACTCTTTTTACTTATTCACCGTTTCTCTTCTTTGGTTTCGTTCATGCAGTAGTCTCCGGTGCAACAGTCGGCCATATTGTCGGCCATTTTAAATTCTGATACACCGTCCATATGTAGTGAACCTACAACGCAAAGGCGTCACTATTTCATCGCAAGTCAATGAACCTTCTCGGCTGAACTGCCGAGAACAGCCATGGTAGTCACTATGTTGTCACCATGTCGTCGCCCTGGTACCTATACACGTCGGTTGAACTCGGGTCATCGGGTGAATGTTCGCCGTCAGGGATTCTCGAGCTTTTCGTGGTCATCTCCCAGAATGCTCATGGCAACCGGAAGGAATCCGGACACGAGAAACTGACACGTTAGCAAGATGGCAACTCCACTGACGACGCGGTGGAAGGTCTTTATTCTGAAGTAGACAAAATATAAAATATTAATTAAGAAGGTCAGCTCAAGCGTGTACACCATAACAACGACTGCGGAAGCTATACAACAAATGACCAATTTAAATTCGAGCATAACTGTTCATGCTTCCTATGAATTGATGTACGTTACTCCTCTGGGCTCACATCACATCCAGGTATATTTGTTTTATATTTGGCTGCGGTATGCCTGAGAAATTGACACATATCACCGTTTCTCTTTTAGGACAAGCTATCAAAATAACTAAACTTGAATGAATATATTTTCTGGTTAAGTAATCGACGAAATTATACACATTTACCAGTACACGGTAGGTCTACGTATCACTTAGTAAATATATATTTTGCTTGTTGAATTTCCAATATTAATTTTGTTTTGTTATTACAGCATTGCAAGGAAAATTGTACTGGCTGTCAATGGAAACCAATTGTGATATCGCCCTTCTAGCGACGACACTTAGCAACCGTTTACCGTTGCAGGGCTCGTTTCGCCTTGGGCATGTCGGACAAGTTTTCTTTGAGGGCAAACAGCTTGCTTCCGAGGCAGTAGTTCTCCAAGTATGACGGCCAATCGATCTGTGTCGCGTCGAAATTGAAATCCTGAAACGATTCAGCGTTATGTTCAGAATTTAAAGTGGCATCACTGGCGGGATTCCTCTCCCTTTTGTCCAAATATTATAAATTTATTGTTATGATTATCAGCAGAAACCTGCTGCTATTAATGCGTACTCTCTCATAACCTTAAACAATCGACTGCGTTCTTAAGCCTGATTCCTTTGCAGCGAATGAATACGATTTTGCATTGTTACTTTAAAGAAGTATGAATAATTTGGTATTTTATAATTCCATTACCATCTCTAAATCATGGTGTTAAAGGGAGCCAGTCTGTTTCTCTACCCGGAATTACCAAGTTTCGTAATATGTAACAGGACGTCTGTTGTGTTTTCAAACCGGATGTTTTGTTTATTATTTGAACATGCTATGGGGTCGTACCTTCCAAACTGCTATCTTTGTTATGGGCTTACTACATAGGCTCTGGAACAGTGGCGGGGGCAGCTGCCCCCTGGAATTTCTCTGGGGGAGCAGACATGATTCTGCCCTCCCATTAAATGTGAGCGTGAATGTTTGTTTTTGTGGCGAGCGTCAATGGCGGTTGGAAATGTACATTTTATGAAACGATTAATGTGTATTTTGGTTGACTGTGAAAGGTTTGTGCAATTGGAGGGCAGACTATGGTTTTCTGCCCCCCTCCCAGTAATAGGCGGCGCAGACATATGGTTTTCACAGTAGCCAAGACAGTGGTGTAGCTGAAGTTACAGCGGCGCAGTGGCGAACAAATTCCAACAGCAGCCCCCACTCCCAACGTCTTCCGATGTCACAGTCATGCCAACCGAGACGGCCACAAGGTGAAAGAAGATGTGAAGATACGCAGCGGCGAAAATGTTTCAATGGTGCTGAAGCTCCGTTAGACCTCCCCCCAATATGAATTTCGTTCCCGTGCTTACTGAACACAATTTAGCGGGCATTGTAACTTCAACAAGACTATAATAACTAATAGAAATCTAGGAACAGAATGCCTAATTTTAAATAAACGTGTTATCATATGGCGTATGTGTAATGTCAAGTAGAACTGTTAACGCCACCTCGCGGTCTTCTGGCGTCAGTCTGTCCTGCAGCGCCAGGACATTGTCGTTGGCGAAGGTCCACTGGTGCAGAGTGAAGAATCCGAGGGTTGACACCGACTTCTCAACGCGGTCTTGGATCTTCATGAAACTAGTGGAACAAAACGAACACAGTCATAAAGCATCCCACACTGCTCTTTAAGGATACAACAAACCAAGGGCAACAGTTGTCACCACTGTAATATTGTCTTTATCTTACAATCGTTCCCGCTGACCATTAATTTAATTTCTGCTGTTTCTAAAGCGAACACAAAGTCACCACACTGACACTCTATGGAGAAGCATATCGCAAACACACAAGTAAATAACAATTTCATATGAAAAAACTGTTTAACACATCGCCATTTGATAGATCACAAACCAAAGCCCCAAGGAAGCGAGTGAACGTAGAAAGAGGCGAGTGGACCTCGGCACTGGGTGGAGATACATGTACACTGCCTCCAAATGAACGTAGAAAGAGGCGAGTGGACCTCGGCACTGGGTGGAAATAAATGTACACTGCCGCCAAGTGAACATAGAAAGAGGCGAATAGACCTCGACACCTGGGTGGAGATACATGTACACTGCCGCCAAGTGAACGTAGAAAGAGGCGAGTGGACCTTGGCACCTGGGTGGGGATACACGTACACTGCCGCCAAGTTAGCGTATTAATATATAGGTAATGTCATGCTAACAAAAGAAAGCATGACTGCTACACTTACATAGGCGACTTGCCAGTGATCTGACGGTACATATCGAGTGCTCCTGCCGGTAGTGTTTGACTGAACCAGTTGTTGACGGCGTGCCAATAGCTACAAACAAAACCAACAGCCGTCATTTGGTTTCCACTTCGCACCTCCAGGTATAAGCTCTAGCTGGTGAGAGTGGACATATTGTAGCTGGTGAAATACACCATGTACACACAGCGTGAATTTATATGTAACGCCTATGCTCTAAAATGCTCGACAACGTCCAATATAAATGTTAACAGGTCAGAGAATAGCTACGCGGATGTTAGACATGAATAGGTTGATCACGTTGTGTTATTTTAATACGCAAACGGTAAGTTTAAGTAAAATATTAACAGTATTGCCAAACAACAACGGAAATAATCACGCAAACCACAACATTAACAACGTCGCAGTTAGGTAGATTAATTTATAAATCCAGTAATTGTAAAGCACGTCAGGTAACATATATACATTTTAGTGATGTTGCGTTTGTATGATGAGAAAAACCACTTTCGCTTCCAGTCCCAAACTCTCACCAACGGGATGCAACTAAAGTGAACACATGAACGGAAGCGAATCTCTACTATGGGAGATTCCTGGACTAACTACCTGTTTTTGGTTAACGTTGCATGCGGAATGCGTATGACGTCATCCATCGGATTCTTGACGAACGGGATGCAACTAAAGTGAACACATGAACGGAAGCGAATCTCTACTATGGGAGATTCCTGGACTAACTACCTGTTTTTGGTTAACGTTGCATGCGGAATGCGTATGACGTCATCCATCGGATTCTTGACGAACGCATTCGCCGAAAACAATCCTGGAGCAAATGGAAAAGAAATATCGATCAAGATTGACATATAAACCGACGACTTCCAGCTTATGTGCACAAGGACGCTTACTACCCAAGCGAAAGTCCAACAAGTGTTTATTTTCTTTTTGCCGACAATTGATCAATAACAAAATACTTAACGATGCTGGCATTCACGCTGTCAGATAACTTGTTCAATTCCAGTTTGATCCATTGTGTTATCGTCAATCACGAAAAGATTACTTCAAATATCCGATATTCACGAATCAGGAATAGTTGAGTGAGGACGACTTATTTTCATATGGGCATAATGGTAATGATGACAATAATGCTTTGACAAGGACATCCTATCTACACTGGAAAAGTTGGATGAGAACGATGACGTGCTTTGATGAGGACATCTTATGTTCTAATGACATTGGGTGGGTATAATGATCATGACGACTTGTTTCGATAATGACATATGTTCTGAATATACTAGACAGTGCAGGGTTTTTGAGGATGGTTACGACGGCGTGCTTTGACATCTTATAATTTAAAACACTGGACTAGAAATGGTTGGGTGATGGTGACGAGGATAACGTGCTTCGATAAAGACTCATATTGACGTTGTTGTTGACTTACCGAGTTCTCCCCAAGTGACTTTGTTCAGCTGCCCCGTCGTGCAGTTGTATACGGGCATCTTGGCAGGTCTAGAAACAAACGACATAGTTGATGCACTGATATTCTGGTATTTTTCTACAGTTTCTTTCTAAGCCAATACGACACCAATATTGTATTATGTGTTCAACCTAGAATGGATATATACAGTTCACCTCACAACTGGTGTGTTCCTGAAGGTGTAAAAAACATAATCACAGATATCGCCAGTACCGACGTTCAGTTAATGGAATATCCAAGACGTCGGATATACTTTTAACAAAATTTAACAAGATGGCCACCCAGAGAATTAACTCTAGATGGCAGGTGGACAAGGAAGCCCTTTGGCTTATCGAGAGTCCGACCTTTTTATCTATGTGTATCCCGCCCGTCTGAGGTATGTGTCGACAATCAGCAGGTAATCTGTTCCATTCATTTACAGACCTTTATGAAATTGAAAACTTTCTTATATCCAATCTACTCTGCTCCTTTGCCAATGTAAGTTCATGTCCTCTAGTCCTATCTTTCTTAACTGAGAAAAAATATTTCTATCAATATTTTCATAACCCTTCAATATTTTAAACACTTCTATCTGATCTCCTCTCGATCTCCTGGTCTCCAGTGTTGTTAAACCTCATTTTTTTCGTAACTAAGATCCCTCAGGTTTGGTATCATTTTAGTTGCTCTCCTCTGCACTCTTTCTAGCATATATATGTCCTTCCTGCGATATGGCCTCCGCGCTTGAATACAATATTCTAAATGAGGCCTAACTATTGTTTTGTACAGCGGTATTATTAGCTCTTTGTCCTTATACGTTATGTTTCGCCTAATTAATCCAAGGATTTGATTTCCCTTTGAAGCTGCAATTCCGCACTGCTCTGAAACCTTCTATCAGCACTAATGGTTAACCCTAAGTCTTTTCTTTTACAGTAGTACCAAGTACAGTACCCCCCATTGTATATTCTACCTCTTCGTTCCCATGTCCTGTGTGGAGGCATTAACATTTCCAAAAATTTAACAGCATTTGCCACTTTTCAGACCATTTGATCAACCTGTCAAGATCATCTTGTAAATGCTGTCTATCTCCATCACTTTTAATCCTTCTAAACACTTTTGTATCATCTGCAAATTTCAACACCTTGCTTGTTATTTCATCATCCAAATCGTTGATATATATTAAGAATAATATAGGAACCCCACTCAAAACTTATTTCCAGTTTGAAGCCTTCCCATCAACAACTACCCGTTGTCTTCTGTCAATCAGCCATTGTTCTATCCAGTTTATTATACCATTTCCTATGCCATGGGCCTTTAGTTTAAGCAGTCATCTTTGATGTGGTACTTTGTCGAAAGCTTTTTGAAAATCTAAGTAGACGATATCTACTGGTGATCCCTCATCTACCCACTTAGTGATGTCTTCCAAAAAACATAACATATTTGTTAAGCATGACCTCGCTTAAAAAAAACCATGTTGAGATGGGTTTATCAAGTTTTGTTTAACAAGAAAATCCACCATGTGATCTTTAATTAGTATTTCTAATAATTTACAAATCACTGATGTTAAACTCACTGGTCTATAGTTCTGACTTGTTTCTCGAACCTTTTTTTAATAACGGTATAATGTTTGCTTCTTTCCATTCTAAAGGAACCACTCCCTCTTCTAATGACAAGTTGAAAACTGTTGCAAGCGGTATGCTAATTTGTTCTACAATTTCTAATAGTAGTTTGGGTGGAATACCATCCACTTCAGGTGATTTATTATCCTTCATAGCCCTTATTTTCTTAGCTACCATTTCCGGGGTTACAATTAATTGTCCTAAATAGTCTGAATCTGCCCCCTTGAACTTAGCCTCTGGTACTGGCAGTGAACTAATATCTTCCCTGGTAAACACTGAACTAAAGTACTCATTCAGGTCTTCTGCCATTAAGAATCCCTCTGATATTATATTTCCAGCAC
Organism: Escarpia spicata; assembly: GCA_963995525.1. Taxonomy (NCBI): domain Eukaryota; kingdom Metazoa; phylum Annelida; class Polychaeta; order Sabellida; family Siboglinidae; genus Escarpia; species Escarpia spicata. Next base: position 8,820,509 of record OZ023212.1, read on the forward strand.
TGTCTTCTAGAGGACCAACCTTATCTTGAACTTTCTGTTTGCTTCAAACATACGCATAACAACTCTTGCTGTCATGTTTTATATTACTAGCTAATTGTTGTTCATAGCGTCTCTTTGAATTTCTAATTTCAGCTGTAGCTTGGTTAAATGCTTCTTTATAACTGTTGTAGTCTTCATAATTTCCAGTACATCTATGACTTCCACATCATTTGTTTATACTTAATTTTTCTAAAAGCTTCTTTCGATAAGTGTTTCTTTTTGGACCGTTTTCCTTGTTTTTTGAAGGGTACAAATTTATCGATTATGCATTCAATTTCACTCTTTAATATATTCCAGCATTCTGTTGCCGTCTTATTTTTCAGTGTCTTATTCCAGTCTATCTTTGCTAAATATTTCCTCATGTCCTTATACCTTCCTTTGTGGAAATTTCTCCTATACTGCTTTTTGCTATTCCTTTCTGATTTTACTTTGATGGTAAAATGTATCTGGTTGTGATCGCTACTCCCCAGTGGCTCACATATCTTGACATTGTCAACTAATTCATTCTGTGAGGACAAAACTATGTCTAACACATTCTCACCCCTGGTTGGTTCTAGCACATGTTGAGAAAGGAATGTATCTTGAACTAAAACTAAAAACTTGTGGTCCTCACTCCCCATACTCTGTAGAGATTTCCATTGTATATGCCCATGGTTAAAGTCCCCCATAATAATACAGTTCCGTTTGCTTACTTCCCTTATAGCGTTTTGTATTTTTTCATTCTCTTCTATGCTTATGTTTGGACTTCGATAAACTAACCCAACTGTTAACGTTGAGTTTCCTGTAACTATGTTACACCAAACAGCTTCTTCGCAATCTGCTTCTCTTTCTAGTTTTATTTCATAAGCCTGGATATATTCTTTAATATATAAAATAACTCCACCTCCCATTCTTCCTATTCTATCTTTTCTAAACATTACATATCCTGTCAGTCCCAATTCAGCATCTGATATATCGGTGGTGGTCCAGGATTCGGTTATACCTATTATACGAGGGTCAATATCTTCCACCATAATGTTTAGTTCATTTCTTTTGTTTACTATACTCCTTGCATTTAAACAAACACATTTATATCCAGCTTCAGAAGAGTTTTCCAGACTGTTATTTGCTGATTTATTTGTGCTGTCTTTTCTGTGGGTCCGCCCTGCGAATCTAGTTTAAATAGATGCAACCTGTCCCACTGTCAACTTGCAATACAGTATGTGCAGCGTCCGTAGAGTGTTTAAGTATGGTGTGCTTTTTGGCCTCGCATTGCACATTTCATAATTGTTCGCAGTGTCGAGCGGCGGCTGGTAGTGTTGGAAGTTTCTCTCTGTCGATAAGGGTACTGTGAAGATAATAATGCTATTCGTATTACAGTGGAGCCTCACTATTAAAGTAGTGATTTGGATCTACGCAGTCATAATGCTATTAGTATTACAGTGGAGCCTCACTATTAAAGTAGTGATTTCGATCTACGCACTAATAATGCTATTAGTATTACAGTGGAGCCTCACTATTAAAGTAGTGATTTCGATCTACGCAGTAATAATGTTATTAGTATTACAGTGGAGCCTCACTATAAAACTAGTGATTTGGATATGCGCTGTAATAATGCTACTAGTATTACAGTGGAGCCTCACTATTAAAGTAGTGATTTGGATCTACGCAGTAATAATGCTATTAGTATTACAGTGGAGCCTCACTATTAAGGTCAGGACTGTACCAAAGTGGCCCGAATAGCGAGGTGACCACATACTAACGAGACTAACTTCCTCTTCCTTACAGAAATAATTTTGTAATGTCCTAGGACGACCCTAATTGCGAGGTGGCTGCATTACCGAGTTGACCAATAAGCGAGGATTTACTGTATTATTGCCATGTCATCCACCAAGTCCCCCCAACCCTACCTCTCGGTAGCGGTGTACCAGGCGGCGGCGATCATCGCGTTGATGGCCAGGTCGACGGGCACAATGTCCGCGATGCCGAACGAGTCGCCCAACATGATGCGCAACAAACCTTTGCCAATCTGGAACAACACAGACGCGTGACCAACGCAGATCAACTCAAGCGATATTCCTTCTTACACGTGAAACTACACGTTATGTAACGATGCCTAGTTATATCGGCCAAAGAGCGGTAGATTTACAGCTTTTCATGATGTGATGGCGGCAGATGAGTATCTGCACCACAAGCCTTGCGCTTCAGTAGCAAGAGGAGTAGATGCATGAAGGGGAGTCGCTCCATGAACGAGTGATTGTTAGAATGTAAAATGTTGGTTAGACTGTATAATTGTATTGCAAAATTAGTACTTACGTTATTAAACCTTTACATTCACCGGCTTATGACAATTTAAAAATAAGAAACAAATGTGCCGTGAAATATCGATCTGGCGGTAGATTTCGGCACTGAAGCGGTAGTTCGTGAGAGTATCCCAACAAATTAGAAAAAGCGCTCACGAGTCCTGCCGTCACCTCTACGTTAGGTGAAATGGTAAACAACAACAAATTAAGCAGTCGATGATTACTTACGGCAATCAACAGACCGGTGGGACCGTTAAAGTTGTCCACCCAACCCTACAACGGAAATAGTCGAATTGTATACTACACAAAACACTGACTACTAAAAACACATCAACACCCATAATGTAAAACATAAATAAATGACGTGTGATAACAATTTTGACAATATAAATGTACATTTATGTTTTTAAACAAAGCTACAGTCACAGAGAAGATACAAGAAAGAGAATTACTATTGTTGGACACTGCTACAGACAATAATGGCAAGGCAACCAACACATTAAAAGCCAGGGCAGATCACATTTTACAAGATGTGCGACTGGAGCCTAGATAATTGACAGATCGATGGCCAGCAGAGTCGACCCCAGTGGCCTACACGAGCGAGATTTACATACCTTGATTGGTTCCCGGCAGATGGCGCCGACGATCGACGGCCTGACGATGCAACAGGGCAGGTTCTCGGCCGCCTCGAGAATCACGTGCTCCGCGAGAGCCTTTGTGAATGTGTACGTGTTGGGGCGGGGTTCGATGAGCTTGGGGGTCATCACGTCGACCAGGTCATCGTCCATCCACCTACGGACAGGTCAATGAGTTGAGATAGGTCAGAGATGACAACGCGTGTTTTCAGAAGTTTTTTTAGAGAACACTCGCTGGATCAAAGTCGGCGGTCTGTGAGTTTTGGCGGAAAGTGCATATAACGCACACTGTTCCTAAGACGCACACCTCCACTTTCTTGGAAATCCCGACAACATTAGGTAGTCAGTACGTCATATATTCCGCATCGATATGATCACTCGTTGCGCGCATTGAACGAAGGTAGATTAAGCCGCCGTGGGGCGATTTGTGCGACAGCAAGGCAATAGAACAATTTTCTTACTAATTTAAAACAATTTCAAACAATGATAATTGAAAAATGTTTGCATATAGCATGAATGTTTTAGGGTGCCCAGAAAAATTAATTCTTTATAAATTATTGCACGGAATCACTACCAATGATTTTGCACATCCGAGAAATGACCTTGTAAGCCAAAAACGTGCATTACACTCATTCTCAAAATGCACACTGGGTGTGCGTTTTAGGAACAGGGGGTGGGCCTTTTAGGCACATATTCAGCTTCTGATTTGGCTATGCTGATAATAATAGTAATCGTGGATGATGAGCAGGCAGTAGTCTTGGATGAGTAGCAGACAGTAGTCATGGGTGAGAAGCAGGCAGTAGTCATGGATGAGGAGCAGGCAGCAGTCATGGATGAGTAGCAGGCAGCAGTCATGGATGAGTAGCAGACGACAATAGTCATGGATGAGAAGCAGACAATAGTCATGGGTGAGAAGCAGGCAGTAGTCATGGATGAGGAGAAGGCAGCAGTCATGGATGAGTAGCAGGCAGTAGTCATGGATGAGAAGCAGACAATAGTCATGGATGAGTAGCAGGCAGTAGTCATGGATGAGAAGCAGACGACAATAGTCATGGATGAGAAGCAGACAATAGTCATGGATGAGTAGCAGGCAGTAGTCATGGATGAGTAGCAGGCAATAGTCATGGATGAGAAGTAGGCAGTAGTCATGGATGAGAAGCAGGCAGTAGTCATGGATAAGGAGCAGGCAGTAGTCATGGATGAGTAGCAGGCAGTAATCATGGATGAGAAGCAGGCAGTAGTCACGGATGAGAAGCAGGCAGTAGTCATGGATGAGAAGCAGACGACAATAGTCATGGATGAGAAGCAGACAATAGTCATGGATGAGTAGCTGGCAGTAGTCATGGGTGAGAAGCAGGCAGTAGTCATGGATGAGTAGCAGGCAGTAGTCATGGGTGAGTAGCAGGCAGTAGTCATGGATGAGTAGCAGGCAGTAGTCATGGATGAGAAGCAGGCAGTAGTCATGGATGAGGAGAAGGCAGCAGTCATGGATGAGTAGCAGGCAGTAGTCATGGATGAGTAGCAGGCAGCAGTCATGGATGAGTAGCAGACAGTAGTCATGGATGAGAAGCAGACAGTAATCATGGATGAGGTGCAGACAGTAGTCATGGATGAGTAGCAGACAGTAGTCATGGATGAGAAGCAGGCAGTAGTCATGGATGAGAAGCAGGCAGTAGTCATGGATGAGTAGCAGACAGTAGTCATGGATGAGAAGCAGACAATAGTCATGGATGAGTACCAGGCAGTAGACATGGGTGAGAAGCAGGCAGTAGTCATGGATGAGTAGCAGGCAGTAGTCATGGATGAGTAGCAGGCAGTAGTCATGGGTGAGTAGCAGGCAGTAGTCATGGATGAGTAGCAAGCAGTAGTCATGGATGAGGAGAAGGCAGTAGTCATGGATGAGTAGCAGGCAGTAGTCATGGATGAGTAGCAGGCAGTAGTCATGGATGAGAAGCAGGCAGTAGTCATGGATGAGGAGAAGGCAGTAGTCATGGATGAGTAGCAGGCAGTAGTCATGGATGAGTAGCAGGCAGTAGTCATGGATGAGTAGCAGGCAGCAGTCATGGATGAGTAGCAGGCAGTAGTCATGGATGAGTAGCAGGCAGTAGTCATGGGTGAGTAGCAGGCAGTAGTCATGGATGAGTAGCAGGCAGTAGTCATGGATGAGAAGCAGACAGTAGTCATGGATGAGTAGCAGGCAGTAGTCATGGATGAGTAGCAGGCAGCAGTCATGGATGAGTAGCAGGCAGTAGTCATGGATGAGTAGCAGACAGTAGTCATGGATGAATAGCAGACAATAGTCATGGTTGAATAGCAGGCAGTAGTCATGGATGAGTAGCAGACAATAGTCATGGATGAGTAGCAGACAATAGTCATGGATGAATAGCAGGCAGTAGTCATGGATGAGTAGCAGGCAGTAATCATGGATGGGAAGCAGGCAGAAGTCATGGATGAGTAGCAGACAGTAGTCATGGATGAGAAGCAGACAGTAGTCATGGATGAGAAGCAGACAGTAGTCATGGATGAGTAGCAGACAGTAGTCATGGATGAGTAGCAGGCAGTAGTCATGGATGAGAAGCAGGCAGTAGTCATGGATGAGTAGCAGACAGTAGTCATGGATGAGTAGCAGGCAGTAATCATGGATGAGAAGCAGGCAGTAGTCATGGATGAGAAGCAGGCAGTAATCATGGATGAAGAGCAGACAGTAGTCATGGATGAGGAGCAGGTAATAGTCATGGATGAGGAGCAGGCAGTAATCATGGATGAGGAGCAGGTAATAGTCATGGATGATGAGCAGGCAGTAGTCATGGATGAGGAGCAGGCAGTAGTCATGGATGAGAAGCAGGCAGTACTCATGGATGAGTGGCAGACAGTAGTCATGGATGAGAAGCAGGCAGTAGTCATGGATGAGAAGCAGGCAGTAGTCATGGATGAGTAGCAGACAGTAGTCATGGATGAGAAGCAGGCAGTAGTCATGGATGAGAAGCAGGCAGTAGTCATGGATGAGTAGCAGGCAGTAGTCATGGATGAGTAGCAGGCAGTAGCCATGGATGAGTAGCAGGCAGTAGTCATGGATGAGAAGCAGGCAGTAGTCATGGATGAGTAGCAGACAGTAGTCATGGATGAGTAGCAGGCAGTAATCATGGATGAGTAGCAGGCATTAGTCATGGATGAGAAGCAGGCACTAGTCATGGATGAGAAGCAGGCAGTAATCATGGATGAGAAGCAGGCAGTAGTCATGGGTGAGGAGCAAGCAGTAGTCATGGATGAGAAGCAGGCAGTAATCATGGATGAGAAGCAGGCAGTAGTCATGGATGAGAAGCAGGCAGTAATCATGGATGAGAAGCAGGCAGTAGTCATGGATGAGAAGCAGGCAGTAAGCATGGATGAAGAGCAGACAGTAGTCATGGATGAGGAGCAGGTAATAGTCATGGATGATGAGCAGGCATGGGCCCAGAACACATTGTGGGTAGGTCGGATCAATTTGTAGGAAAACCAGATCATGCTGTAGGGGATCAGGAACAGACGATAGGTAGAGGTCGATAAGGTAGAAGATGCACAACTTATTAGGCAGCAGATTCTAGTACTTTCACCAAATCTCAGAGCTGCACTGCGGGCTAGGAATCGACCAGCTCAGATAGCAGAACTGCTAACTTTGTCTCCCTACAAAAACGCATTAGTCGAAAATGTAGTACAGTGAGATAGAGAGAGTGGTGTAGCAAGAGGGGTGGGAAAAGCTAAGGGGAGAAGGGGAGGGGAGAAAGGGGAGGGGAGGGGAGAAGCCAGAGTGTAGATGTAGCAAGAGGTAAGATGTAAGTCGGAGAACGACACTTGAACGGAGAAAGGGAAATGCACCAAGGAAGAGTAATGGTTGTGGGAGGGTCCAGGGTTAGGACCCGAGGTGGCATACCCGCATGTGCTCTGGTTGTGGTGGCTCCAGGGCAACTCAGAATGTTACAGCTGTTAACGAACCAGTGGCACCAGCGTATTCCTGCAGGTACTGTCAGGAGATCGTTACTAATACTCCAATAGAGGACTTGTTGCAGTGTCAGTCGTATACAGGGTGGTTCCACGAAGCATGTGACAATGGGTTTAATGTGTGACTGATGTGACAATTAGGCCAGACCGTCAAGGGCTGAGCAGCAAGATACTTCTGATCGCCATGGCTTAAGGAACAATTAAGTTTAAATGCCCTTTCTGTAGTTAAACGCAACTGTAAGATAACTGTGGCCGCAGGTCTAGTAAAGTTAAAATTGTTTTTGGGGTGCATATTGTGACTATTTAACTAATACAAAATATGATAGGATGCATTTTGTGAACAGGGTGTGTGTTTTAAGAACAATGTTCCTAAGACGCCCAATTTTTCTAAAAATGTGGTCTGTCATAATTTTGAAACTAAAAGAGGTAGTGAAACGACTACCAGCTAAATATAACTAGAAACTAAAAATGGAACTAAATCCTTGGATTAATTACGCGAACTAACTAACAATACCGCTGTACAAAACAATAGTTAGGCCTCATTTAGAATATTGTATACAAGAGTGGAGGCCATATCGCAAGAAGGACATACCTATGCTAGAGAGGAGAGCGACTAAAATGATACTCAAACTGAGGGATTTAAATGAAATACGCCTAAAAGAATGTGGTTTAACAACACTAGAGACCAGGAGATTGAGAGGAGATCAGATAGAAGTTTTTAAAATATTGAATGGTTGTGAAAATATTGATAGAAATATTTTTTTTAGCAAATAAGAAATATAGAAGGACTAGAGGACATGATCTTGCATTAGTAAAGGAGCAGAGTAGATTGGATATAAGAAAGTTCTCATTTTCACAAAGGACTGTAAATGAATGGAACATATTATCTGCTGATTGTGCGGGTGCTAGTAATGTGAATATATTTTAAATTAAAATCGACACATACCTCAGAAGGGCGGGATACACGTAGATAAAAAGGGTTGAACTCTCGATAAGCCAAATGGCTTCTTTGTCCACCTGCCATCTAGAGTAAATTCTCTGGGTGGCAATCTTGTTAAATCCTGTTAAAACTACTGGTGTAGTTTATTTCGTTATTGGCATGGTCTGTTGGGTGGTACAATGCATAAAAGTTAAGGGGTGCGTTATAGGCACTTTCCCCTGGACTGCATTAATACGCTAATTTGGGGAAGTGGATTTCTTCCCAGGTGTCGAGGTCCCGCCGCCTCTTTTCTGTGTTCACTAGCTCCATTGGACCAATGGCCTCTGGTCTAACAATTGACGTGCATTTCAATAAACCAAAATGTAGTTAGTCGAGTTATTTACTAAGAAGTTACATGTTTGCTTTACCACCTATCACAGAAATACGGAAACTGCGGAGTGGTTAGCGACTCAGCAGATGGTGCCATAGTGAAAGGAATACAAATTGCAATAATGTAATGGGGATAACTGATGCACTTGGCTTGCTGCTTTGTGGTTGGGGTATGATAAACATTGCTACTCGTTGGTTGGCATATTGTACCTGTCGCTTAATGGAACAATACATGTATTTTATGTTCATGTTCACGGGATCTATTTGCTCAAAGTTATTAAAATATCACTTGTAATAAGGAATATGTGGACAAGATAGGTTCTCTAAATGCGACCTTCTACCAGATCATGGGGATTCCGTCAGTGTCCTACAATATCATGTAACAGGGCGGGACAAAGTTTCACTCCGTGCTCGGTCGGAGTTTTAATTAATTAAGCCGACTTACTCCATGGATTCGAGTAGCTTGCCCGGTAGGACGGGAGGATCGTAGACGGTCTCGGCAATGTAGTGTCGATCGCAGTGGGCGTAGGCCGTCGACACGTGGACAAGTGCCTGCAGTGTAAGAGCAGTCGTTTGTACTTTATCAAATAAGGGACATCTCTCAGCTGGGGGCGATGTGCGACGAAGAATTAAAAATGAATTGGCCTACACTGGGAGAATAAACTAAATGCCCTAATGTTACATTTGGTGACGGGAACGTTTATGTTTGCAACCGATCTCAGTTTATTTATGTCTTTTAGCAAGTGCTTCAGAAAAATGTGCAATTCTAATATAGTAATTTATATTCTACAAAGACAATGAAATACATTTACTTTGTGTAATTAATCAGTCCTTTTATTATGGTTAACCTCTCGTGAGGCATTAAGAGTTTATTTTTAATAGACAGCCTGACATGGATCGTGATTTTTTGACGTCGTTCAGCAACTGTTTAAGAAAAAGTCCATTGTACAAATTAACATTGAAGTTAATGAAACACTTTCATTTTGTGTAATTAACACAGTTCTTTAACACGGTATGATAAAACATTCGGGAGGCATTCGCATAAGATTTCGCTGTCAGTAGACATTCTGAGATTACGTCCTGCTACCGTAACAATTTGTTTGGGGACATACTTGTGTAGAATTAATCACCGTGCTAATAACACAAATGAAAATCAGCCACAACATATTTACCTAAAGTTATTATTTTATTTCATCACATTATCATATTTTGAAAAACATTGTACTGTACGTCGCCATTGGGCATCAGTGGATCCTGGCTTATATATATATTTGTTTTTATCGATGTATTAATTTTTATATGGATATACTGTTTTTATTGATGAAAATACTGATTGTTTATCCGAAATAAAAACAATATTATTATTATTTTATGATACATTGATTAAGATCATTCGAATGCGAAACACACACACACGTACACACGCACACACACCTCTAACTTGGTTAGTTTGTAGCACAGCTGCAGCATCTTCTGGACGGCCACCACGTTCATTCTCATTGCCACTCTGGAACACAGAAACAACGTTCATTCTCATTGCCACTCTGGAACACAGAAACAACGTTCATTCTCATTGCCACTCTGGAACATAGAAACAACGTTCATTCTCATTGCCGCTCAGGAACACAGAAACAACGTTCATTCTCATTGCCACTCTGGAACACAGAAACAACTTTAATTCCCATTGCCACTCTGGAACATAGAAACAACGTTCTTTCTCATTGCCACTCTAGAACATAGAAACAACGTTCATTCTCATTGCCACTCTGGAACACAGAAACAACGTTCACACTCACTGCCATTTCGATCATTCCATCTTTAAAAATAAATCATCACAAAATATGTATTCGATTACTTAATCCGGACTACGTTGTCTGCTAATGGTTGGTCAATACCTGGCGTGGCCTCTGTTTTCAAACTGCACTTTCAAACTGCAAAGTCTGGATGGCGAAATGTATGTGTTTATTATGTGAAAATGTTACTATAGACCTGACAGTCGTATTCGTATGGTATTGATTTTACTATTAAAACTACTGACTAGGCTAAATAGCAAAACCGAAATCATGCGTAACGTTGTGATCAATTGATTTACCTCCGCGTAACATCCGGTACGAACCCTTAAACCGGTACAAACCTTAACCCATTGGGAATTACAAACACAAATATTCGTTACTTTTATTCCGAGGTGCCGCACATTAATCCTGAAAATGTGGGGCGCAACCCGTCCAGGATAAAAACAACATTGTATTTAGATGTCTGACGATGCTAACGGACCGACCTGAGCGTCTCGTCAAAGCGGACGGTGGCGGCCGAGTGGAAGACGATGGAGACGCTGTCCGCAAGTCGGACGTGGTCCTCCGGGCTGATGCCGAGGTCAGGCTCCATCAGGTCACCGGCGATCAGCTTCACCTTCTCAGCGACATGTGGCTGCCTCTCACGCACCATGTCGAACAGCTGAGGGTGATAAGGCGGCACAAACGTACGTATAATGTGACGACACCAGTTTTTCACGTCTAGGGACCGTTTACTAAGATATTCAGCTGATATAGAAAATCCGTCATCAAATACAATCATTTTTTTTTAATTTAATGAGTTTTTAAGATGCAAATAACTGCTGTTTATCACCGAGGGCACAGTTCGCATAAACTGGCGAAAGTGTCCCGGTGATGCATTATGGTGTTAACGGTTTTCAGTATCAAGATCACACACTGATTAGGAGCTGACTAACTTTTAAAGAGCAGAATCGGGCTTATGATTTAGAGCAGGGCAGACGGCAGTTGCCCAGAGTCCCCACAATATAATTGTTATAGGGGCCTTCACAAAATGCTTTTTGGGGTAATTTCTTTTGGAGTAGAAACGTTCTTAGACGTAACCCGAGTGCTTAACTATGGTGCAAATGAATGTACTAAATTGACAAAAGTCGTACTTTGCTGTGAAGTGCCTATTGTAGAAGTTAGGAAGGAGTGAGAACTGGTATGATGCGATACCCGGCCAATTAATTAATGACCACGGGCCCTCGCTGTCTTAAATCCGGCGGTGCCGGTTGTAGGAGAAACGGTCCCTCGAATTGAAAACTTGATGATCAGCAGAATCTTCTACTTTGTAGAGTTGGTGGTCCCATTCAAAAGATTGTGGTCGACGGTATTATTATAACATTTAAATTATAATAACTACATTGTCAGTTTTATAATGAAACGAGACGACGGACAATATCTCCCGCACTTCAGTCAGAAAGTTACTAAAAGCAAAACTTGTTTTCTTGTATTGCTAAAATCATGCACGACATCATTAAACAATTTACAAATGCCAAACACTACGCATTTATATTGTTTAAACGTATTAGATGTATGTAAACAGCTGACTGAGAAATAGTACAAGCCACTTCGTCATTGTGTGTCGAGTCTTGTTATTTACTGGATGTCGAGAACGACCCGTTGTTATTACGCTGCATAACGAAAGAGCTTCTGCCCCGTTTCCAATGCACGGGTAGTTTGTGATGCACTCGCATCTTCATTAAGACTCGTCGACCGGAGTGTAGCTGCATGCAGAGTTTAAAAAAAATTTTAACACGACTGAAATGATTTTTTCCCTGTTGCATTGGAAGAGTCGCCCACTAATCTGGTTTCCCAACCAATTGTTAGTGACTTCCTTAGCCACTTGCTACCTGAGGCGCTTGCGTTGGGTGGCAGCCTTGTTAAATCATTGATGATTAGATTACGAGTCTTCTCTGTAAAACAACGAGCTGGATATCGTGAACCCAACCTGCACTCGGCGCAACTCAACCTTGGGTTATCCTTGATTCTGTATAATAACAAGGCATAACATTGTGTGGAGCACACTATTATACAACCCGTAATAACTTGACTATTCAAAGCCCATCTCAAAATAGATGGAAACAATTAGTAATTCATAATTCGGAGCAAACGATACCGTGTCAACGTGTGCCGTTGTTGAGCCTGTAACTAGATTAGGCTGCCAAGACTAGTATACATGCATAAGTGTGTCCACATAGGTCCAGTTGAATTGCCTTCAATGTTGTATATAATGTAGAACAGCTACGAATCTCCGCTGGCATTCCATTCCATGTGTGCACTTTTTAAAAATAAACAAATTAAACTTCTTTAAATGTATTTGTGCAGAATTTTTTGGTTGGGGCTATGTTCTAGATTGACACGCTGTTGCCGTTATTCATTCCAGCTTCAATCTGATGGCACCTTTCGTAACTGCACAATTATTACGTATACGGAGGGGCCACTTCGTCTACCCGCCACCAGTAACAACTGGGTACCTGACGTTGTAGTGATCACGTACGACCGCTCACATATGTGGATATTTAAAAATCTGTATGTATACCAGCCAATTTCTCCCGGATTTTCCGGGAGTCTTCCAGGTTTGTCATGATTCTCCCGGACTCACGGAAAAGAATGCAATCTCCCGAATTTTCGGTTACGACGATAATTGTCCGCGTTGTTAAGAAAATCTACAATTTTGTTTCAGACCCCCATCAGCGCCCGATCTTGTAATATCCAACTCAACAAAACTGAACTGTTAAGACTCACAAAAAAACAAATATTTATCTCAAAAACCACCCCGGCCCGTCTTCCTAAGTCCAATAAAGCTAAACGACTCGTACTAAATCTCGAATCTACCGGATTTTGAACGTCTGAAGTATATATATATATATATAATATATACATGTATATTTATAATTATATATATATACATATATACTAATATATATATATTAATATACATATATACTAATATATATTAATATATATATATATATATATATAAATAACTGATAACTACTGTTAAAGAGCACAGCGAGATGAAAGGATTGAAACTAAACGTAAAGAAGACTAAGATTATGGATGTGAAAGGATGTTGAGAACCATCAGAAGTCTTAGTAGATGGCGAGGAAATAGAACGAATGGAAAGTTTTGAATATCTGGGGTCACTGATAGAAGCGGATGGAGATGGAACGAAAGAGATCAAGCGGAGATTGGCAATGGCGAGTAAAAAGTTGACGGAGATGAAGAAGCTATGGAAAGCAACGAACAAAGATATGAAACTACGAATTATCCGAGTCTGCATATTTCCAACGGCTACGTATGGATGCGAAACCTGGACTCTTAATAAGAACATTACTAAACGTATAAATACATTTGAAAACAAGTGTTATAGGAAGATATTACAAGTTTCGTGGACTGAACGTTAAACTAACGAATCCATCGCAGATGAGCTTGGTGTTATACCCGGGACTTTATTGAACTTTGTAAAAAACAGAAACTAAGTTATTTCGGCCATGTGTAACGGCATCAATATCTAGAGACACTAATAATGGAAGGAAAAGTGGAAGGCAGCAGAAGCAGAGGAAGACCTAGGAGACAATGGGAGAAGGACAGAGGAATAGTAGCAGACGTCTGCCGAGTGGGGAGACTGGCAAACGAAAAAGCTCTCTATAGACAATCCATCAAGGCTGCAACGTCCGGAAATGGATAAGCAAACCGAATCAATGTATATATATATATATGTATAATATATATAATATTATATATATATATATGTGTGTATAATATATATATATATAATATTATATGTATATATAGGCGACGCGAGGGGACGGGAGGTGATCACATATACTTATATATCTTTGCAAAAATATATAAGTATCTGCTATCAGCTCCTGTCCCTTCGCGTCGTGCAGTTAGTTGACAATTAAGTTGTTATTGACGACACCTACTTCTCTACGTCCTCCCCATGTCCTCAATATACACAAACAGCGCAACCCACCTTGCTGGCGAGCAGCTTCTCCACCCTAGACTTGGGGTCGTCGCCCTTCTTGGGGCGCACGAGCAGGTAGATGGTGGAGATCTCGGGGCAAGAGCGGAGCAGTTTCTCCAGGAGCACCTTGCCCATGAAGCCCGTGCCGCCCGTCACGAACACACTGCGCCCCGCATAGAAGTCGGCGATGGTTGACGGCATGTTGACCTGTCTGGAATGCCGTCTGTGACGAGTCAAACTGCAACACACCCAAGTCGTTGTCAATGCACCGGCGTTGTTTATTACGTTTATAAAAGCCGCTGTCAGACTTAACGGAATTATCCCAACAAGAAACCTGTGTCTTGGTCTGAATATTTCGGCCACATCGCAAAGCCGTTTTCAACGGATGGGCGCTCCAGACGTGTCACGTGACCAGCATCATAAACCTGGAGAAAGACTGGCGGGAGGAATAACCTGAAGAAACCACCCATGTTTCTTGACGTTTTTAAATGTGTTTAAGATAAGCCCAGAAACGGGAACGTCATTGCATTAAAGAAAAACCCAGTGTTGTTTATTTATTAAAAATTATGAAAATTAATTCACTCTTATTTATATGTATTAAACTAATCGACAATTAGGCATTTATTAAACAACATTTTAATTAATTAACTTGTTTATTTTAATGATTTAGATGAATTCACAGTTTTTGGCGCGATATTAAAGTCCTTAGGACTGTTCATTTAAACACTAACTCGACTTCTCTGTTAATGTTGCTAATTGAGTAAATTCCCAACCCGTTGATACTACGCCGTAGCCAATAGCAATTGCATAGTAAACATTAGAGAGTGCCTGCAAGCACACCGATCTCGATTCCCTTCCCTATCTCTAACGCGCTGTGCATACTACGTCATCGCTTGTTGGGTTTATGCGATCGGTTAAGTGTCGATCGGATAGGTAAATACGTAACCGATAGGGGTGATCGGTAAGCGCAATCCCTATCCATTTTACGTTCAAATCATGGATGAATCAAAGTAAACAATATGACAGCATTGCACATACAACTGTGTTTGACTGATTAGCCGCCTCGTTTTAATGGCAGTTGTGTTTAATGCTTTGTTGTTTTCACAAAAAATTCTTCCGTAAGATATCTATGTGCTAAATTTCTAACACACATTCAGTTAAATTTGTGCAAATAAAATGTTAGAAAAGTGGTCTTGGGTGAAGTACTTACGAATATAAACAGGCAAATCAAAAGCTTGCAAAAGGCGCTAAAAACGCGCATCCTATCTTCGCTGTGATGTGCTTTTGTACATAATTCCAAAATTATTTAGATGCATTATAGTCTATCCATTTGAGCTTGTGATTAAAACCACATATCCAGCTGAAAAAGGCATAAATGTACGATACGTTGGCGAGTGAAACGCCGTGATGCAGACACTCCTGACGGTTACCTATCTCCAACAATCGACACCGATTGCGGAGCGCTTTAGGGATAGGGAAGGGAATCGAGATCGGTATGCTTGCAGACACTCTCTATCGTTTGACTTTGAAACATACGTTCCTCTCTCCACGTATTATCTACGTACACATGTGGTTGATGCGTGTCAACATTATCGACCGGAATAAAAGAACCGACCGGCGTTATCACAATGTAGACTTGGCGTTTATTTATTCACAAGACAGTGTTTGTGCGTGTTAATTCCGGCGCGTTGACGTCACGCCTTAACTACTTGGATTGACGTCGAACCGCCGAGGTAATGGGTTCTGTGTTGACGTTATCCGGGCGTTAAATAATATCCGGGTGACGTTTCTGCGCGTGCGCGTATCTAGGTGAATGTATTTAGCACCAGCTACGACTGTCGCGTTTTCAGTTATCCGGGCGTTATGTATGTTTATATGCATATCTATATTTACACATATGTCTACATATATACATAAATTATAAACTGTTTGCTTCCCACAGACAAACACTTTCTGTCGTAAAACAGTTTCCGCTCCACGCACACGTCACGTGACTTACTCTTATACTTGGTCACAAATCTGAAACAGCAAATTATAATTATATACTCTAACTATAACGCTCGTATTACGACAACAAACGAAACATTTAACTACTGGATATTATTTATCAATTCGTGATCTACTGGTGCCAAATATGATGCCTTACATATGCAAATAAACATCACCCGGATAAAATTTAACGCCCGGATAAATGTAAGCGCGACAACGTCCTTGTTCACTTTATCCACCTGCGTCGAACACACGTGACTGGATGACTCGCGCATCTGGTTGGCTAGCTTTCAGGGATGCGATAGCATTGAGAACTGGCAACAATCATTCATATTGCATCTTCCAAACTACCAACTGGTTCTTCTCGTGGCATTTCTACACGCACAGCAGTTCTAGCTTTTCTCTTTCACCAACACAATGATCAATCACTTTTCTCTCGGGTGGCACATTAACATGTAGGCATATGTGTAGATTATACACAGCGTCTTGTATACCGCGGGGAGAGGGAATTAGCTTGCACCGGAAGCAGTATTGCATTCAGAAGAGAGAAAGCATTCTGAAAACCGGAAAGACTTGGGAAATAGTTAATAAAACACAAATCATTTATGTTTCCAGAGTATTCTACTGGACATTGCCACACTAACGTGGTTTATATTTATGACATATATCGGTTGGCTAAATAATATCCACACACACAATTGATAGTGTAGTGATCTTCAAACACTGAATATTTTAGAAAGTACACGATTTGGGGATGGAATAAAATAAACCAGTTTCACAACAGACGAAGAACGCTTCGCGGCAATTATTGATTTACCAATAAATCATCACAACACAAATCGACAAACAAATCATTTAACACAAATCGATAGACATCTCCAGATGCAATTACCACTTATACTCTGCTTCCGCAGTACTATTCGACTTTGCAATTACTGCATCAAAAGATAGTTAGCATAAACAGCCTGGATGCATTTAAGACAACAGCCAGACATTGCATTGTCCAAAATTCTAGAAACTAGAAGTTCTTGTATACGTATTACTGTTTATTCGCACGTTATTTGTGTAACTTGTTATACCTGCACTATGTGTAAGCACGTGGTTCCTGTCCGCCTGCCAGACCACCGTCTGTGTCATCAGGAATTTGAGGCGAGGATGAAAACAGGAATACCAAGGAGACGAACTGGCATAACGTGGACAGTCGTTGACCCTGCTGCAGCCAATGTAGGCGAGGCGTCGCCATGTCAGCCTGACATGGCGATGACAGATGGTTGTCGCAGCCACAGCCCGCGGCAAATCACGGGGCGCGGGGAGACCGTAGGGAGGGGGTTAGCAACAGGTCATCGTATCAAAGGTCGAAACGCTCTGACGCAACGAGTTCACTGTCCACTGTCCCCTGGTTAATAACAGGTTTATGGGTGTCGGTCAGTCTGGCTGATCCATAGCCCAGAAACAGGATGTTATAGGGTGTGAGGAGGGCAAGAAATAATACAACTGAACATGCCCAGCTGGGGGTGAAGATCTATCTACCAATAACGTAGGCCCAAGTGCTATAATCTCGGGCTGCGAGCATGGGGAGTTTGACAAATAAACTACCGCATTTGTTTCATAGTTTACTGAAATTTTAACCATTTTCAGTAAGTACATGTTTTGCTAAACCTTGTCAATAAATATTTCTATAATCATTCGGTGTCTTACGTATTAAATTTTACTTTGAATTACCGTTTTTCTCTTGAAAAAAACTTGATTCGGTATGACCAGTAAACAATGAATGATTATTATTTATTACTGAAACGTTCCCATCGGCGGTGACATGATACAGATCAGTTAACGAGGAAATGGTATTAATGACATTTTGGCGGACATGGTTGCTAAAGTTAACTGAATGAGCCTAAATTGCCGTAAATACGAATTTGCCTAAATTAAGACATTATTTGAAAAGAGCAACATTTCATTTTCACAATTTAGGAAATATCACCATTTGTAGAAACAAACGAGACTTTCATAATAAAAATTAATTAATTAAAAACGCAGTTGTATTTGACGTGTTGTAGACTGTTCCATCTACAACACGTCTTGCAGACGTCCGCGTGTTTTTCTTCATTGAGAACATTTATAGTTATTAATGTTACTAAATTAACTATTATTATGTGGACTTGCACTGTCAAAAAAACTGTTCTGATCTGCATTTCTGTATTGATCAATCGTATTTATACCTGGCCAGTAATATCCAGCGCACGTGGTTACTGAGGTCGGCTTTGTCTCTAAGGTTTCGAGCAAGACTTCTGGAATATTAATTATAATTATGAATATTTGAAATGTCATGGGTTTAGCAAAGGTTCGAATTATAGCTAAGTACTTTATTTGATATACATTACCTAGCTGTGAATAGAAAGCTCTGCGAGTGTTGCGTTGACTTCGGAATTATTACCTTAATTACTATTTTAGTTTACAACTAACTTGCCGATGTATTCCAATCAAAGGCGAATCTAGGATGACGGAATGAAAGAGGCGGGGACAAACTTAGTAACCCAGCTGAGATTTTTCATACTGAAATGAATTGGGGAAACAGTTTGTATAGAAACAATAAAATAAAACATATTGCCATTGGGTGGGTATGGTACAATGTCCCGAAATAACCTATCACAACACACAAAACACATCAACAAACCAATCGTCACAAACAGGACGTCAGAAACAGACAATAAATTGGCTGATCACACAGCATTATTTTTCTAGTTTTTCTTTGTAGAACTTAGCATTAGAAACAAAGAATTTAATTTTTTTGGGGGATGGCTCCTAAGATAAAGACCAATTGTGATGTTAGTAGGAGTCTCCCGTCCCACAGCAATTGTTTTATTGCTATTTGTTTTAGTTTTCTGTACTATATTATATATATTTAGTTAATTTTATATAAATTTGCACTGTATGTTTTACATTTCAATATTTGTCTGTATGTCTGAATAATGTGTTGTCTTACTGTGCTGTTTGGACTAATAAAAGTATCTCTATCCTATCAATTTTAATATATATGATACACAAAATCCAGGACGCACCTGCTGCATAAAAATACAATTTCACGGCAGCCATAACGTCATTTTAAGGTAATTCTATACACATCTCCATGTCATTCGCGGTGTCAAATTACACCATACACACGTACATGCCATCATATCATGACATGCAAATCATACCGACACGCCAAACGAATTTCACCATCTCCCAAGAAATGAGTTTGTACGAACGGGTCGTTACGTAGCAACAAATCGATATTCCGTAGCATGCCGAGAATTGACAGCCGAAGCCATCACGACGAGCTCCGAGAAATTTCAGGCTAGCAGTGGACATGACAATGCGTTCACACTACGCGGCGTGTCTAGAGGCGAATCCGCCATTGATGGTAGGTCGGCATGATATCTAGCTGGGCATGACAAGGTAATGCGGTGGCTTACCTGCACACGTGTTCGGACTGGCTGGCTCGGGTAGGTTTGGCGACGCACCCAACGGCGCGCCCCTTCTCATTTATATGTCCCGCCTGCAATTACGCAATTCGGACATGGACGCAACCATCTGCAGGGGGTGACAGGTTATAAAACGCTGCGCAGTTTGTGTTGGGGACCGTATCCTAGCCGCTGGTCGATACTGCCTGGTTAGCCCCATACGTGACTGAAATTTAATATTAGCGCGACCGGTATGCATAATATGTTATCGGTCAGACTCGCGCCGTACATAATAGTTACGGTTATTCAGCTAATAACAGTTTTAATGTTTTCCTCAAATTTATTAGTTAGGATATGTGTACATTCTGGTGAGAATTGTTCGGTGCATAGGCCAGCTGTCATCTTTTACACTTAAATGTATGCGGCGTATCAATATATGTTTAATATGTGAAGGGGACACCGAGATTAGTTGTATGAGTACTAAGATGGTGTGTTGTTCGCGCATTTGTTACCTGACAAAAGACGTACCAATTATGATTTAAGACAGATTAATGTATAGCCTTTGTCAATACCCGGACGAACTCCTTGTGCAACAGGCAATAAGCACTCAGTGGCAAAAAGATTGCACTACTAGTGTATAACGTTTTAATACATAATTTATATTATTTTATCGACTGTACACTGTAAATCTAACTCGACTGAATTGCTAATATCCTTATCCTACTTTATTGAAACCTTCCGACAGATGGCGCCCAAAATTTTTTTGTTTTGTGTCGTGGACAATATTTTCACCAGTACGTATTTTATATTCTTTGAAATTGAATAATGTGTTATACATAAGCTTCTGTTATTACAGGCGGTCCTTCTTGTGGGTTTCTTAGGAATCACATGAATTGCACTGCAATACAATTCTCTGTATCACATGTCCTTGTATCTTTGTAACAAAATAAATTGTATTATTACGTTACATTTTGCTATGTCGACTAATAGTTCATAATTTATTATATAATAAATTTATGTTTGTGAACAACTGAGCAAAATTAATGGCCTAACATTTGACTCGGTATGCGCACTATTACACATGGGTCAGGTGCATAACTGTATATTTGGCATTATTTATACAAAAACTACAGATACCGGTGTTTTTAGCATAACTAAATTGTAATAGACTTACTGCGTGACACCGTTAAGTCTAACCGCGGTATCGCATTCGGTTTCAATCGCGTTAAACCAACGTGTTGCGATCGTGCCCAAGTCTACCCTATATATGAATTCACGCGTTGTCATTTTACCCCGGTCTACCGTACAACTCCATTCTCGTTGAATTCACGTGTTGCCATTGTACCCCCATCTACCCTACATTCTCGCTGAATTCACGTGTTGTCGTTGTACCCCGGTCTACCCTACAACTACATTCTCGCTGAATTTACGTGTTGCCATTGTACCCCCGTCTACCCTACATTCTCGTTGAATTCATGTGTTGTCATTGTACCCCGGTCTATCCCCCACGACTCCATTCTCGCTGAATTCGTGTATTGTCATTGTACACCGGTCTATCATACAACTCCATTCTCACTGAATTCACGCATTGTCATGGTAACCCGGTCTACCCTACACCTCCATCCTCACTTAATTCACATATAGTCATTGTACCCCGGTCTACATTACAGCTTCAATGTTAGTAAACACAACACTCGTGCTGACGGCGTGCCCTGTTGACGGGTTCATTTAGTGCACACTGAGACCCGAAATACGTAGCCTGGTTGAAGATATATGACTCCTTTTTTCTAAGACACTCATTTGGCATAATGTAAATCTAGCTCATAAAACGATAGTTGATTGCGAAGATCTGTTTGACCTTTTATTGTTCCACCTAACGATGTGACTGTTATTGGATGTAATAAGAGGAAAACGAGGGAACTGATGTAAGATTTATTATGGTAATACAGTGTACTACTGAACAAGATTACTTTCGAAAGCAACGTGCTACAGAAAGCACGTATAACTGATAACAAGATGACCAGACAACGTGGACACCAATATGTTATTGAGGGTCTAATGACGTTTCAACAACGCGATGCTTGATGATTGTCTTAGCTTGAGTTCCCGAATATATAGGCTCTATATTGCATCCCCCGAGGAGCTAAGCTCTATTGAGTCATCGATGAGCTAGGTTCTATTGAGCCCTCGTGGAGCTAGTCTCTATTCAATCCCCGAGGAGCTAGGCTCTATTGAGTCCCCGATAAGCTAGTCTCTATTCAGTCCCCGATGAGCTAGGTTCTATAGAGCCCCCGTGGAGCTAGTCTCTATTCAGTCCCCGATGAGCTAAGTTCTATTGAGACCCGTGAAGCTAGTTTCTATTAAATCCCCGAGGAGCTAGGCTCTACTGAGTCCCCGATAATCTAGTCTCTGTTTAGTCCCCGATGAGCTAGACTCTATCGAGTCCCCGAAGACCTAGGCCCTTTTGTGTCCCCGAAGCTCTATACTCTATTGTGTCCCAGAGAAGATAGGCTCAACTGGGTCTCCAAGGAGATAGGCTCTGTTGTTTCCCCGAAGATCTAGGCTCTAATTGAGTTATATTATTATTATTATTATTACCGGTAGCGGTAACGGCGGCAACAGTAGTAGTAGTATCAAATATCTGGTCAGATATCTATAAATTATGTTTTTTAAACATTTTATTACTTCTGGCATTTACACAGTCTGTGAGAAGATAGAAAGTTTGTTTTGGAATTATATAAATCATACGTACAAGCAAGTAGAATAAACAGTAAGGTGGTGTACAACTCTGGGTTGATAGCGGAGCCAATTAAGGCTATAACCAGTTGATAACGGATAGTACAATAATAAGATTAAGAAATGATTCAATAACTAGTCGCTGTCAACCAAAACATAACTATAACAATACAATAAGTTTACATAATAAAGTTCGATAGTGTGGCATAATGCATGTGGTAGTAGAACATATGTCGATAGTCCCAGAATTGATTAAGATAGACCATCATCCCCCTTACAAATGTTGCTTTTAAAGATAATACAACACTACTTAGGTTGGGTTTATTTTGAGTGCTAGGTGGAATTGAATTCCGATAGTTCCGGTCACTTATTGTTCTCTGAGAGAATACGTCCTTTATCTACTCTACTGTGTTTTGGTGAAACGTCACCCTGCTTTTCTATCGAGTGTGTGCTATTTTAGATCCCGGGGCGAGAGAACGCTATGGAAACAGTTAGTTATCTAGCTGGGAAACATGGCAGTGGCTCCCTAATCACGAGCCATAAGTTCAGCCCGCGTTCAAGCCGCCGGAAAGTCCACTGAACTCTGCACTGTCCAAACATTCGCAATACCCAGCTACTCGAGAGTGGGGGCACAGGGGGAGAGGGATAAACAAACACGTGACCGACCCATGATCGTGCTATGATACCACCGCTTAAATTAAGATTTATTTCATAAATATGGCTAAAAATATACCTTGGAATCTTATTTATTAAACAGGACCCTGCGAATTCGAAAACATCGATATCCCGAGATAATTTCACGTGAACGGAATTTCCAAACGTTAGTAGGATGTACACCCCGTTATGTGCATGATGCTTGTTAAAGTTGCATTCACAGTTAAACTCACATTTTAAACTATTTTTAAGAAAGTGTAGGCCATATGTATAACATGAACAATATTTACTTATTTGATTACATTTGATAGAGTACGTGTTACTGTGACATTTGATGTTATTCGATAAATTATGCCTTTGCAAAATTATCGGTCGCCAGGTCTAGGTCTGCTCACCGAAAAATAAACGCATATGGCACCTAGATATAATGATTTGTCTTTTGCGCCGTATGTTCTTAAAACTGAGCAAAAGTTTGTACGTTGGAAAAACGATACTCTATGGAGCAAATTGATTAACTGGAATTTTGTATTTAAGAGAGGGACGATGTCAAAATGCAACTTTAACAGGAAAACTCGTTTACTCGGACAGATTCACCCGGGACCAAATTGTTCTGATTATCGATACCCCACCGTACCCGTATTTCGAATATAACATGCAACATTTTTATATTTGGAGCATCAGTGCATGTATTGCTGGTTTTGTCAAATATACAACACCGTTGTATATTTGACGAAAACAAATTACATATTTGTCGATGACAAATATGTAATTTACTAAGCTGAATATCGAGACGTAGTTTTAACGCAGTAATGTAAGTAGGGCCTACGGGTCTGAAGATAACGTCGGCATGTTGCAGCGAATCGGGAAGTAAAGGTTGGGGGTGGAGTGGGGGACAGGTAAGAGAACAAAGTCCTGCGTCTGAGTGGAGTGGGGGCGAGTTAATCCCACCCACTTATCTGGCGGGTTTAGGCCAACATCTCACACTGTTAGAAATTACGTAATGGTCACAGTAGTGTTATAACCGTTATCAATGTTATCACCCCGGTGCCAAAGAACCTCCATTGGCTTCCGGTGAAACATGTACAAAATACTGCTGCTTTCGTTCCAAGCCCAACATGGCATCGCACCGTCGTACATCACCGACTTGCTGGACACGTACCGACCAGCGCGTGCGCTACGTTCTGCCAACAACAACGACCTGCGTGTGCCGCCATCCAACAGCAGATGCGGCGATCGTTCCTTCTCAGTTTCGGTCCCACGGATGTGGAACACTCTTCCGTTAGAATTAAAGACTGTCACAGCGCTAGCCACATTCAAGCGACTTTTAAAAACTCATCTCTTCCGTGTAGCATTCCATGTTTAGTTTAGTCTGTGATCTCGAACATGACATAGTGTTTTAAATAAGTTAGTATCATTTAATTAACTTATTTATGTCTTATGATGCACATATTATGTCACGTTTTAATTAATGTTATATCCTTTTACCATATTATCATCTTATTGCCTATGCATTATGCATCGCGGTTATAGCACTTTATTTATTTTTATTATCATTGATTTAACTAGCTAGTTTTATCATCCATGTATTAATGTATTTTAGTGCCTCTGAATGGATGTTGTCTAGATTTATGGCGCTCTACAAGTGGACTCATTATTATATACAACTTGGAAAATAGTTTTGCGGGCCCTATATTACTTCGCAATAGAAATATACATGACATACTCAACAAGTGCTGTTGGGGTGTTTTTTGTAATGAAAAACATAATCGGAAATTAATTTAGATGTGTTAATTCAATTTGTTATGTTATAGCACTTACATCAAGAGAGATCCTCCTGTGAATGAGACCAACATAGGTTTTTGTAAGAGTTTCCTTTACTCTGACATTAGTCGATGTACTGTATGCATACATGTCCAGACAAGACTGTCTATTTCATTTCAGCATATGAATTGACATTATGTAAATTTTATTATGTTTGTGAAAAATAATCGAATGGGAACAACAATGTATTATATTTATTTGTCAGTCAGTGGGTGGGTCCACTAAACACTTCCGTATCCGGTCCTACTCCCAAGAGATCGTCTGCGTTCCGAGGTCCGCGATCGTCCGGATTATTTATACGATCGAGCAAACTTTCCTGCTAGACTATACAACTGCAGCTGATTTGTAGACGAAAACACGCATCTTAGCGGATTTTCGTAGATGCCAAACAATGTAATCTGATCGACGTATTGTAAATCATGTCATTGGTTATGCCTGTTTTCGTCCAGAAATTGTAGAAAAACGATCGGTGATAACCATTAAATCACCATCATTCGTCGATCCATTAGTTGCATGGTTGAATCTTGTTTGCAAGGCAGTCTATTGTCCCCGCTGAGGTCCCTGTTTGTTGTCATATTAAATAAACATGCGTCAAGATATGAGGCTTTCTTCATCATCAACTCCTTGTCTTACGGGACGGTCCGACAAGAACCTCGACGACTGATGGACGACAGAGACAAAGACAAAGACATTGGGACAGCGATGACAACAGTTTTGACGCGACCATGACAACTCGGTTAATTAACATTCCGTTGCGCATCAACCTCGCCTCGGAGACAACTTAGTGCAACTGAACACGATTTTGTAATTGAGAAAAGCTGCGCCGTATGACGTATGACATGTCTCTGGCAATGTATTAGGCCTATACGCATCTGTGGTACGTCGGACATTAAACAAATATGTAAAACCAACCTAATTAGCATTCGCTAGGATGTGAATAAAGTTTTTCTCAGTATTTTCTTTCACTAACGCGTTTATAGCCTACATATAGTTGGCCCGTAGCGAGGCTGATTTTGTTGTTGACGGGGTGGTGGTGTTGGTGCGTTTTCGACCTGCGACCGTAGGCTACAAAAAAACCTCCAACTGCACCCCCCCTTTAGACTAAGGGTGGAGTAGGTGCGTACGCTCCATCGCACCACCAACACATGGGTCAGAATCGTAGCTATTTTGGGTTGTCATTAGTCGTAAGCTTACAACGTCAACACCGTTTCATTTATTATTATTTTATTATCTGTCGTACAAAGACGATAAACACGCACGCACGCACGCACGCACACGCACGCACACGCACGCACACACACACACACACACACACACGTACACACATTGTATATATATATATATATATATAGTAACAAAAAGTAACAAAAAAAAATCATAACTACTGTATGTTACACATTAAGCTAAGGTGCTGGATAATTTGGATCGCTGGAAAATTCCCCCTTCCCAGACAGGGGTTTGACGTTGGGTGACCGGCACGCAGCAAGATTCCTTCCATGACTTACCCGCCATTTTAAATTGTCAGTCATTTTAATCTGACAATGTTTATGTCTGAATAAATGACTGGCTGGTTGCCGACAGTAAAATAAAACTGAATACCAAAGAACTGTTGTACGGATCCTTCACACGCTTTTCATCAATTGTGTAATGAAAGGACGGGGCCCCGTTAGAAAATAGAAACGACCGGAGATGTAGACGTCGCTATGTTTACATCATTTCGCAGTACACGGGCTGTTGTTCGTGGTTCCAAATATCCAGAAATGCATTGATCCTACCAAACTTCCGTTTTCTTCTCCGGCACAAATGTTCAGTGTGTAAAGCTGTACACTAGACTAGTCCTGTTTGACTTGTCGTTCGATAACCAATATACCTTCTCTATTTACAAGATTTAATAAGATTTAACCAGATTGCCCTCCAGAAAATTAACTATAGATGGCAAGTGGACAAGGAAGCCTTTTGGCTTTTCGAGTCCTATACTTTTTATCTACGTGTATCCCGCCCTTTTAAGGTATGTGTCTATTTTTTTTAAACATATCCACACTACTAGCACCAACACAATCAGGAGATAATCTGTTCCGTTCATTTACAGTCCTTTGTGTGAATGAGAACTTTCTTATATCTAATCTACACTGCTCCTTTACTAATGTAACTTTGTGTCATCTGGTCCTTCTGTCTTTCTTAACTGAGAACAAATATTTCTATAATATTTTCATAACCATTCAATATTTTAAACACTTCTATCTGATCTCCTCTCAGATACATATCATTATCATGGATGTTTACGATTAGGGGGCCATGGTTTCGCTGTTGTAATGTCAGATACATTTCGTCACATACGGTAAAAGAATTGGTCCGACGGTGGCAAATGGCAATGGCAATGATGACTGGGCCACGACTGTGGGTACACTGCTGCTACCCAAGAACATATACCAGATGCTTTGAAAGAAATGGGTAATTCTGTGGCGCGACCAAAATCATAGTATCGATAATTTACTAGGGCCTACTACTGTATTTATGGTTCCCTATTCCTTCATCTAAAATATGACGTAACATAAAGTATTAGGCCATACATATCATTTGCCAATAACTCGGGATTAATACATATTGATCTGTCGGATATTCTGACATAACATATCCAATGTGGAACTCTATAAGAAGACCGGCTGCAATAGTGTGGTCCTAGAGAGCAAACGCCGACGCTTGCGATGGCTTGGACACATCCTTAGGATGGGTCAAGACCGCATTCCTAAAATCGCCCTGAGGTGGACACCACCTGGGAAGAGAAAGCCTGGACGCCCAAAGACCATCTGGCGTAGGGCAGTGATAGCAGAACAGGCTGAGTTGAAGCTTTCTTGGGGCGAGGCACAGTCCGTTGCAAAAGACCGAACCCGGTGGAGAGACATTGTCGAAGCCTTATGTCCTATCAGGGACGAGAGGATAAGTAAGTAAGTAATACATATTGAAACTCGTTAATACCATGGGGGTGACACAACAAGCAACACAATAAACTAGCTTACACCCACCGGTGGAGCAACAAACCGACAAACCAAGGACAGCAATTACAATAATTGTAACTTAAACTTGTTCCCATAACCATTTAATTTCTGCTGTCGGCAATTGCATGCAGCAGATAATGAAGACTTGAATACGATATACCGTGACGAATTAATGACAAGCTAGATATACTATTATACAGTGTTGACACGCCTGTGTTTAGTTTATTGTTGCCGGTCAGCGGGGCCACTACGTGTAAGCAAACCTTCGACGAGTGACTGCCGTAAGAACTTACATAACCACGTGCACATTTGACAACTATAGGTACAACGCAACAACATTGTCGCCTACCTTTCTCACATCGATGTCCCACTTCGAACACAAGCTGACTGACAAAACTGTCACCTGTATCTGTTTGCGAGAGACGTATATATATATAGTAGGTATTGCTAGAACAATATCAATGCTAACACTGATGATAAAAGTGTCCCATTCGTAGGTACGTCTGAAATCGGACACGGATACCTTTGACTCATCGCAAATGATAGCACGTGAAATGACACGTCGTTTACGCGTGCAGTTTACCAACAACAAAATGTTGTTTTTGCATAAGCATGATGCATGTTTACGTTGTCCAATAGGCACATCCGCTGCGCTAAATCCGAATGTGTCCGAAATGCGCACATTAAATATGTGTATGCAGACTGAGTATAGATACGGTCGCACTCTCCCGACGGATGGCAAGCGACTGATCACGACGTAGTTAATACTACGTAAGCCTTGCACACGAATATGATTTTTATCATACTTATTTGCTATGCTTATACATGAGACATCCCGCGCGCGATAAGTACAAGCGATGACCCGGTAACTTGATAGGCAACAGACAACCGTCCGTATGTTGCGAGAGCGGAGATCATAAATTATTGCTGTTTATATTCGCGAAATGTGAACTACTGGACGGAGAACGGACTTAGATTGACCGATAGAACTAAAGGCGGCCACAGCATTGACGCATCGCAGCAACAAGCGGGGATGGGATGTGTTCTGATCTAACAACGAAAACATTTAATAACACGTCTTAGTCGACACACTTCTCTTCCATACGTACGGGCGAATCGTCATTCGTATATAAAAATAAATATGACCTTATGTAAAGTGCGCAAAAGTATGGAACGATAACGTCGAAGTTGTAGCGCTTTGTAAGGTATTTTAATATTGCCACTAAATAAACTGCATTTGGATATCACATAAATATCACATGAGACGTGCTATATAAATATTTATTTATTTAAACTACTAAAAACGTATTATTTATGTTGGCCATCACAAATTGTTATTCGTTTGCCCAAATGGCTACGGTAATAATTTGGTCTAAAATGATATTTCCTCATTCATATAAAACTATAAATATTATGTTGAAATATGCATGTTGCATACTGGCAATTTTTGCTTGTATTTATATTTACTGTAATTGGGCAAGTGTTATAACTTATACACTTTTTATTGCCCATTTCAACATCGATACGTGGTTTATAATTGTACATTTGGCAAATGTTGTGTTGTAATTGTTGTTGAAATAAACTATTATCATTTAGGTGGCGATGAAAGGGCTACCAGAAGGTGCAACTACATCGCTTGCTGTCTAAGCCCACACATGCGGACGTCGCCATGTCTACAACACAAGCATTTACTTTTTGATAACTTCACGTGTAGAATGTGCATACACAATAAATACATATTCACCTGAATACGTGAATCCCCAAATACTTGGCGATTCCGTGTGTGCTTCGTTGAGCGGTAGCTATGCGAACGGCGACACGCTCACGTGTACTGAAAGTGTCAACGGTCTATAAGGCGACTTAGATGTCGCAAACACGTCAGACTTTACTTTGCTAGACGCAAGCAATGGCGCAAGATCTCAACGATCACGCGATATGACAAGAGCGACCTAGCTGGGTTGGCGGAACTCTTAAACGTCGTTATGAAGAATGGCGCCTGCCTAAAACCCCGGGAGGCAGTTGGAGGTAAGCACCATGGTCAATCTTTGCAGGCTGGTCGTCAACGATCATCGGCTATAATGTTAACAACGTGTCACTCCGGCTAGTCGCAAAGCATTTCTGTCGTAATTTGCTTATGGCAGATGGAATCTTTGACCTCCATTCGGTATACTGGGCCCGTCCATCCTGAGTTTAGACATAAATCTCTGACATAATTCCACACGGAACACGCTGCATGAGTTGTAAATTGCAACATATCTAGTCAGTGACGCACTACTGTTTGTAGAGTCAATATTGACACATACGTGAAACACGAATATCGTTCAACAAATTGATCTTTCTCCAGCAGTGACGTAGCAAACACGATTTTTGAGAAGAAAAAAAAGAGAAACATTTCCTGTATGAATATTCCTTGTTTGACCCTTCATCCGATCACCGACAACACGTGTCTGTGTGCAACGCGAAGAAGCAAATCATTCACACAAAGCACGGACACATGGAACGCACGCACACACAACTCGACAAAACAACCTTTTGTATGAGAGTAAGTTTTAATTCGGTACATCGCTAGCACCATACGCCGATATATCAATAGATTTCTAAACATTACACCAGTTTCAGATATACGAGCAGCACATCGTCATTGGGGCTTAGTTGTGCAGCCTAAATTAGTGCCGGATTTTAATCAATGTTAACAACAAGTCGAATAAGTTAATGCAAACAACTTAACAAGCCCCGCTTTGAACGCCGACAACGCAACGTTGGCGGCGCTATTGCAGTCAATGCAGCCAAATGTTTACGTCAGTCTCAACAGGGTATGACGACACCACGAGCACGGTGAGAGGCACACACACCGGTGATATCAACCTTCCTGTGTCTTCAACTAACGCCGACAAATACAGCAATACGAAGCTACTCTTGCCTAGGCCGTGAAGGCTTTTACGTGTCACCAACTAACGCGAATGAATAGTTACAGCATTAGCCGGCTATTCTGGTACAGAACGTGCCGACTCTAAAGCATCACAAAAGTGAACGATTTATAAATAGTCAATATAGACGGTTTTTTTATGTTATGCCAATTTGTTGTACATATAAATTAAGCCGCTTGTTTGCAGCTCGCGGAGCAATTGCTATAAAGCACCGAAGTGTGACGTCACGCTGCAGCGCTGGTTCCAACAAATGTCTCCCGTCGTATCTGTTAGCATGGTGTTATGTTTTGTTCAAAACTGTAGCATGGTGTTATGTTTTGTTCAAAACTGTAAACATTATTCTGAAAGTCATGCTTGTTGTTCTTTATGGTTCCCACAAGTTGAAAGTGAGAAGCATATATGGGTGAAACAAATTAGGTATTTTATGTATTCGGGAACGTAAAAAGATATTTTAACGCAAGTTACTTGATTGCAGTAACAAAATCAATCGCGGTGCAACATATGTTTTGTTGTGAACCATGCTACTTTCATCACAAAATGCGGAAGGATAACCTGTCAATATCGTACAATTATTGTACGAAATTGTTAAAATGGAAGGATTTAATATCAAGAAATTGGTCCAAATCCAAGACAATAACCAGTTTTAGTGGTAGCAAGGCTCACAGTTATATGTTCATAGACATTTGTGTAGTTAATTATTATATGCAATACATATGATTAATGTTATTGTTAATTAATTGCATAATGTGTTTAGTAACTTTGTCTAGTTAGTAATTTTGCCAACAGCATTATATACATTTAAAATATGTTAATAGTCATGTTGTTGACATTTTACATATGCGTCGGAACGTGATGAATATATCAACAAAACCCTCCAACTGCAGGCTCACCAAAAATCCAACTGCACCCCCTTAAGGCTCACTGAAATCCCCAACTGTATCCCCACATAAGGTCCCTCTAAACCCTCCGACTGCATCCACCTTGATGGTGACCAAAAAACTCCAACTTATATAATGACCGCTCCCTAACTTCTCAGCATGAAACTTATTTTGTTCCTTATTTCACGATATTATAAAATCATTCGATATTGGCAATTTCGTACATGAATTAAATCGTATTGACAGGTTCTCCTTTTGCATTTTGCGGTGAAAATAGCGTGATGCAAACAAAAAACTGTGTTGCACCGTAACCGATATTGTCAATGCGATCAAATAGCTTGCATTACAAAATTATTTTCTCATTCCAGAATATTAAAAACATCAACTTTGTTTCACCCATGTTTGCTTCTCACTTTCAACTTATGGAAACCATAAAGGACTACACGTATGACTTTCAGAATATTGATTAGTGTAGAACAAAACATAACACCGTGTGTTAACAGATACGACTGAAAACATTTGGAACCAGCTGGGCCGGTTGCTAATCGGCGTTATGTCAACACTTCGGTTCTCTACGGCGTCTATAAACTCGGTGGCGATCGATCATGTGGCTTCTGACAAAACCGCACTAGGCCAATCAGCGAAGCGTAACTACGTACCTATACTACGTATGTACACCAATGTACGTATTATACGCTATCAAAAGTACAACCGCGTAAACATGTTTATACAGCGAAGTATATATGATGTGACACAACCAGATGTCGTGTCTGGGCATTGAGGGAACCATTCAGGTGCAAACCATTACTCCAACGATGGTCGATACGTGACCTTTTGT
This sequence comes from Escarpia spicata, assembly GCA_963995525.1. Taxonomy (NCBI): domain Eukaryota; kingdom Metazoa; phylum Annelida; class Polychaeta; order Sabellida; family Siboglinidae; genus Escarpia; species Escarpia spicata. The sequence goes on from OZ023212.1 coordinate 8,852,818, forward strand.
TTTGGCGCAACTTACTTTTCCAAACGCAAAATGGTTACCTAATCAATTGAAAATTGGCAAGCAGTTTCTAGACTGACCAGATAAGAACACTATATATCTCCACCTTTTCCGTATTATCGAACACGTATACGTACTCCCCAAAGGTAAAAATTCGCTTGCATAAACCAATTTACTGTAATACTGTTCATAATACTCAACAGACAGATCTTGTTGGAACTACACGCAGAATATTTACGTTACTTCATTGGCCCAATGAGTATTGCTTGCTGCATTCCCTGTCCCCATTAGTTGGTTGATGTTAGCTGATTAGTTAGTTCAGCGACCGGTCTCTGGTGTAAATAGTTTGACCATCATTGCCTAAATAATTGGTAGAACCAAGATGAAAAATATATTAATTGTTATGTTATAACCAGGTCACGCGGCTGCCATTTTCTGCCTGTCTCTGGATCCGACAAAAATGTGGCAATCTCGCATCAGACAAGGCCGGAACGTAGATAATAACAATAATAAATTTGTCACAACGAACTGCTTGGATGCGATCTTATGGCCAAAAGCACACAATTATCCAACCGTGCCATGATTCTAGCACATTATCCATTTCTGTAGTACGTCTGATAGGCAGACAAGTACACCGCGTGTATTCAAGTGGATGATATCATGAGACATGAGACTTGTACAAATACCAATATATTACTGTAATCTCAATCAAAGAGAAGTGCATCATGGTCTCATCCAGTCAAATACACTGTGTGATTGTAAGGTATGTTTCATAATATAAAAATTTCAGTTACACCTCAGTGAAACCATGCTATTTAATGCAAACAAACCAATGCCCATAAAACAGTTTCAATATAAGCGTAATCCCATGTACCGTTAACGTTCCACTTTGTTTTGGAATGGAAAGCGACATATTTGACACGACAGTGTAGAATTCAGTGCAATTCTTGAATAGTGTCCGACTGCAAACACACATAAATTATTAATATTTAATTTCTATAGTTATTTATCACTACCTGAGTGTCACACAGATATCGTGGAATAACAATCAATAATAATTTCAACGTAGGGAATATTATTCAGCTGGTGGAAGCAGGTTCGTTAAACCGCGACATATCGTGAACACAAAAACACTGTACAACGGAACATCACGGAAACCTCACGTCTCTTAAACCGAGTTCAATAGATCCAAATCAACACGATAGAATGCAACGTCACTAACACTTTACAAAGGAACATCAGTGTTCAGTTAAATCCAAATCAACACACATCAAGTCGCTTGGAGGGAGAATGTTTTGACTGATGCAAAGGCACAAAACCTTCTTCAAATTCCTACCTACATTTGTTACCAGAGACGTGCCTTATATGTACGCTTCTTTTTCCGTTTTACAAGATAAGTTACAATTAGTTATACATGCCGGTGTAGTCAGGTACACGATAACGGGTGTAGATAGACACACACAAACTACACGTAGCCAATCACACAGTGGGTGTAGCCGAAAGAGTGCTAGCACAATCAATAAACAGCTCACAAGATGGCACCACCAGTGTGTGATGCCACCCAAATAAGGCGCACAAGCTCCAAGTAGCAACTGCGGTTAATTTCATTTTCGGTTCCATGATTCACCAAACGATGTTGCTGTATGATTAACTAAATGTGGAACAACTTGGAAGCTGGACATTCCAATAATAATAATTAATACCCACATGTACCCAATCAAGGATGTTAACCCATTTACAAGACCTCGGAAATGAACATTTCATAATGCCAACCATGTTGATCAAGTCAGTGCCTTTAATCTGCATCTTGACAACTTGTTATCTGTTAATATTAAAAAAAAATTCAGTTAATTTTGCATTATATTTTTGTGACGTTGGTGTCCCCATCCAACAGACTACCGCTAGACGACAACACCTTTCGCATATCAATTACACTGCTGTCATCTAGTGGCAGTCAGTCTAAGGCAGAAGAAACCTGTCGAAACATCACAACCAAAACGTAAAATTAACCTTGAAGAATGATCAAGATATTAACAGACGACAATTACCAAACGTATGAATCTCTTCGGAACTATCTCCATAATATTGTTCTCACTCCCAGCAAAGATTCATCCTGAACTAATCTGTGTGCGTGACATTACCACTGCGTGTACGAGGGTGCCGACCACGGCTCCAGCTTCATCGAACCCGCACGCTGGAACCGGTCTGAACCAGTCTGAACCGCATGCCCTACATGTCATACAGTCTAGGTCTGTCGTCGTCACTCTAGCCGATTGTGGAAGTGATGCGGAAGAATTGCACAAACTTGTAGATGAGGCCCATCATGAAGAACCAGCAGTTGCGCGCCATTTGAGAACGCGCGATCAGCACGCGCCAGAACAGGATCAGCATGATCGTGTTGAACGTATAGCGGATGTTTCGCAGTCTGAAATACAAAAATTTATTAGTAATATTTTAACTTTTTTTCAGTCGGTTCACCTTATACTCTGACGTTTCGACTGCTTTCAGCTTACTGCTAGATGGTGGCACGGAATATAAGTGAAAAAGTACAAATATCACTAATTTTAACCATCCAGTCTGATGAACAAAGATTTAATCATGACAGTGATCCAAGTCGAAGACACAACCATCACATTACATATTACAAAGCTTTAGATTACCTCCAAAATTAACTGTAGACTTATATCTATGTTTAAAGACTGTAAAACTATGATGTTAAACTATGATGTAGACCCAGTTATTTATTACAAAGATGTTGACAAATCAAAATATTGTACTTTTAAATGGTATGTAACTTGAGCAATACCTAAAATACACATTTGACCCAGTCCTTTTTAGAAGTGTTAATTACTTAATATATAAAACAAATCTGACAATACAAAATTGAATTTTGCAACATAATAAAACTGGTGGGATTCTGAAACAAACACAGACACTGACGGAGAGCTCTGACAAGTTAAAAACGTTCTTGTATAACTGAAACTTTCAGTGAACACGACCAGTGGCAGTGTTACTTAACTGACCATCTTGGCCAGGAAGAGTTTGTGTCCCAAAGAAAGGTTAAGATATACAGAAAACTTGCTAGTATAAATATAAAACAATGAGAGGAAAGACCAAAGATGATCGCTATTGTATGAGCCACAAGTGGTGAGCCAACTCACTTCTTGACGTGTGCTCTTGCTGCAGGGAGGCCTGACGGGTCTTCTTTCAACACAAACTTTTTTGTTCCATTGCAGTAGTTCTCAAGATACGTTGGCCAGTGCATGCCTCGTGGGTCAAAGTAGAATTTCTGCAAGCAAAGGCAACCTGCTATTATGATATATAACAGGAAACATTCAAAACTTTCAGTTCCATTTTGTGACTCTCAAAAGTTCCTCTTATCCCTGTTATGAGACTACATCACCCGGAGACTGTTTCACTAAGATAACGAACTCATAGTAAAGTCCTTCATTAAAGAGAATAAGTTGTTACATTTAAGGAGATTTTAAAGAGGCGCAGAGTCATCCTAGTGCTCGCAGTCTTCAGTATACAAAATCACTGCTGAGGAGCGAAACTGATTTTCTAAAGAACAGCATTGGGCTTATGAGCTTATAAGAATGTTGGTGATCCTGATCACTGTTGCCAAACATGCAAATAGGGTAATTTAAATGACCAGTGTCTAGAACTTCTAATTATTGGCATTTGGGTAAATCACCAAATATCTGCCACCTGTCAGTTACTTTGCATAAGTTGTCCTTGGGGTTTGCCAGGTCTGACTATTATGTATGTTGTGTACATTTTCATATTGGAACATGTTATTCTGCATCATTAATGTCACCATCTTACATCAGTTGCAGGTATTCCCAAATTACAACAGTGCTACAAATCAATGTGGGTATATAATAAAATAGATGAACTAGATTTGCAACACTTCTTTGAATAAAACATTATTATGACTAATGAACATTGTATGTATGAAACTACATTTAATAATTTGGTCAGTGTAATTTAGCAGATCAACAAACAAGCCTCTGCTGTATTGGTGAAAAGCAGCAAACATAAAATCCATAAGTTCCATAAATAAGAAATCTTGTTGTTTCTGCATACGTATAACCGCTAAGAAACAACTACGCCTCCAACTCAGACTGTACAGCATTAGAAAGCAAAGGTGGCACCATCTAGTGGGGAAAAGTTGAAACGTGGCGCCGCCTGGCGTATGCTTACTGGAACATATTTTGTGACATTTTCCAGTTTCTCAATGTTCCCTCAAACACACTGTGTGCGTAATGTCACGTAGTAGGTGAAACATGGTATGTTTATGAAACTTGAAGGCTGGTCAGGGTGTGCATATGCAACCATCTCTGAGGCAAAATAGTTCCATTTGGGAGTTCTTCTCGATTTAAAACCATGACATTTTTATAAAAAATTTAAGAGCATCCCCTTATCTCTTCCTATGTGATAACCGACAGCAGCATAGTGCTGAAATCCAACAACAAATTCTGAGATGTTCCAAGTCCAAAAAGTTAAAACACCCCCACAAAAAAAGCAACCATGCTACGGGCCAATATTGCACTACCGTTTGAGCCGCCCTACCTTCTGATCTTCGGCTGACATCTGCCCCTTGAGCAGGTCCATGTTCGTGTGTGTCCACTCCCACTCTCGATGTGTGAAGTACTCGAGTGTACTGAGGGCCTTGTGCAGCTTCCTGTAGATCGTCACCAGTCTACAACACAACGACTATCAAGTTGGAAATAAAATATAAAACAAATTTACATTAAGAACAGACTGTGTCTCAAATTCCATGTATCAGCAGAAAAGGGAAACATTTGGTACAAGACGGGAAGAACACAAGAAAGAAGTAGAGACCGTCACAACCAGACGTTTTACATGAGAGAAAAAGAAAGGGTCAACAATCATTGAGCATAAATTTACTATTACAGATCATGCTGACAGAAACACTGCGTGATGGACTGGGAAGGCGCCAGAGTGGTCAACCGAGAGAATGACAGGTGTGTATGATGGATAAAGGACGCCATCTGGATCAAGAAGACCAAACATAACCTACAACTCTCAAGTCAGCCAAACAACTGTTGTGGCATATATTCATATAATCCTCTTGCAAACAGTTCCTGAAAACACGTTAAAAATAATGCCTGTACATAATGGTCTAAAATTTGAGTAAACATTTGTGAAATAGCCCAGGAAATGGACTTGAAAAACTGCCCAAGGCTTAGAGGATTACAAAGTAATATTAAAGCATTTATTAAAGTGTGGGCAAGCACTTGGGTTGTGATACTGACCTTGGTTTTTGTCCGACCAGCCGGTAGCCCATGTCAACAATGTAGGCAGGGATCATGTGACACACTAGCACCCAGTAGTCATGTAGCACCCTGAAACAACAGACACCGAATCTTTTCCACTGATGGTCAACATTTCAGTACTACCTTCTCAAGGATGAGTGATGGTTCTGTGCAAGATCGAACTACAAGGGTAGCTTCCGTTACAAGTCAGTATTATGTCAATGAGTGAAATATTTCAATCTTTTTACTACAATAAAATGTGTATATGACAACTCGGTCAATGTTTCTGTTCTACAAGTGTCATGGACAATGTACTAGTCTGATAAAGGTAATTACTCGACCTAGACATGAGGACAAGTGGACAAGGGTTAATGTTGAGCCCTGTATGGTGTCTGAAAAGTGTAATTATCTGTCAGTCCTACTGTGGCTGCCGTACCTGCTTTTTGTGAGGTTGCACTTGGGCCGCCTGAAGCAGGCATCGAGGGGGTTCCGCTTGAAGTAGTTCATCACGATTCCCTCTGGAAGAAAGACAATAATAACATAATGATAAGTCAACTTGTAGAGCGCCATCAATCTAGACAAAAGTCGATTGAGAGGTGCTAGACAATCAGTGTAACTAACACACATGCTGTTTACTTACACATATCTTTAAGTTCAATTTAGTAGTTAGTTTGATGATTAATTAAATAAAGCTAAAAACAAGTTGCACAATGGGCTCGCCCATTGTGCAACTTGTTTTTAGAAATGTTGGAAATGACCAAAATAACACAATTTGGAAATGACCAAAATAACACAATTTGTATGCAAGAACTGGAATATCATAGTCAATACTAGATACGCTCAATCTGTTGTGAAGAGAGTCTGAAGTAAGATGAGCAATGAATTAAGTTGAGGAGGTAGCTTAGCCATGATGGTGACATAATATTTAGTTGTTAATGACACCAATGTGCCTCTGTACAAGCCTCTAATTAAGTTAGTGTATGTATATGGGACTTATTGTGGGTATGTTAATGGTTTACATCATGTGTGCCGAACTTTCAGGGATTAATTTTTGATCCTTCGTAAGTAATATTTATAATGCTATACACGAGACTGCGAGTGCCCTTACCCATTTCGCCCCATGTGAAGGGGTTCAAGCCACCGGTCGTGATGTGGTAGATCTTGGCATTCTGCTTGGGCTTGTGGACGGCGGTGTACCAGGCCACGGCCACCATCATGTTGACTGGCAGGTCTACAGGGATGAAGTCGGCCACCACCTGCGAGTCGGCCTTGATGGAGCGCAGCAACCCCTTGCCGGCCTACACAACACACACGTCAACCTGACATCAACCCACAGGGAAACAACCCCTTGCCAGCCTACACAACACACATCAACCAAAGATCAACCCACAGGGAAACAACCCCTCGCCAGCCAACCAACATACACGCCAACCTGACATCAACCCACAGGGAAACAACCCCTCGCCAGCCAACCAACATACACGCCAACCTGACATCAACCCACAGGGAAACAACCCCTCGCCAGCCTACACAACACACACGTCAACCTGACATCAACCCACAGGGAAACAACCCCTTGCCAGCCTACACAACACACACGTCAACCTGACATCAACCCACAGGGAAACAACCCCTTGCCAGCCTACACAACACACACGTCGACCTGACATCAACCCACAGGGAAACAACCCCTTGCCAGCCTACACAACACACACGTCAACCTGACATCAACCCACAGGGAAACAACCCCTTGCCAGCCTACACAACACACACGCCAACCTGACATCAACCCACAGGGAAACAACCCCTTGTCAGCCTACACAATACAAACGCCAACCTGACATCAACCCACAGGGAAACAACCCCTTGCCAGCCTACACAACACACACGTCAACCTGACATCAACCCACAGGGAAACAACCCCTTGCCAGCCTACACAACACACACGTCAACCTGACATCAACCCACAGGGAAACAACCCCTTGCCAGCCTACACAACACACACGTCAACCTGACATCAACCCACAGGGAAACAACCCCTTGCCAGCCTACACAACACACACGTCAACCTGACATCAACCCACAGGGAAACAACCCCTTGCCAGCCTACACAACACACACGTCAACCTGACATCAACCCACAGGGAAACAACCCCTTGCCAGCCTACACAACACACATCAAGCAAATGGCGCTAACTCAAAACCTTACAATAAATACCCCTAGTGTATAGCGAATAGACCGAGCTTTAAAATTACACAATTATCACGTAGCTGGCACCACATAATGCACAAATATAAGGCTTTAAAGTTCACCTTATTTGGGGGCAGTTGGAAACCAGTTGGGGGTCTAAAGGGTTAATGAAGTGTGCCCATAAATGTATAAGTTTATAAAGAAATATAGGAATTCAGAAGTAAAAGGATAGGAATATTTTAACCAAATAATGGCCCAGGCTAATGAGCCAATAGTAAACATGGGTGCATATAGCATTATTTCAGATGGCTCTATCTATTTACTCGAGCTAACACAAACGGACAGCTACCGACTTTCAACATTTCATAACAAATTTCAGTGATCTGATTACGGTTACCATAATAGGAAGGAAACCAAGTAATAGTTATAGATTACATTGTAATGTAATTGAGCCCAGGCCTGCTATGGTATGACTGACACCATTCCATAATCAGATCCCCTCATGAGTGTTCAGTGACATGTAGATGTCTACCAACAAAATAATAATGAAATACAAGAAACCTCAAACATTCTTAGGAAAATGTAGGATTTGTTTGAAAATGTAGAAAAATATAACTGCAATGGAAATACAGAAGGAAAACGGAACACTGTTTTTTTGGTTATCCTAAGTGGAAAGTAGTTTTATCAGTCAGAATTAACAATTCAACATTGTTATTATGTCAATATTTTTTTCCGTTTTTATACAAACAACTGCAATGATGTTTCAGCTGAATAAAATATCCTAGTAGAGTAAAACACTCCCTTCTGAATTTACAAACACAACATTGCAATAAACCAAGAACACACCAGATCAAAATCGCTGTTAAGGACATTTGTAAGTTGGAGAACTCCATTTTAAAGGTAACGGCAGCCCCACTCACAGTAACTGTCATTAGCAATACCCACATGCATAACCAAAATCAACATTAAATGTTATTATGATTCTTCCAGCCACTGCAGTGTGATGTTATTAGGCCACACATTGATCTATTTCCTGATAAGTGCTACAGGAAACAGCCCACTTAATGACCTGGATGTCAAGAGCCTTGACATTGTGATTCCTGGACTCTTACACCAGTGCAACAGCCAGCCTCCTGATATTGGACTTAAGCCAGTTCATAAATATACTGAGCTTATTACATTTAATTAAATTTTTCTTTATCACAAACATTTATAATTTAATTGTGTCTTTGTTGTTTATTCAGTTTTCACTCAAATGAAAACATTTCAATTTTGGCATTTTTAGTCTCTGATATGAGTAGCAAAATGTGCTATATGTAACCTAATTAATGCTTAATTATGATAGTGAAATTTCATTTTACCTGCCATAGTGATTTCAGAAATAAGAATGTTACATAAGCAACAATTGAGATAGAATATTAACAAATCATATACAATTGTAGATGCCCAGAAACAACAAGATTATTATAAATGGTGATAGTAATCAAATCATAAAAACAAATTAGTATTAAAGACAAAGTGATATACCTGCTTATCTATCAATTTTGTTCAACTCCATAAACTACTTGGGCCACATGAAAACATACTAGAGTATCCTGAAATAACTAGAGGATACCCAATGTCGAACAAGTAATTTTTTGGGTGACAGTGACATTTTACCGTTTCCTGCCGACAGGGAGTGGATTACACAGAGTTAGTGTGACTACCGAAAAAGCTTGAGTTCCGACATTAATGCAGCTGGTATGTTGACATGCCGTTATTTTTAGATATTCGTTCCACATGCCTCTAAACTATCAACAAACTGACGCACACAAAAGCTACTAGGCAGAAAACAACAAAAAGGGACTAGATAAGGATGTTTCTGTGAAAGGCAATCTGTTGGTAGACCTGTGCTGTATAATCACTGGAGATGAAGGTGCCAGGTGGTCGGGTACTTACTGCTATGTACAGTCCACTTGGGCCGTTGAAGTTGTCAATCCAACCCTGCACAGAGACATGAGCTTTGTCATGTATGTACAACAGTGCAAACACAATCAGCCATCAGCATCAGTCGACACGACAGTTGTTATCAGTGTAAGCATTGGTCATAGTCATAGGTAGCTGTCCAAATTGCAATAATAATAGAATATCGTAATTTGCATTAGTTAGTTTGGATCAAATATAAATGTATTCATAATTTCATAGTACAGCTGTGTGTTCAAATAAGATAAATGAACAAACTTCTGTTGCCATGTTCATTTGTTAATATTTTAACATTGATAATAAGATGGTTCATAGAGACAAGATCATTTGTTAATATACTATCAACGATAATAGGATGGTTCACAGGGACTGGATCATTTGTTCATAATATGGCTTAATAACGTCATCGATGAACATTTTTACTTTATAAAAGATTACTAATAATGGTGTACGATTACATATAGGAACAGAGAACAAATTATCTTACAGAGATAACATAAAGAAATACATGTTTCAGACTTTTAGGATGTCTGAAAACAAGCAGTCATTACGGTAATTGTGAATTGACCTATCTGTCATGTGACCTGTTGCCTAGCAAAAGCTCTGTCAAATCATCAAAAAAGGGATGCCAAACACATGGAGCATTCATGAGCACTTTCCATTGTATATATTTTGTTGAAATTCTGGCCAAAATAGTGTTTCTTTATGATTAAAAATATAAGGCAAACTTTCTAAAGTGACAACTGTACGCAGGAATGTTTGATTTCTGAGATGTCGTGCAGCGATGGTAACGTACTTCACATACATAACTATTATCAACATTGTTGGCAATGGTACAGCTTGTCGGAGGTCACACGCAAAATGTTGATTGTGACGTACGCAGACTGTGACGTACGCAGACTGTGACGTACTGGACACATCAATTGATGTATCCAGTGCATTGCGGTTTGCCTGTCACAACTGAATTTTTGCGTGTAACCGCTGTCAAGCTTTGCCAACAATGTTCATAGTGGTTATATACGGGAATGACATTGCTAACGTTGCATGACATCTTATAAATCAAACATTCCCGCATACAGCCGTCACCTTAAAAACTTTGCCTTATGTTTCTGTCATAAAGAAACACTTTTGTGGCCAGAATTTCAACAAAGGAGGTTTTGCTACGCAACAGGTTACATAATGGATGCATCAATTGAGAATGTGAAGCAAGCGTGTGTTTCTCACCGGTAGAGGTTCCTGCCAGGCGGCTGTCACAATGGATGGTCGGACGATAGCGAGGGGGATGTCAGCACCCTCTGTCACCAGCATGCTCTCTGCCAGCTGTTTTGTGAACGTGTACGTGTTGGGCTTGTGTCCGATGAGACGCGGCGTGATCAGACTTATCATCTCATCGTCCATCCACCTGAACAAGTCACAGTTGAGAAATAACCAATGAAATAAATAATTGAACTTTTTTTAGCTGTGAGTATTGAATATTGCTTAGTACTCCTTTTAGCCTAAACTGCTCAAAGGCGCTTTCCAAATTCATTAAATCAAGATGTACACCACACTAAAAGGTCAACAATATAAAAACTAAGTACAGTGTAGTTTTAAGGTATACAAAAAATCATCTCTCGAAAATATGCAAATTACAAACTACAGGTATCTCTCAAATGTGCAACTTCAACACAATCTCTAAAATATAAAAAATCAATACAACTTGTCTAAAATGCCTGGCTTTGGTGTTTAATTATATTCTGAAGGCATCAGCAAATGGACCCCGGGATATTCTTTCACTATGTGGAACAGAAACGGAGAAGGCTCTATCTTTTGTTTCACATCTTGGAAGAATGTAATTTGTTTGATCAGTCTATACTCAAACCTTATGTAATGGTCACTTCAGTAATACAGCCACTTCACCATAATGATGACCTTAGTCCCACTTAGTTCCTAACGGTAAAGTATAGGATATTAGTCCTGCTAATACATTGCTATTCAGGTAATTTTATATACTATATTTGGGTCAAACAAAACTGTTCTTCTTTTTCACAAGCTTCCTACTGCAGCTTTTCTGCTGTAACTTGTTGAAGCCATTATTTATAAACACCAATTTCATCGTGGATAATTTGAAGACATCACTGTGGGCAATTTGTTCTTCAGCATACAACACCAGCGTTACACAGTATCTCTGTGAAGCTCCCTCCAAGAACAAGTACATTCATTGCAGTAAACAGCAAACCTTCAGCTACTATCAATCTCATTTAGATAAATAAAAAGTGTGCAGTACCGTAATATCCTTTAGACTTCAGTCTTGCTGTCACATTGCCAAGTTTACACAAACCACAGTAAGGCTACTAATTATAGGGTAGGTAGTTTCGAATAAAGTTTGTTTGGAAACAGAATAGCAGTGTAATGATCCAGTTGAAAGTCACAACAATGTGCTAAATGGCCTACTTTAATTGTGAAAATCTGGACCTCAAACATAATGCATGCTCTGACGTGGCTATTTGTTTGCCATTACATGTATTTAGAAAGACAAATATTTTGAAAGGGACATGAAAAAATTTAACATCTTTTTAACAGGAATCTTTTCAAACTGGCCGGGATTACAGTAGTGTACATAAAATTATGGAACGTACACAATCTGATATTTTGGAATTAACGTCATGTTTAATTCTCGAACGAATTTGATCTTAAATTCTGGGGACCATTTCACTAAGGCTAAGAGCTCATATGGAACACTCATAATTCTGATTCAACAGGATGCAATGTAAAATTTAAGGAGAGAAATGACAGGTAGATAGGACATTAAAAAAACTGTATAATTAATACAATGGTTCGTGCTCAAGTTGTAGAGTAATTAAATAAAATATATTTAAATTTGTTCTGCCAGACCTCCCTTTTCCATGACATCAATCAAAGATGGCTGCCGGATAGGGAAAATATAGCAACATTTTGAAACATTGTAGCTCCTCCATTAATGCAGTAATCAGTGTAATGCTTTCTGTTTCTTATTTACAACACCTCACACTATGCAATGTCAACGAGATATTTTATGTATTGTCATTATTTAATATTAAAAAAATTATTTAAATTTAGTTGGTAAAATCCATATTTTTTATTATGATCTCCATGTTCACCCATAACTAAAAACAATATAAAAAATATATGATTGACATTACATAGAGAAGATAGCAAGGAACACATCAGTCAAAATGTAATTATTGTAGCATCATTACTTGTAGAGATATTATGTTTCCAAATTGGAAAAACGCCGGTTTTATAAAATGGGTGTAAATGGCTATCAAAGAGTCGGTAATAGGATTTATTACATGACAGAGGCACACTTAATCCACGAATACAAGTTACTTTGAAGTATGTTAATGTTATAAAAGAGGTCTTTATTAATAGTAAACACAAAATGCTATCAGCATACAGCAAAATCACATTTTGAGTATTTTTGTCAAAACGTACCATTTTAGCTGCAAAAAGCTGCTATAGTATCAAAGAGTATACTGTTCCCGTGACATCCCAGCAAAAGTATCCTGATGGCAGATCCTGGGGCCGGTTTCATGAAGTGGCTAAGAACATTCTTAACGCTAAGATGACTGTCTTAGTTAATGACGTGATTTTTTTAATATAAGCGAACATAGGAGTTTACGCAAACATGTGATGCTAAGTAATTGTGTAACTTTACATATGCTTCATGAAACCGGCCTCTGGTGTTTAAAGTCTTCAATACACAAGATCACTATAAGGAGTGAAATGAATTTTTAAAGAACAGACTGGTCTTATGAGCTCATGAGTATCTTAGTGAAACTGTCCCCTGGAATGTGCTTTTGCATCACTCACCCGATTGCGTCGATGATCTTCTGAGGTTCCATGGCGGGCGGGTAGACGACCTCGTCAATGTACTTGCGTTCACAGTTGGCATACGCTGTCGACACGTGCACGAATACCTGGAGGTTCTGGAAGCGGCGACACACCTGCAGCATGCGACGCACGCCCAGCATGTTCAACTGCACGGCCAGGCTGAAACACACATACAAACGCTGCCTTTATTATGCTGTTGTTCTGGACGGGAGATGGGAAGGAACAAAAATGGGACATGACTAAAAAATGTTCAACCATAATTATTTTCATCAGACAAACCACTGCTAGATGGTGGTAGTCTTGGGCCACCTATAAAGTATGTCACACTATAGTGGACATTTTTTAGACCCTGTCACATTTTGTAATGCTGGCATGTAAACCCGACTAAAACTACATTCATTTTGACAATGACCCTCCTATGATGTATGTCTATAACAATGATCGTAGTCATTTTATGTTTGTACAGATTCACAGTTTTCACATAAAATATAACTCTGTAGTAGTATTAAAAATAGTACAGTTCCTTTGTTGGAATGTTGTTGAAATCTATCCAACTGGCTGAAAAATTAATGCTATCATTAATGACATACTTTATGCATGACCCCTTAATCCAATGAAGTCTACTGCAAAAATGTCAACAAATACAACAGACAAGTTCTCTATGGATGAGAAACATGAAGTATTGAGACGATATAGTGTGGAGTAACAATCCTTGATAGCCAACCTACTGAGAGGAAATGACTCCACATGAATGACGATGATAGATTTAACATCTTGCATCCACAAATGTGTTAAATATCTAATATAATTATATACTTATTTCTTATTTGTGGCCTGATATTTTCTGTTTGGTCAGCCAGTCAAATTTAGTTATAAAATTCTAAGCACCGGAATTTGGTTCACAAATTGTTATGTATCCATAAACACGTCAACATGCCACACTAAGATAATTGCAAATTCATACCTAGTTTTTTGTCAACTGTATCCCAACTAATTTTCCCTAAGGTTCAGACAGACATGCACGAGTTCTGAATTGTTTTGGTAATAGCTTTTTCTCTGCTTCTGTGCAGTGAGAGCAGCAATGGTATGTTGAATGTTTTAAGCATAATAAATCATTCTCAGTATAAATGTATCAGGCAATTGTTATAAATCTTTTCATGTTATAAAAATCGTCTGATAAAATAATACAGGGAGTGATTTATGACATCAGTGTGGAAAAAGTCAATGAAAATGAAGTAGTTTGAACAACAAGAATTGATGGATCCAATATGTTGCAGTTTGCATAAGTCAGTTTGTTACTTTATGTGTGAATGAAGACACGCACTTTCACCTTTGGAATCCTTACATGTGAACACCGTCATAAAACAGTAGCACACGCGCATTCATCAAGGCATCATGCAACAACTAAACCCTCAACACTTGGGTTTCATGGCAAAATGTGATATTTTAAACTCCAGTAAGGGTGAAATATATTCTAATGAGAGAACATTTTTGAATTTTCATCTACAATAAAAATGTCAGTCTTTGTTACCAGTTCTACATTATAATTATATTTGTATCTACATTTTATTTATTTTGTATATCTATTAACTCTACTTCTACAAAAGAACTGTGGTGGTACATTTCGTGTGGAATGGCACAAGCGAAATAGATGCGAACTACATCACGTGTGCCACGCGAAATTGCACATAATTACCAGTTCATATGCTTTGCACAGATGTTTTTCTCAGAAACAAAGTTGAATTTATCTCTCGTTTTTGCCCTAAAACTCTTCTCATCTTGATGGACAACGCAAGTGCAATAACATGAAACTATGAGAGTGATGAGAATGTGTGTCATCTCACCGGAGTGGCTCGTTGAACCTGATGGTGGCGGCCGAATGGAAGACAATGTGGATGTTCTCCTCGAGTGTGGCGCGGTCCTCGTCACTCATGCCCAGGTTGTCCTCCATGATGTCTCCACTCACCAGGTGCACCTTGTCCATGAAGTCTGGCTGTGCCGTCCGCAGCTTGTCGTATAACTGGATAACATAACAGCAGCTTGTCGAATAACTGGATAACATAACAGCAACTTGTCGAATAACGGGATAACACAACAGCAGCTTGTCAAATAACAGCACAATATAACAAGTGATACATACGATACATGTCATTATTCTGTGTCAGATTAATGCAAGAGTAGTGTACATTCACTTCATTAATTGATTTTTCTATTTTGCTCCAGAATTAAATCGGTTAACAGTTTGTCTGATGAGTGTACCAAAACCACATACATAAAAGTTGTAAATGAGCTTGAAAGTTGTAGTGGATACTGTGTAGGTTTGCTTTGTTGCAAAAATAATTTGAAATGTGATGATCAAAAAATCAAACTGAGGAGTCACCTTTAAATTTTAGCCATTGAATAAGTGGCCTAACTTGTTCACTTGTGGAATTACACTAAGTTACTAATAAGTGTTTAAATACAAATTTGGTGTCTGTATTGCCATGTAATGTGAAGAAGGGGTAAGCAAACAAAATGTCAGTATGCGATTCCATTCCACCATCTCGACATTCTTATTTCTGAGCTTTTTGGTTTGATGGGCGGGGGCAACAAATTACGCAGTGGGCACCTTTCCCCTCACACCCTATTATCATCGACACAAAATAATATTAAGTACTCAGTACTTTTAGAAACACAGTGTAACAAACAGCAAATACACTGTCAGTTATATTGATCAGTACAACAACCATCCACTCATTTATTATCTCCAGATGGGATGGTTGTAATTCATTGCTGTTCGACATTAACAAGAGTCAGCTATGTGTACCGCAGTGCATTTAGAACATAACCACTCATCTAATCACATGAACAAGGAAACATGGGCTTGTAACACCGTTCCTGTGGCTGCCTATCAGAGAAAGAATCACATTTATGATTCGTATCATCATATCACCTTCAAGCCACTCGACCGACTTTTACCTCCCTTCATATCAAAGCTTCTCAATGATTATCAACAGAGACGTGCACACAACAATCAAATTCTGTGGGTTTATTGACTGTGTCAGTAAATGACTCAAAACATTCAGATGTTGTGCCTTCTATAAAGCAGCACCAGTACTTTAGAACAATCTATCTTAGTCTGTCAGAAAGTATACTACTGTGTCTTTTAAGACACAATGAAGACATACTTTCGTTAAATAGAGATCTATTTATTTGTAGTTGTATACTGCTTGTCTCAAATGACTCTATTATTACTGAAAAGTACAGATGATAATGACAAGGGAGTTTTTCTGTGTTATTTGCGACACAAAGAATTTAATTTCTTTTTCATCATTTAAATGTTTCATTTACATCGAGAATGTTATTTAAAATGCTAGTTAGGAGTATGTTCCCTAAGTAGTTTTTTAGCAACACATTTTTAAAGAAGACACTGCCAAAACCGATTACTCCATCTGCAATGATTGTTTCTTGTATTTTATGTAAATTTATATATATATATATGCAAATATTCTAAATGTGTAAATTTAAAAAATAAACATTTATGAAGACTGAAATATCTGACAACACAGTGCATGTCTTACCTACTCAAAGTTATGAAAAAGAAATTCTTCATGGCACAAATTCCACGGAATCGCCCTACACTCAAGTCTGACTCAATACTAACCCTCTGTTCAAAGAGACTCTCGAGCCTTTCGTGTGGCGTGAGTCCTTTCTTCGGGCGCACCAGAACATAGATGGCATTGATGTCGGGACAGCTTCGCAGCAACTTCTCCAGCAGTACTTTGCCGATGAAGCCTGTGCCACCCGTCACAAACAGGTTCTTTCCCGTGTAGAACTCAGCGATGTTCATCATGGCTGATGCTAGAGACAGAAACAAGACTAGTCAGTGTCTTCATCATGGCGAACTGAACACGTCTATTGATTTAAAAGGTATTTATGCAATACCAAAAGATGGACAACTTGAAGCGACATGGAGTGAACAAACTTGCCCAAGCTTCTAAATGGCAGCAAGGATTTGAAAATGGATTCTGCTGACTGACATTCCAGCGTTCTAACCACAGTATGCTATTGCACCACACAGTTATCATAAAGGGAAGGAGCAAGAACCAGTGGGTTAGAGGCAAATCACAACCAGTCTGTGTCTACTTGTACAGGTTACATATTTACCACTGCTGTCAGATCTCACACTTCCCCTGACCCAATGTAAACATTAGGTAGAAGGTACCCACAGTTTTTCATCGTGGTGTGAATGAAATTGTCCTAGTTTTATAAAATATGAAGTGTATGAAGAGACCGCATGTGTACTCTGACCCCAGACAAAGTGTACTCAAACCCAAAATTCACACTTGACAGTCCTACAGGGGCTTTATCGCTGAGCTACCGTACTCCACATCTTGGCTAGTAGGAACCAAACTGGGGAGAAAGTGTTTTAACCAATTATTTAGAAGATAACACTACAAATATTTATGATATTAAATACTTGGAACAATACAATCAACAGCATAACAAAATTGCTCTCCAGTTTAACATAATGGCACTGACTGATCAAATGTAAATTGTAATGCATAATGCACATTCATACAACATTTATTAACGCTGTGTTATTATTTTACCATCAGTCAAAGCACAGACAGTATCATGCATGTGACCAGTAACCACAACAAGGAAGTTGTTTACTTTTGGCACCATAATATTGACAACGGGTGGGCAGTGATCACTAGTCATGACTCTCGTATCTTATAACCTGACTGTACTGGTTGAGAGATTACTGTGGGGTGTTTATCTTTTGCCCACGTCAAATTTGCTATTTGGCATACAATGAGGTTCATACCTCATATGCTTTCGTTTTGAATTGAAAAGGTTGATTTCAAGGAAGCTATTAGTGTTGTTCAATAAAAAAAATTACTCACAAATAGAACAAATGATTAAATCTGTCTAAGCAGATATGGACATTTAGTCTTGCCAACCCTAATTTCAATGCATTTGCATACATGACCTTCCATATGCAACTATGATAATTACTATTATAAATAATTATAAGTAATAACACTATTGTGTGCATTTACACAATTATTTTGGCAAAGATTCCTCTAGTGCATTAAATTACAACTGTACTACACAAGATTCATATACACAAGACCATGACAAATGAATGAAATCACAGGCCTTTATTGTGATTCACTGTAAAAAGATTACTTATTGCCACATTCAACTACAAGGGAGTGCTGGTAGGTTATGCTCAGGGCTATAAATACACATTGCTTTGGGCTATGAGTGACATCACAATGTCTGACACAGTATTTATACTTTGGACTATGTGTGCCTAGTGATGAATATTTGGAAATGTAGAAATTGTATAGAAATGTATTAAGATGTACGCAGTCTAGAGGCGTGGTAACATTAATCTGCCCTAACTCTACAAGTGAGCGGGTGTAATTTATTTTGTTTTGTGGAAGTCGCAGTTGAGACAAAGGAATTCAATAGAAGGTACACTATAATTCACATTCGGTAGGCTGAAAGAAAATGCTCATCCTGCTGAACTGACAGGCAGAACGTGGTTAGGTTACACTGACGTCTTTGTAGATTAGAGAGTCAGGAGGAGAAGGGGCGGCAAAACTCTCCACAGGGGCGATCGAAGATGTCTCTAGCATTACTTTAGAATCAAAATTACAACTTTAATATGGGACTGTTAGCCCATACTTTGTTTCTCTTAAAATTACCGGCCACGTTTTATATTTGAAACGTAGAGACTCTGGAGGCGGCGGGAATGTAGTACGGCCAAATCCAGTCTTGATTTCATTTAGCTGATGAGTTAAAGCAGAACTTACCTTATATCGACAACGTGTACGTGAAGTGTTCTATATTCTCCGTGAATAAATTTGACATTAAACTGGAATCCAGTTTTTCTACTTACCGACTATTCATACAGACCTTTAGAATTTGGGGTGTAATTTAAGTTCGATTCTAGCAAGCGTGAACACCACTTACACAACACACCTGTGAGGTCGGACCTCACGTCGCACGCAGCCCTGAAGGGGTCCAGACTTTACAACCTGTGGAATCTGACTGATTTATTACCATAGGGGTTTAGATATTCACACAAAGAATTCATACCCGGGGAATAAAAAACAACAAATTTGGTAATGTTATTTGTCTCGCACTGTTATTACACTGGCTTTTAAGTTTCAGTCTTATAAACAAATGTTTTGCTATTATAAAGCCAAACTATAAAGCTATTGAATGTGGAGCTGAATAAATAAAATATTACAGGCTGCACTGTCTGATTTATTGCACAAATGTAATCAATTAGTTCTTTGTTGGTAATAGTACTTGGTTGGTGAATAATTTAACACATCAATTACCATTAGAATAATGCCTATCAGTAAATATCAATAAATTATAGACCTCGCCAGAGATAACCTTGAATGGTACCTAGGTTGATATAGGAAATGCATGTTTACCGATGAAAACTGAGTGTCATCTTAATTATAATTATTATAACATAATTGATCAAGTTTATATACAAATGACTAACAGTAACAATGTCTTCCGCTGAATAAAATAACAAATAATCTAGCCTAGATGCTAGATTAACCTGCTCACCAAACCTATTGAGATTTTAATCTGACTAAGCACAATGTACTGCATACCCAGACTGCTTTGGCGCATTTCATCCAATTAAACTAAGACCTGCCACAGCATGACAAATGAGGTGAATTGTTGATGCATGCTTCATGGAGTAGACTTCAAAGTGGTGACTCTGGCACCATAACTACTAAGCCAACAATAGCCAAGACTCATGCCTACCTAGCTCCACTTAGAGGCACCAAACATGTTAGGACAACAGCCTGGTGGCGTGACATGACCAGTGTTGACCACACTGAATGGCAGACATCATGGCCTGAGAACTGTGACCAGCACATGTGTACAATGCAACAAGTAGCAATTTGAACAAGTATACTTATAATTCTTCCTACAGTGGATTGATTATAACAGTTGACTTGTCAGGCCATTTTCATTAAACCTTCTTCCAAGTTGATCTGTTTCCACACCGAACTGATGCCAAAAGCCAACCTGATTCCAAGCTGACTTGCCACCAGGATTGCCTGCCTCTAAGTTTATCTGTTTGAAGATCTGCTTCCAAGTTGACCTGCTTTCAACATGGCCTGCCATCAAGCACCAAGTATTAACCTGCTTCCAAGCTGCCCTGAATCCAAGATGACCTGCTTCCAAGTTGACCTGCCTCTAAGTTGACCTGCTTTTAAGTTGACCTGCTTCCAAGCCAACATGCTTCCAAACTAACCTTCTTCCAAATTGACCTTCTTCCAAGTTGAACTGCTTCCAAGCTGCCCTGCCAACAAGTTAACCCACCTCCAAGTTAACCTGCTTCCAAGCTGACCTGCCTCTAAGATGACCTGCCTCTAAGTTGACCAGCTTCCAAGTTGACCTGCCCCCACTGTTGACCTGCTTCCCGAATTACCTACTTTCCAGTTGATGTACCTCCTATCTGACCAACAACCAGGCCGACCGACTTCTCCCTCGCATTGCAACTACTCAATGTCTCAATTATTCAATGCAACAACCCACCTCATTTTATGTCTCCAATGCACACATTCCAAAAGTGCTACCCTTAACTAGTTAACAGGTTTGTGTCAACAGCTGTAAATATCCATCTATGTTTTGTGATGTAGCAAGTGTTTTATATTAATATGATCGCATTATACCAAGCTATGTCCTGTGCACGTGCCATTGCGCCTGGATAGAAAAGCGACCTTCAATTAGAGTGTCCACGTGTACTGGCCTCACTGCTTGAGGAGTGGAAACAGAAAGATCACCACGACCACTCCAGATAATACCAGTGATTCCAGTGGGGTCAAATATGTATTTGATTTTATATATACAGATTGTTAACATTTGTAATGTATTTGACTTTTTCCAGAATTCATACTTGTATTTCATGCTCGTGTTGGTTAATTTTTGTCAAATACGTGCAAAATGCAGCAAGTTGTACTTCAGCTGCTTGAAAATGCACAGTTTGGGATTTTAAATATTAGTAAATGCATACCTAGAACCTAAAGTAAAACTGCTTTTCATCATTTAATCAAAACAATAGAATCTCAACATTTTGTATAACTAGGTAGTAAAATGTAAAGAATATTTCTAACAAGTAAATTAAATAATAGTTAAATTAATTCATTTAAACATTTATAACATAATATTTACATGAGTATTTGTAGTTAATAAAACCTACCTTTTATGATATTTTAATTATTGAAGTAGTCCAGCGTTAATTACCCTGAGAAGCAAGGAGAGAGGGAGAGGGAGAGAGAGGAGAGAGCGAGATCGAGAGAGAGAGAGAGAGAGAGAGAGAGAGGGAGGGAGACCATATTTCTACACTAGAAACATACTTATCGTCATACACCTGGTAAGATGATGGCTCAAAGCACGTAAGAGAATCTGCCGACTGGGAGCTTCGAAACTCATACACATCTGTCGTGGGCCCACAACCATCAATATATTATTTAGTAACAAAGAAGCTTCAGCAACTGTGAGCGCTACACAAGTGTGTAAAAAACTGTTTACCTTAATATTTACTTAAGAAATATATAAATCATACTATAGGGATACTACTACACCTGTATGGCTGTAAATATTTCAACTCTCCTACATACTGTACTAGCCTCTTTATGTAAAATCAACCTGTGTAGTGAATGCCACAGGACAACATTACAAATGGGTCATTAATATTAATCGTTATAAAAATATAAATACTGGTTACATCCTTATCAAGATGCCTCACCCAATTCAACTATGGTTGGAACTGTGTCATCCCAATATGTTTGTTTGTGCTTAAAATTAAACGTAAACCGTCTACGCTGGTTACCAATAACCAATTGTTGAAGCTGACAATACCAGTGGGATATATCGACTCAGTCAGATAATTAATGACATTGCA
Source organism: Escarpia spicata (assembly GCA_963995525.1). Lineage (NCBI taxonomy): Eukaryota > Metazoa > Annelida > Polychaeta > Sabellida > Siboglinidae > Escarpia > Escarpia spicata. The sequence goes on from OZ023212.1 coordinate 8,875,034, forward strand.
TCATGCAATCAATGAAATATTAACGAGACACTTTCATCATGCCTGTCTGGTTTACTCTGCTACATAATTATGTATGCAGACATCAAAGAAAATGTACAATTTCATATTCAAATATCATAGCTTTATTTAGAGACCTGTCCATTTGTCTTTTGGACAGACAAAATCCATTTTGGATGGGGTGAAATTTGAGTTGATGGTGATGATGTCCTAGTGTTTGTCAAACTAAAGATTATTCACATATAAGTTTCATGTCCATTATGCTTTTAAAATGTGTGTCAAATATGTGTACACCCCCAAGTGCAGATTATTGTGTACATATATTTATGTATAAACATTATAATGCGCATTTTGACTGGATTGTACATGTGCATTCGCACATATATATAACAACATTTTTACTGGTACAAATGTGATCCTGCATATAAATCAGTTACAAATATAGGTCTGTAAAAAATTACGAACAGTTGTCACATCCTTAGAATGGGGGTGTAACCGACATATTTTGAGCCAAGCTTCAGTGATATACATACATATTCAAATGACAGCTTTCCACTTTCAGCTTTCCACTTTACATGTCAACCCGAGTTACGCAACCTAACAGTCTCACAGTGCACATACAAGACGTGAGGCTCAGACTTTTGGGCAAGCGTCCAATGCCACAAATATAACTAGCGTATAACTTTTTTGTGGTGTAGGCTGCTAAACCAAAGGTACTTTTCCTAATGGCAGCATAAGGAGTCAATTCTACCATAATCAACGGCAGATTTTATTTGGAGTTACTTCTATAACATTCTAATTATAGTGATTTTATTAATTACAAAAGAGTTAAATGAACATTTATATTAATTTTCTGTCCCATGTCTTTCTGGTGAGTAATTATTAATTAAAAGAAAACCGATATTTAGTAAGTCTGTAAGGGTATATTGGCATCTGACTCTTGATATACATGAGGAAATAACACCATTATACACAGTATAGATTAGCTGGGAACCCCTGAACAGCCTAGGGCACCATCTTGGTACTCCATTTCATTGAGACAGGATGGATCACATTTGAAAGCTGTTTGCCTGGTATAGCCTCACAAGTTAGAGGCTACACCAAATGTGCTAATCCCAGACTAAACTTCCTTGGAAGTTCCTCCTTTTATATGAAACACTGAATTATATGATTAGCTTTACGCCAACATGTAAATATGTCTGTCATCAACATACCAAGCTAAATGAAGTCAAGTTCTGCTAAATGCCCCCTATTGATGTAAATTTCACATTGTGAGATAATTCCAGTGTAAATTTGCATTCAAGCACAAGTATTATAAAATGCATTTAATCTATAAAACTGTTGCTAGTTCAGCCTAGTTAAGTTCTTGCATCTAGTCCTAGTGATGTAGTCTATGAAACATACATGGGTCAGTTGGCAGATCGAGAATCTGGTAAACACTTGTTTTTACTTATGAAAACTGGCAGAGAGTGTTCTCTCTTGGAAAACATGCTGAAAACACAACTTGTAAGACTATTAAATAGATTTAACTCGTAAAAGTATATATAATTTATTATAAATGATTAAGTGCTAGTTGGTTTAAGTTTTACCAAAAAGTTTGTTTTGACTAAACAAAACATGTTTGTTTGTCATGATTTCGCTATTTTTATGGCAAAAAACTGCATATTTTGGATGGTAATAAGTATTGTTTACAATGCATCTTTGGAAAAACCATGCCACCCTATTCACAACCTTAGAAGCTATTAACCTTACTGTCTTCTATGTAGGGTATAAGTACGTCTATACTACAACTGTTCATCTACAACATTTAATTGACCAATAGGCAGTAGATAATTTGTCATCCCTGCATACAGACATGTCATCTAGCGTTGTGTGAAGAACAGCAATGAAGTTATACTCGATTCAATCCATACATGTACAATTTGGTAAAATATTTATAAAAATAAAATAAACAATATATAACATAACATAACATGAAAAGATCTAAAACCTGCTTAAAACTGTACACAATTAGTCCAAACACTCTGGTTATAAACGAGAGCTCTTCATTCAGTGCTAATCACATGGTGGCCTCATTAGGAACTACTCTAAAGTCACACTCTGTATCTAAAAGAAACATATTCCTAGCCCTAAACATACATGTAGTATTATGTACACATTCTTTTAATTACAGTAAGTCAGTAACAACACAAATTGAGGAAACTCCAGGTACATTTCACAACATGCTTACCCTAAATAATGCAAACATAATGTTACTTAAAACATTTGACTGGTGAGTCATTGTCATAATTTGTAAACCAAATACATTTACCACAGAACTTATTGAGTACACATTGGTACTTGTCTTTCTCCCCATACACAGGGGTTTTCTTCAAATTTTACAATTTTGTTCTCAAGAAAATCAACCTGGAATGCTAATATGACACAACCCAACCAGATTATGTATATTCTGTTACGTACAGCCTGGGTTTCTACATACACGTGTCCTGTTACCAAGTAGCAAACCTGTAGAAATAAATGAACAGAGCTGCTATAGCCTCCATATATATATGCCTATTGTCTTACAATTACATGTATGGTTATGCTGTAAACAGCCCTATTTTCAGGGCAAATGCTCCAGAGTGCTTTTCTGATGGTGTGTTTTACATACGGTAGACTAGCAGCTTTGTGAGACCATGACAGGTTGCTAGTACACATTTACTGTGTTTAGATTAGCGTCAGGAGTGTTGTGCCAGTATATTCATGTGACACGCTCTGGCCATAGACCGATTTACATAGTGCAGACTGGACGCCCAGTTTTTTATGCAGGCATCTTTTACGAGATTTAGATTTCACCAGATAATTTTTGTTAAGTACTTCACTCAATCAACTTTTCTAAGTTTGTTTGCAGAAATTTTGTACGGAATAAGTGTTAAATATTTAGTATGTATAGATATTTTATGGAATAATTTGATCAGATTTTGGTTAAAACGATAAAACACGATTGGATATGGATGCACAATTTGTGCCCCCACCAATTTTTACATTTTACAATTAAACAAGGAATTGGGGAACTGAAAATAAACCACACAAACCCAACATCTCAAATAACAAATGAAGATGGAGAAAAAGCAAATATTCTTGCCGATTACTTCTCCAGTGTATTCACCAAAGAACAGTCAGAGCCAATACCAACCATACCTAAAGTAAACAATAAACATGTGATGGACAAACTCAAAGTAACTGAAAATATAATATTACTAACGTAAAAACAACTTAATGTAAGCAAATCGCCTGGCCCAGATGTAGTAGGTGCCAGGCTACTAAATGAGTTGTCTGAAAGTATTTGTCAGCCCTTAAAACTAATTTTTGAAACATAATGAAATAATTATATACATATAGATATTATATATATATATATAATATATATATATATATATATATGTGTGTGTGTGTGGCTCATTAAAATGTAAGCAAATCAGCAACTGGTTATACATATTAGGTGTAACATGCATAATAAAACATCATAACATAAATAATAGTTACATTTATATCAGCAACCATATTTATTTTTAGTTATACATTATTTACAATTATAGCTCTGGCAAATCAAAACACATTAAAAAAAATGATGTATAAAAATGTAACAATGTTTATAACAAAATGTTCATTACACTTATTGGCTTGCTCGTGCAAGACAGCTACACAATAAAAGTAAATGATGTACTGATGCATATATGATCTAGTGCTTATAAAAATAATTATTATTTCAAATGAATACTAAAAATACTATCAACCAATGTTAAATATGTAAAACAAATTGTAAAGAAATCTTAAAATAAAATACCTGATTGGCATACACAACATAACAAAAATAATATTAATAAATGTTGAATAATAGAGAACAAAATTACACCAGTTTACATAGCTGTAGCCGAAGGTTCACCTGACACGATTCTGGGTTTGGCTTGTTGTGACGGCGGGCTGTCACTGTCAGTGTCATACACTATTCCAATGACAATCCCACTTAGAGTAGCTGATCCGTGGAATAGTTTAGCTGATTCGGTAATACAAGCTAGATCAATAAATTCATTTAAAAACCGCATTGAAAAATTTTGGTCAACCCAGGAAACCACAAACTTTTAATAGTCGAACAAGAAGATCCGATCATTGTGGAACCGAGAGGATCCTGGGATCAGAACAGTCCTAACTCCCTAAGGCTAACCTAAGCCTAAGGCTAAAGTGTCCTAAGCTTAGCCTAAGTCTAAGCCTCAGTAGGCTTAGCCTAAGGTAAGGTAAGGTAAGGTAAGGTAAGGTAAGGTAGTAACTAGTATACTAGCAGTACGCGAGTCTGTGTTTTAGAGTGCAACACAGAATTTACTTGTCGTAAGTTTTTATACGAAGTAAAATAATAACATGTCCCCGCTCAGACCCTCCCCCCAAAATATTTCGTCCGGTCACTGGCACTGGCCACTGCAGGCTGCTCATTGCCACTTGTGACACTGCCATGTTTGTGCAACTATGTTTAGTAAAAACAGATCACCTGGTGCACGCATCTGGGTCTAATGCGTACATTAAATCATAATGGGAAACATATTATCATGAGTTAGAAACAACACTCAGAAAAGCCGGCAATTTTATTTAAAATTAAATGGCCGATCCCGAAATATTGCCGGTCGAGAACTTCTCGAAATCATTTCGTTTCAACTTAATTTCACGATAAAACGAACATACTTACTTTATCCAAATGACGTGTAGTAAGGTCGATTTGTTAAATAAATAAAAATATTCATAAAGTGTACTTTGTAACGCAACAGCGCCGAAAATAAATACGACAATTTTTACCAACACCAACACGATCAATCGTCACTCCCATTCTACGGGGTTAAAGGTCAATTTTCAGGTGCAAATGTACTTGTTAATGTTATTGGGCAGTAGAAGATCACGTCATTTATATTGTATAGAAGACAATTTTTTTTAAATTCACGAGTGTCATTCTTTTTAAAATACGTTAGACAATTGTTTTGTCTATTGGTTTGTATGTTATAACGAGATTTCTAGCATTTCCTCCGAGATGCAATATTCCAAGATGGCGTTTGCTGAAAGGCGAAAATAGGGGATTTCGTATATTATAAAGTTTATATTTGTACGGTAGTTGTTAATTCAATTACACTAGCAGTTTATTAATTTGAAGATATGGTAAATATGCAAGGCTATATTATTTCAGTTCTGTTGTACCACTAGTGGTTGCTAACATAACTATTTTAAACACAGCTTGAACCGGCTGAGAGTCTGAGTGGGGCGGTACCAGTGGCAGTGGCCCTGAGTGGGGCCACACTCACAGTCACAGACTGACACAGTGAGTGGGGGATGGGCCATCCCGGCCAGCCTCCAGAGTGCGAGATGTTGGCATTCTGAGAGACAGTGCTCAGACTGTCTGCGTCGACTACGCAGTAGAAGTTACAAAATTTTCTTAATATCAACTAACCAGGCCCCGTGAACTGAAGTGGCGCCACCGTCTATATGTATAAGTGTATAAAATGCATACAATTTATATTACGAAACAAAGTCTATGTCTATATATTAATTGGCAAAAACCCGAAGGTCATTATGCCAATATGGGGGGGGGGGGGCATGTGCGAAAGCACTAGACTACAGGACCTTTAGATTTGTCAGCCCAGTCTAGTTTTAAAAGTGTCCACCGCCATCACAGCTGTTTCAGATAGTCCATTCCAGTTCGTTACGGTTCTGTTAAAAAAGCTGTTGGTGTAAACCTGAATCCAGACCGGCACGTGAATCAATTGTTCACTGTGGTTATGTGTGTTGTTAACTGAATGAACAACGTGGTTTAGCAAAGGAAGAGCTGTTTCTCTGTGTAAAGATTTATAAAAAAAAGTGCTAAACGGCCGACCACTCTGCGGCGTTCTAGGGACTCCCATTTAAGTTCTTCTTAAGGTTGCTGGAATATTCTAGCCAGGCAAGGTGCAATTCGATCGGCTGTCTCCGATATAATTTTGTTTGGGATAGCGTCACTGCCAGGCTTCAGTCAAAGCTTAATGTACATATTAAAACAACACAATAAAGTACACGTAACATGGAATTAATAACATTTTGTTTTCCGTTTAGTCATCGTGAAAAGGGTTAGCAAATGATGAAAATTGAATTGACACAGAATGACAATATACAGTGAATTTTCTCCCTGATGATATTTTAAGACATGATCGGTTCATAGTTTCTACTGTTCAAAGGTTGAAATTCCAAAATGTTAATTTTAGTGGTTTGCAGCAGGTATCTTACTAATTATCTGGGCTGTTTACAGGCAGAGGCGGATGATGACTTTGAAGACTTTGGTGGCTTTGAGGTATGATAACCTGACTATATATTATAGCACATTGCCAGGAGAAATGAAACATATATAATATAAACATGTTCACATGCATTTGCACGGCTGATTTTATATTCACATAACAGCAAAGATATTTACAGATACAGCTTAAGTGGGCCTTCCCATCTTTCATCCACACCTAATTGTCTCATGTCCCTCCTCACACTGTCCTCCCATCTCAGATTCTCCTCCCACATTCTTGGTGTTGTCCTGCCTAGAGCTGTTCTCCTTGCCAGTTTGCCAGTATCCATCCTTTCCATTGAATGGCCTGCTCGTCTCATCCAGTGTCTCACCATTCCTCCTGTTAGGCTGCATTCATTCTCAAACTCTTCTCAGATCGGTCATCCTTCTTCTGTCCACCCTCATTGTTCTTGTGATCCTTTGAACCCAGTTGTTCTCACCAACTTGCAGCTTCTGTTATTGTTCTGTTAGCGCCACTGTCTCCAGACCATATAGGCATGCCTCTGTAATACATGCTCTCAGGACTTTCTCTTTCAGCTTATTCAACATTTTTCAGTCCATCTTACTTACTTAGGCCTGTTTGCTAGCTGCAAGCATAGGCCATCGGCCATGGTCCTCCACTGTTGTCGGTTTGATGCCATCTCCAAGCATTTGCCCCTGCTTGTATTTGGCATTGCACCTCTACGTCTGAATGCCCATCCTCCATAAGGTACACAAAGCCTTCCACTTGCTTGATTTCCTTCCCATGCATAGGGTATTATATATTTAATATAACATAATTTTCACAGTAGATAAGATAATTGGTATGATCATATTTAATAAGTGTTGTGTTCCACAAATGCCATCAACAAATTGGCTTCAAGATATAATTGTCCAACTGTTGTAGGCCGCAGAACCAGTTGTGCCAGATGAAGTGCAGCCAGTAGCTCATGGACTGGAGGCAGGACCTTCTCCATGGGCCATCCTTCCAGGTACCCACTTTCTAGGCTTCATTCAATTAGTTCACACACACATGTACATGCAATTTCATATGCATGTTTCTGTATGTGTTGAACACTTGGATATGATGGTATACCTTTTTGCAGAAGAATCTCCAACTTAGCACTCTTAATTAAAAGAAAGACAGCATCCATGTAATTATAAACAAAAAAATTATGAACCAAAAACAAATTATAATTATGTTCTCAGCATTCAGTTGAAGATTTTTCTCAACATGTTTCTATCTGTGTCTTACTGCCTTTGTCTCAGTGGTCTTGTACTATGGTCATATAACTACATATATTTGTCAATTTTGTATTATAAATGTACTATTTGTGGCAGCACATGTTTATTAATTTATTAGTCTGAAACGACAACAATTTATTATTCACGTCTTCTGTAATAAATATTATAATAATTGTTTAATAAGATCAGTTTATTTTAAGTTCTGAAACAATTTCAATTGATCATTTATCCTATGACAATGTTTGTGCTTCCCACAGACCCATCGCACGCTGTGGGCGTGTCCAGCAGTCAGCCTGATCTCATCCAGTCCCGAGCCACGCCCCCACACCCCTCACTTGAGCCTCCATTCCCTCCTAATGAGGCTCACCGATCTGCTTCTGATACGTCCGGTCTCACGGTCAGCCGTAACGCTGATGTAGTAGCAGCTGCCGCTTCTTTCGGTGACGTCGATTTGCAATTCGAGAACGTGTTTGGTGCACGAAGGGTACGTGACGGATATGAACTATATATATATATATATATATATTTATATATAAGCCTAAGGGCAGCATATGTCAACCGCTCCATTATGAGAGATAGGATATACAACCTCCGAGAAAACATCTCTCAAAATCACCAACAATATTTTTTGGTTGCCAATAATTATTGATATTGTTACATGTCTGGGTATACTACGTATACTAACAGTTCAAATTAAAAAATATACGATATTGTCTACGCAACCAGGGGTCAAAACTTTATGCAGGACGGCTCTGGTCTGCTTAAAATGGTGGTCTGCCTAAGGCGGTCCCTTATGCATATTTGGTCAATATATGCTGCTGTTAGGAGTATACATATATATATATATATATATATATATATATATTAGCATTAATAACACATGTGCATCATTAGTGGAAGAGGGGTCGTCAGCATATCGCAACGCTTTCCCCATTTTCTTAGTTCAGGTGGACAATGTGTTCACAGGGTTTTGATGCGGAGACAGCTCGCTTCTCTTCCACTGATGATTTTAGTTAGGTAGGACAGGCATAATCGACCCCACTTTTAAGGTTTAGCCTCAGTTATATATAGTGTAATGCGTCAGCGGGTAGTGTTGGTTTTAGATTTGGTGTGGTTGACTGGTGTGCTTGGCTAGTATTATACTGTGCAGTAGGTCTATGGTGATTTTAGCAGTAACGACATTGTTTGATATATGATATCATGTATACCAATACTGCTTGTTTTATGTGCCGAAATGTGGGCTCGGTCAACCTGAGGTACAGGAGACTAGTATGGGCTCAGTCACAGGCCTGGCCTTGGGATGTCGAGCCCACATTTCTCTCTTATCACGTTAATAAATAAACGTCATTCATTTGGCCTTTTTTCATCACTATATTGGACTCTGTGTTGTTGCTTGCATAAATATATATATGCATAATGATTGGCTTTTTATTTGCTTTGAAGGAATTATTTTACAAAGAAGACTTGATAATCTATGTTAAAACTTCAGTAAGCTTAAAATAGAAAATGTCCTGAGTCTTAACAGATTTGCAGTACGTTTTGTAAGTTGGTTTAATTCAGCATTTTGTTGACAGGTGGCTCCACAAGTTCGGTCATTTTCGGAGCAGGTGTTGGAGCCTCAGTTTGGTGATGCTGCTGGACCCGCCGATAAGCCGATTCCAGCTGGTGTTCTTGACCTTGATCTGTCCAGGAAAGTCTCTGATGTTGCTGTCAAGTAAGAATCACTTCCAACTAAACAGTAGTTATTATCTAATTTATTTATATTATAAATATAACTTTGAAAACGCAATAAAACTGTATCAACAAATATATTTTAGCATCACTCGAGTAGTATCAGTTAAGTAGTGCCATCATGGTCTTAGCTAGTGTTATTATATTGATTCAGTGTAAGTTCCTTATTGGGTGTTCAAAGTTGTTTGTCTTAGTCAAATCTGTATGGAACGTTTCCTTAAGGTGGCTGCATCAGCTGTCATATGCTTCTTTTGAATTAATCATTTCTAATATAAATTTTGAAGATAAACTAACCATTTTTTCTTGGAGTTTGCCTGAGACACTAAATAATACTCCAGACCAAAAAGAATAGATTTTGTTATGTTGTTTAGAGATATTTAAATGTGTTTAAAGACAATTAAAAAATATGTTAAAAAAAAATCACCCTAAAATGGCATTTTATTTCATTTTGAGAAACTCCCCAAAAGAAAATTTTTTTGTGGTTGTAAGTATAAACATGTTATTGACATTCCCACAGGTTTTTTTTGTAAACAAATTAAGTTTAATACAGCTTCATAAACATTTTGCTACAATATTGAAAGACAGCAAAAATCTGTACTGCATTTTTGGCATGACCCCTTCACCAAACATAAAACCATCCCGTGCAATTATGGGTAAACACAAGTCAAGTTCATATGTCAAGTTATGGCTTTGTAAGTATTGTAGTGTTTATAAAAAGTTACATTAAGTAATACTTCCTGGTTGTTACTGATAATATAAGTGTCACCAGATGCTTGTTTTTTTGCTTAGAAATGTGACTTTTTTACTGGCATGTGGCTTATTTCAACATGATTTGACAGACACTTCTATTACTGAGATTTCCCCCCAAGGTTTTCCTGCTAAGTTGTCTCATGATATTGTGTTACGAAAGGCCACGTGTTGAACTTGTTGTGGTAAACAAGATTGATTGACACCTGCTGGAGTCAGTCACGTGTCATTGCAAATGGCGGCTGAGGTCGGGCATTATCGGAGAATAAACAAAACTACCGCCAGTATTTGGTGATTTGACAGTGTGATGCATTTAGGTAATTATAATACAACAATATAGTGGCATGAGAATAACCAAACTATATGATCTGCATTCATAGTGAACGAATTTATGTTTGAACTGGGCTGACGCACATGTGATGGTCACTATGGAAACATCGTCAGTTTCCAAGAATCTGAAAAGGGACTTTCCACAGACATATAAAAATCCTAGTTTTTAAAGGATGGATTGGTGACATATGGTGATAGTGCCTTGGTTTTTTTAATAGTACACATGTTCAGACTGACACCTACTAATGTTCTATGAAGAAAAAAATAAAGAAATCAACTGATCAAATGATAGCCAGCCTAGTTACCTTAATATCTTTTTTGTATTCACTACATATTTTAATTATCCTTAACTTACCCAAAATGGTATGACAGCTGAAAAACACTTGTTTTGGAATCGTAACTAAAATTGACAAATGGAAGAAGTATTTCCCCAAGGTTTAATGAATTAATATACATACAACCTTTGTGAAATACATTTTAAATGTTAACTGACATAGCAGCATTAACGAAGCTTATGCCCAATTGATGCATGCTTCCAGTGGAGTGGTGGCGCCACAAGCTTCAGGCATCTCGCGTGAGGATGCGCAGGAAGGTGCCGTAGCTGTAGATGCGGCTGCTGCTGTAGCAGAGGCGCCACCCTGTGCACAACATGACAACCATGAGGTATCGGAACAACTAAGTCTGGTTGAAAGCGAAAAACTACAAATTGAGAAGGTTAGTCAACATCATCATCTAAATGTCAAGAATGCAGTTCATGGTAGTCTACTTTGATGTCTGTGCTGCAAAATTGTTTTGAAGTTCAGGAATCGTTATTCCTAATTTAGACGTGAGTAGTTTTGAATAAGTTTAACATGGTCTTCTCTGTCCACAATTTGGCTGACAATTAACCAGCTCTCTCACCATGTCTTTACTTCTTGAACAATGACATTCAGATTGGGCGCGTATCCTTCTAACAATCTCTAAGGTCTTTATTGCATCATTGCATAATCATCTGTTTGTTACATGTTGTGTCCCGGGAGATGTTTTTGGTCAACATGGCAGTGATTGCTGTTTATTAGTACATTATAAATGTCACTACCAGGAGTTGAAGGCTATGGCAGACAGACATGCTGAGCTGATACAACAACTACAAGAAAGTTCCCAGCAACAGATGGAGCAGGGTGAACAGTACAAGGCCCTACAGGTAGGTCCTCAACATGGGAAACATAATGTATTACAATTTCTTTGTAAAAATTAATGTATATGAATATATTCTTAACATAATTCTTTCAGGGGTGTCTATTAAATATTGTGAGTATGACTATTTTGTATAATGTTGGTGGTCAGATCAGGATTGTAAAATCTCTACTAGTTGATTAACATTATCTTATCTGTAATAATAATGTTGTGTTATTTCCACATAAACTTTCTTTTGTCTGTAAAGTTCAAGAAATAGTACGAGAGTCGTAACAATATTCAGATTAAATTTCATTACATTAATTTCAGTTGAAACATGAAACCGAGATTGAAGAGTTGCGGAAGGCGGGACATGATGCAGTCGCAGTTATTGTTGAGGAGTACAAGGTGAGATGTTCTCTTTGAGTAGCATATAGCTTATGCTAGAGCTAATGTTTAAAGACGTTCATTGAATGTAGATTTTAGTGGACATTGACGTGTTATAGTTTTAGTGTGCTATGTTTATCAATGGTTATATATGTCATATATAACATATTAAAAGCCTAAGTTTACCAGGAGATAAATATATAGATTTTTTAATATATAGTACTTTATAGAGTGCTGGTGTTTGTGAAAATTTTAATAAACTCACCCCCAAATTGCTTTGTATCATCACTTCAGTATGCACAGGAACAAATAGTTGTGATGGCTTATATGATAATAATTTGAATTCATTTGTAAATATAAGAAGGTATCGGAAGAATCACACTGTAGTTTACAACTACTAAACCAGCTGTTTATTAGTATATATACAAATAACCTGGATAAACAGTGGATATCTTGAAAACTTGAAAAATCTTAGGGAGTAATTATTTATCAGAAGTTGGGTTGGAACCATGATACACTGATTTAAAATCCAACCTACCCTGGAACATGAACCACCCTCCAGTCATGAGCACAGAATTCGGACCCCATTTTGTACATTGGTAAAAAAACATTGTCACAAAATTCAGAAAATTAATCCACCCCCAAATCAAAGATACTAAAAATCAACCCCAGACTAAATCATGCGCATTGAAAACTGAGCCCATGCATGATTCTTCTGAATATCCCCGTGATAAAGTTTGACCACTCCCTTATGCAGTGAGTACGTATTTCAGGAGCTGTGTCGAGGGACCGTCTCAGAACAGCATGCGGCAGCTGAGAAGAAGCTGATTGAACTACTGGAGGAAGAGCGGGGGAAGTGTCAACAGTTGCTGCTTGATCAGGTAAATAAACCACCTGTACTTCCCCCTTCGTTCACCTCATTAGTTCACGTTCTTGATGAGTCTTCTCCACTTATCATCGCAAACATCTACCATTCTCTCCCACTTTTGGTGGTTCACCGATGTCTTTTTGAGATCTCCCCTCACACTGTCTCTCCATCTTAATGTTGATGTCCCACTTCTGCCACCCCTCCGTTGTGTGTGCCTTCTTTATCAAACTATCGTCACTTGTTCTCCATATGTGACCTGCCCATCTCAGTCTCGTCCCAACTACCTTCATTTTCGGGTGTATCATTGTCCCAACCTCTTCTCTTAATTCCTCCTTCATCTGTCTATCTTCTCATATATTACATATTCTCGAACTCAGTTGTTTCTGCCACTTGTTGTTGTTCCTCCTGTCTCTGTTACTACAGGATCATGTAAATAAATACAATAAGGTAACATCTGTTACAGTGCAGTTTCCCTCATTGAGATATTTTAAAGGGCTTAACCTTCCCCCTGGCAGACCTGTTCATCCCATCACCAACTTGACTTCTCTCAGAAGCATTCAGCCATGCTTCAGTTACTGCACGAAGACTGTCCACCTACACATATATCCACAACTTTCTAAGGCCAGGTACTCGTTTGTAGAGTAACATATCAGTAGGTAGCAAGGTGTTTAGTGCAACGGACTCTCAAGAGATTCCTGCTTCAGGTCCTCCTGGTGCCGTTTTGAACCTTGGGCAAGTTTGTTCACTCCATGTTGCTCCAGTTCACTCAGCTATATGATTGAATGTATGATATTTGTGTATGAATTACTTTTTCCTAGTAATTGCAGTGTGGCTGAATGTTTCCTAGGGAAGTCGAGATGGTGTTCGATTAAACAAACCTACCTCGCTGTAAAAAACTTATGTTCGCCTGATTTGAGACAGTATTGCATGAACGGAATTGTCCAAGCTTGGAAATCTTTGAGCTGCTTTTCCCTAGAATGGCCTAGATGTAGGTAATCTTTCGGGTTCTTTTGTGATCTTACAGGATCCTGTTGCCAATCTTATAAGTGTACGCTGTGGTTATTTGAGTGCTGTGCTTCTGTTCTGCAGCAAGAGAGATTGTGTGGACAGATGGATGAAGAACGGGAGAAGATGGAGAAGAAAATCGCTGATGCTTTGGAGACACAGACAAAACTGCAAGAGGTACTGTTTTCCTTCCTGAGCATGGCTAAATGTCAAAGTTGGCTCTGTCACAATGTCAAAGTTGGCAGCTCTGTCACAATGTATGGAGTCCAAATGTATCTTATCATCTGTTGTCTTTTGGCAAGCCGTTTGGCCATCATTGTCCTTCATATTTGTAGATTGTTTTTGGTTACAATATGACTTTATTTTTGTATTGTTGAGTAAATGTCAGCAATGTCAATATGTATGAGGATATAGTTGACAGATATTTGGTAAAGGCACGTCACACAGCTGAGAACTGTTGGACTCTCAATAAGCCAACAGAGGTTTCTGTGTTGAATGGTTATCTTGTTAAAATCTGAAATATTATATTTATGGTGTGTGTGTGTGTGCGTGCATGCATGCATGTGTGCGAGTGGCGTGGTGTGGTGTATGCGGTGTGCATGGTGTGCAGTGTGTGCGCGTTGGGAGACTCTGAATTCTGAAAGAAAATGGCATCTATTTCAAAGAATTTATTAATCTGCTGATTTCTCCAGTGTCCGAAACAGTAACAAGTTAATCAACTGTACCAAACACTATGTTGTTATTAGCGAATATTTGTAATTTGAACACCGTAAAGTTATAAATTAGTATTTGTATAATTACATTTGAATAAAAAAATATGATGTATGATCTACGAGTACAAACGACATCTCAAGAAGATAAGCAAATGTTTTATTGTTTATAGGAGAAAGTTAAAATTGTTGTGAAAGAGGAACAAGAACGATGTCAAGAACAAATAAAAATTGCCATCGAGGTATGTCTTTCAAAATGTAATTAGCATTGTCTTAAGAAACATTATTTAACAAACTGTGTTGTTCATTTTTCTCCGTCTTAAAAAATCAAAACATGTTTTATTGCTTTTATGTCACATCTAGTTTAATGTTTATTTTAATAAAACTTGGACAGACTCTTCTTATGTACAGCTCAGAACTCTGTATCAGCCACATGTATGTGGCTAGAGTATTGTCGAGCTTCTTCTTCTTAGAGAGACTCACTAGATTTTAATAGGTTATAGCAATTTCACAACATTATTTCTGTATAACATACAATTACAAATTAAAACAAATTTCCAAGATGGCTTTAGATATGTTTACTAATAAAGTCTGTTTCTGTAAACCACGTTTAGGAAGTGAAGGATGAACACAAGAAAGCAATGGAAGAAGTTCTTCAGGCAGAACGAAAGAAAGCCACACAGCTTCTGAAGGACGAATCGGTAATAACATTTTGAATTGTGTTGATAAATTAATTTTTATACGATGTAATGTAGAAATAATAACCAGACAATTAGTTGCTATAGAGAGTTAAAATGTTGCACAAAATTATAATTTTGTATGACACAGTGAATTTCTTCGATGTTTAAATGTATTAAATAATTATATGCTTATATATAGTCAACAATTGCATATTCTATTGATTGTAATCTTGTATTTGATTTACGTAGTTTTTGTTCTGATATACTGGATACCAATGCTGTGTCATTTACTATTTATAATTTGTGCCTTAGACATACTGCTTGATCATCAGAAATAAAAACATTTTCCATTATTATATAATGAGTGTAAGCTTTGTATATTCTATTATTTTACGTAGATATGTAATCACTGTTCATGCAACCATATTTGTAGCATGATCTGGCCTGATGGCTATTATCATCATATCACTGACATTTGTTATACATGCCTCCTCCAGGAGCGACTGATGGTGCTAGTAGAAGAAGAACGACAGCAGAGTAAAAGAGCAGTGGAGCAAGCCGTAGAGCATGAGCGCTCCCAGTGCAAGGTGTGTTTGTGTGACTGTTCATATGTGACCTATTTACCCATGTATCCATGGCAACTTGTAAGAATGGATAATCTAGCTACATCTCATATTTATTGATATAACATGAAATATTAATCTAATAAATATAACCGGATACAGATGCAATAAAAAAAAATGTCAACTGTGGGAAATTCCTCAAACAGCTGATTGAACTGGTAGAAGTTCAAATAAATCTCTTTTTTTTAGACTGCACACAATATTGATGGGGTCTCGCTGATGATCTGATAGTTTTTGCACTGTACAAATCAGCCAACAGCCATTACTATGTGCTGCAGAAATGTATTATTTTAATCAGTTTTAAGGTTCATACCACATGTTAGATTGACCACAACATTAATTGTATTTTCTGTGATTGTTCCAAGGTTCGCTGATCAGTCGGAGACATTTTATGAAAAACTGCACAAATTTGGTATAACATACATCATAAGATACATCACGTATGCCTACTTCAGGAAATTATCTTCTGAGCAGATACTACTTATAAGGTATTAAATTAGTTATGGTCAATGAGAAATGTGTTCCCTGGGAAAATGCCAACATTCCACAAATAGATTGTGCTGGGCATTGAGTGTACCAGGAGTTTAAATAAAGCTAAGTTTCTTTTTTGTGAATATGTACCTGATGGCCTGTCATTGATGATCTGGTAGTTCTTGCACTGTCACCCACTCACTATCCCATAACCAGGCGGTTGTTGGGGCACCACTGATGACTTGCCAGCTCCCGATATCTCATTTGATTTTCTGCCGCCCTCTTGGAGGTGCTGAAGGTCAAGCCAGTCCACTCCTGCATGTTGTCTTCCCACCTCTTACTCTGTCTCCCTCTCTTTCTTCCTGGCACAGTGCCTTGTAGGATGGTTTTTGCAAGGTTGGTTGATCTAGTAACATGCACTGTCTAGATGAGTAGAGAGCTATTGTTGTGTGTTGTAGGAGTGTATCCGTGAGGTGGTGAAGGAGGAGAGCTATTGTTGTGTGTTGTAGGAGTGTATCCGTGAGGTGGTGAAGGAGGAGAGCTATTGTTGTGTGTTGTAGGAGTGTATCTGTCAGGTGGGGAAGGAGGAGAGCTATTGTGTGTTGTAGGAGTGTATCCGTGAGGTGGTGAAGGAGCAGAGCTATTGTTGTGTGTTGTAGGAGTGTATCCGTGAAGTGGTGAAGGAGGAGAGCTATTGTTGTGTGTTGTAGGAGTGTATCCGTGAGGTGGTGAAGGAGGAGAGCTATTGTGTGTTGTAGGAGTGTATCCGTGAGGTGGTGAAGGAGGAGAGCTATTGTTGTGTGTTGTAGGAGTGTATCCGTGAGGTGGTGAAGGAGGACAGCTATTGTTGTGTGTTGTAGGAGTGTATCCACGAGGTGATAAAGGAGGACAGCTATTGTTGTGTGTTGTAGGAGTGTATCCGTGAGGTGGTGAAGGAGGTGAGCTATTGTGTGTTGTAGGAGTGTATCCGTGAGGTGGTGAAGGAAGAGAGCTATTGTTGTGTGTTGTAGGAGTGTATCCATGAGGTGGTGAAGGAGGAGAGCTATTGTTGTGTGTTGTAGGAGTGTATCCGTGAGGTGGTGAAGGTGGAGAGCTATTGTTGTGTGTTGTAGGAGTGTATCCGTGAGGTGGTGAAGGAGGAGAGCTATTGTTGTGTGTTGTAGGAGTGTATCGGTGAGGCGGTGAAGGAGGAGAGCTATTGTTGTGTGTTGTAGGAGTGTATCCGTGAGGGGTGAAGGAGGAGACCTATTGTTGTGTGTTGTAGGAGTGTATCCGTGAGGCGGTGAAGGAGGAGAGCTATTGTTGTGTGTTGTAGGAGTGTATCCGTGAGGTGGTGAAGGAGAGCTATTGTTGTGTGTTGTAGGAGTGTATCTGTTAGGTGGGGAAGGAGGAGAGCTATTGTGTGTTGTAGGAGTGTATCCGTGAGGTGGTGAAGGAGGAGAGCTATTGTTGTGTGTTGTAGGAGTGTATCCGTGAGGTGGTGAAGGAGGAGAGCTATTGTGTATTGTAAGAGTGTATCCGTGAGGTGGTGAAGGAGGAGAGCTATTGTGTATTGTAGGAGTGTATTCGTGAGGCGGTGAAGGAGGAGAGCTATTGTGTGTTGTAGGAGTGTATCCGTGAGGCGGTGAAGGAGGAGAGCTATTGTGTGTTGTAGGAGTGTATCTGTGAGGTGGTGAAGGAGGAGAGCTATTGTGTGTTGTAGGAGTGTATCCGTGAGGCGGAGAAGGAGGAGACCTATTGTTGTGTGTTGTAGGAGTGTATCCATGAGGTGGTGAAGGAGAGCTATTGTTATGTGTTGTAGGAATGTATCTGACAGGTGGGGAAGGAGGAGAGCTATTGTGTGTTGTAGGAGTGTATCCGTGAGGCGGTGAAGGAGGAGAGCTATTGTGTGTTGTAGGAGTGTATCTGTGAGGTGGTGAAGGAGGAGAGCTATTGTTGTGTGTTGTAGGAGTGTATCCGTGAGGCGGAGAAGGAGGAGACCTATTGTTGTGTGTTGTAGGAGTGTATCCATGAGGTGGTGAAGGAGAGCTATTGTTATGTGTTGTAGGAATGTATCTGACAGGTGGGGAAGGAGGAGAGCTATTGTGTGTTGTAGGAGTGTATCCGTGAGGCGGTGAAGGAGGAGAGCTATTGTGTGTTGTAGGAGTGTATCTGTGAGGTGGTGAAGGAGGAGAGCTATTGTTGTGTGTTGTAGGAGTGTATCCGTGAGGCGGAGAAGGAGGAGACCTATTGTTGTGTGTTGTAGGAGTGTATCCATGAGGTGGTGAAGGAGAGCTATTGTTATGTGTTGTAGGAATGTATCTGACAGGTGGGGAAGGAGGAGAGCTATTGTGTGTTGTAGGAGTGTATCCATGAGGTGGTGAAGGAGGAGAGCTATTGTGTATTGTAGGAGTGTATCCGTGAGGCGGTGAAGGAGGAGAGCTATTGTGTGTTGTAGGAGTGTATCCGTGAGGTGGTGAAGGAGGACAGCTATTGTTGTGTGTTGTAGGAGTGTATCCGTGAGGCGGAGAAGGAGGAGACCTATTGTTGTGTGTTGTAGGAGTGTATCCGTGAGGTGGTGAAGGAGAGCTATTGTTGTGTGTTGTAGGAGTGTATCTGTCAGGTGGGGAAGGAGGAGAGCTATTGTGTGTTGTAGGAGTGTATCCGTGAGGTGGTGAAGGAGGAGAGCTATTGTTGTGTGTTGTAGGAGTGTATCCGTGAGGTGGTGAAGGAGGAGAGCTATTGTGTATTGTAGGAGTGTATCCATGAGGTGGTGAAGGAGGAGAGCTATTGTGTGTTGTAGGAGTGTATCCGTGAGGTGGTGAAGGAGGAGAGCTATTGTTGTATGTTGTAGGAGTGTATCCGTGAGGTGGTGAAGGAGGAGAGCTATTGTTGTGTGTTGTAGGAGTGTATCCGTGAGGTGGTGAAGGAGGAGAGCTATTGTTGTGTGTTGTAGGAGTGTATCCGTGAGGTGGTGAAGGAGGAGAGCTATTGTTGTGTGTTGTAGGAGTGTATCCGTGAGGTGGTGAAGGAGAGCTATTGTTGTGTGTTGTAGGCGTGTATCCATGAGGCGGTGAAGGAGGAGATCTATTGTGTGTAGTAGGAGTGTATCTGTGAGGTGGTGAAGGTGGAGAGCTATTGTTGTGTGTTGTAGGAGTATCCGTGAGGCGGTGAAGGAGGAGAGCTATTGTGTATTGTAAGAGTGTATCCGTGAGGCGGTGAAGGAGGAGAGCTATTGTGTATTGTAGGAGTGTATCCATGAGGCGGTGAAGGAGGAGAGCTATTGTGTGTTGTAGGAGTGTATCCGTGAGGTGGTGAAGGAGCAGAGCTATTGTTGTGTGTTGTAGGAGTGTATCGGTGAGGTGGTGAAGGAGGAGAGCTATTGTTGTGTGTTGTAAGAGTGTATCCGTGAGGTGGTGAAGGAGGAGAGCTATTGTTGTGTGTTGTAGGAGTGTATCCGTGAGGTGGTGAAGGAGGAGAGCTATTGTTGTGTGTTGTAGGAGTGTATCCGTGAGGTGGTGAAGGAGGAGAGCTATTGGGTGTTGTAGGAGTGTATCCGTGAGGTGGTGAAGGAGCAGAGCTATTGTTGTGTGTTGTAGGAGTGTATCCGTGAGGCGGTGAAGGAGGAGAGCTATTGTGTATTTTAGGAGTGTATCCATGAGGCGGTGAAGGAGGAGATCTATTGTGTGTTGTAGGAGTGTATCCGTGAGGTGGTGAAGGTGGAGAGCTATTGTTGTGTGTTGTAGGAGTGTATCCGTGAGGCGGTGAAGGAGGAGAGCTATTGTGTATTGGAGGAGTGTATCCATGAGGCGGTGAAGGAGGAGAGCTATTGTGTGTTGTAGGAGTGTATCCATGAGGTGGTGAAGGTGGAGAGCTATTGTTGTGTGTTGTAGGAGTGTATCCGTGAGGCACTGAAGGTGGAGAGCTATTGTTGTGTGTTGTAGGAGTGTATCCGTGAGGCGGTGAAGGAGGAGAGCTATTGTGTGTTGTAGGAGTGTATCCATGAGGTGGTGAAGGTGGAGAGCTATTGTTGTGTGTTGTAGGAGTGTATCCGTGATGCGGTGAAGGAGGAGAGCTATTGTTGTGTGTTGTAGGAGTGTATCCATGAGGCGGTGAAGGAGGAGAGCTATTGTTGTGTGTTGTAGGAGTGTATCCGTGAGGTGGTGAAGGAGGAAAGCTATTGTTGTGTGTTGTAGCAGTGTATCCGTGAGGCGGTGAAGGAGGAGAGCTATTGTTGTGTGTTGTAGGAGTGTATCCGTGAGGCGGTGAAGGAGGAGAGCTATTGTTGTGTGTTGTAAGAGTGTATCCGTGAGGTGGTGAAGGTGGAGAGCTATTGTGTATTGTAGGAGTGTATCTGTGAGTCGGTGAAGGTGGAGAGCTATTGTGTATTGTAGGAGTGTATCCGTGAGGCAGTGAAGGTGGAGAACTATTGTTGTGTGTTGTAGGAGTGTATCTGTGAGGCGGTGAAGGTGGAGAACTATTGTGTATTGTAGGAGTGTATCCATGAGGCAGTGAAGGAGGAGACTGAGAGAAGTGAGGAGATGAGGAGACAGGCGCTGGACCTCGCTAGGACTGAGATGAAGGCTTACGTTGAGGAACAGAGACAGGTTAGTTGGGGATGACACTGGCCTGAGTGGTTCAGTACACCACGTACTGTAGTAGAGATCAATATTTGTCAACATCACCTGTCAAGAAACTGTTTTTGCTCTGTTTTTGTATATGTGAGTCTTTGTGATCGGCCACTGCAAAGTGGGTATTAAAGGGACATAGTCTGCCCGGAATTAGTGGGCGTAGTAATTTCTAACTGGAAGTTTGCCATGTTGACCGTGGGAAAGTGAGCACCATTGAACATCAAAGGGAATAGCAATTAACTTAGCCCCTCTTGGCTGTACTTCCAATAAAATTTGTTTTGAAACTGGATGTTTTGTTTATTATTTGAACATGCCCCCGTGGCCATGCCTTCAAATTGCGACTGTTGTTATGGGCTTACTAAAAACAATTTGGTGGGCAGTATACCATCAACATAGTTAGTATAATCTTAAGGGGACACATGTTGCGACAAACTTTTTTTTTTAATTCTAATGGTAGAGAACCAAAACTTGGTGGGAATTATCTCTGTGGATCATGATTGATATAACAAGTGAATTTTTTATTTGGACAAGTATGTGCCTTGGAAATGGCAACCATTTATTTTTGGGGACCCTTTTTCATGCGCAAATCCAAAAACAATGCATGGTGCTACAACATGCAAAGTAGGCTTGATGTTTTAATAGGCTGCATGAATGTGCAGGGAGGTAAAATGGAAACTGGTGGATATGCAAAATCCATCATGACAGTTTGTAATGCATGTCTCAAAATATTTGTACTCAAAATTTGGAGCTGTTATATCTTACGGTTTTCTCTCAGGATCCTTGTGAAATTTATGCATTGACTAATAACAGAATTCTGAGAATGAATGAATGAATGAAATGAAATTTATTAGACCAATAATTACAAATACATATTATAACAGAGTATATACAATCAGTCAGGAGACTCCCGTTAAGGCATTTAAATGCCGCTGCCACGAGAACCACCTTAAATAATAATTATAGTATAATAATTGTATGTTTAGTAAGTAATTTAACTGGTAATACATGAACATGTCATCGAAAAAAAATATAACCAAAATACGTCCAGTAGCTGTCATATATATATATATATATATATATATATATGTGTGTGTGTGTGTACATACACGCATATAATGAGACATTATACAAATCACAAAATGCATCAACAGACATTACAATAAATTTTAATAAATTATCTTCCACATATATAACAGTTAATAATAGTACAAACATTCGGATATCTTTCAATAATGTATCTTTTGATATAGAGAAAACGGTAAAACAAACGTTTCAAGTTTTGTGTTTATTTTTACACATTTTTTATTATTTGTGTGTTTGTTTACTATAAAATGTGTGCATACACCTATTTTTACTATTCAGATGTGTTAATTACAACTTTTAGATGCTAAAAATGAAATTTAACTAAAACACGCCCAAAATTGACCCGGTTTTCTGTGGCAGATCAAACATAACTGTATGCAGTAGAGTTGTTTAAAGTTGTTAACTAGTAAGTGATATGTCAGTAGGTAATTGCCACTGTAATTAGATACTTACGTGAAATGTCAAAATGTGGTTGAACGTTTCCTATGATTTATTAATGGCAATGAAATATTGCTTTAATTTCAATCTTTAGATGCACAGTGTGTTTGTGGTTAAGGTATTAACAGGCTTAACATTTGAATAGAATAACTAAATAATATAACATTAATTTAGAAAAATATTTCTAATCATAATTTATTGTTTAAACACTGTGTAAACGGCAAGGTGTAAACGTGTCAATGAAGTAATTAAGAGTAACTTGTAATAATGGCAGCAGTGATAATTAACATGGTATATATATATTTTTTCATCACTGAGCTTTCGATCTAGTATGACATTGGTAGAAATTAAATTACAATGATGGATTCCACTGTCACGGTGTCAGATGCTGCTAAAAAGTGGGTGTACGCTAATTAGGGCACAAATACAGTACATCTGAGTGAAACAATGATGACGTGTTGCAGGCTGATCTGGTGTCTAGACGTCGGGCGCTCCTTACTACAGACCTGTTCCTGGAGAGTGCAAGGAAACAGATACAGACACTGCTTGATGCCAGTGATCAGCACCCCCCTGACAGCTAGGTCCTTCCAGGGATCAGTGGCAGAGGGGGTGGGGAGTAGGCTGTATAACATCTGTCCAGGAACCCATGGTTTTTTAGCAAGTCAACAGCGCTGACGGATCCGTGTGATTTCTGATAATAATATTAATAATATAACAGGATTTTTCGGCACCATGATTCTAGGAGTTGTGGCCATTTGGCAGTAAGTTACAGAATTAAAACATTCATGCCAGAAGTATAAATAAAGGAAATATATATATATATATACAGTTGAACCTCGTTTTACAGTCACCTTGGAAGTACAGCCACCTTGCATTTAAGATCACCCCAGAAGTTCTAAATTATTTCCACATACAGTAAAGTATAGGAAATTAGTCCCGCAAATACGGTCACCTCACTATTCGGGTCACTTGTCCAGTCCCAAAAGTGACCGTAATAGTGTGGTTTCACTGTATATGATATCTTAAAAATAATATGAACAGTAAATAAATAAGAACTGTAGAGGTGAGGTACTGGTGCACTCAACTAATTATTCAAGATTCACTTGTTATGAAAACTGGCGTAGCAATGATTGAAAACCATCTGAAGATTATCCAAAATACACAGATTAGTGTAGGAACTTTCTCTCAACAGAGCAACAGCAGAGTTTCAACTGAATTTGCAATCCATGGCCAAAACTGTCTTTATATCCTCATGGATTTTTTCATGTACAATTTGTATTTACGTCTGGAATTTTGGATATATTATTACGACTGGTGTATATATATATATATATATATGGTGCAGGAATAATTAATGATATAATGCTGACTATTTTGGATGTCATCATAGATCTTACCAAGCCGATACAAGAGTATGCTACTCGTGAGAGTTTCCATAGTACTTAGGATCTTTAATAAGCTGAACAAGTTATTTAATGTGTGATGCTGGGACACTAACATCATTCACACAAATAGTATTAGGTGAATGTTCACAGTGGTTCAGAAAGTAGTTTCTGAGTAAAACGTTCAGGAGCTTTTGTTTGTGAATTTGTATTTAATACTATTATAGGACAACTAACAATGTTGCTTGTATCTTTCGCTATAGTAGTTACAATAATGTTTATATATTGAAACACTAAGCAGATCAAAACTCTAATCAATGCCAGTGTTCTTCAAGAAATTTGTTTTTTTGAACCGTGGGAATTGAAGATTTCTAAACAATACCATATTATGCAAAACCATATAATGATATTTGAAGATTTCTGATATAGTACTACTGAGGCTAATTGTCAGAGGCATGCCATATTGCATTGACATGTTTGTTAACATTTGAACGATCTCAACTACATTTTAAATTCCTATGTTCGCTTACTTACTGGCCATATAAAGGTATTGTGGGATGCTGGCGATAATTGTCTGATTTAATCCTGCTTCTCTCTTTTGCAAAAAATATGCGGCGTGGACGTTGATGTAATATATAACAAAATGATTAGCAAGTGAACTATGTATGAAACATGTTGTATCAAGTCATCAAATCTACTGCGTCCTGAATGTGTATTCAGTATGTTTTAATTGCTTATTGTAGATGATATTCCAGATATTCTAGGTATCTGTGCTAGTGTTGTACTTATAGAAAAGAAACAGCCTCAGACTTGTACAGAGGAATAAATATTTATTTTGTATGTTGCAGTCTCCTTTGCTCTATAGTGTGGCCTGAACACATCGAGAAACAGGTTCTTTTTCATTTGCCACACAAAATATTTGCACAACATGTCCATCATGTCATAAACAGAATGCTTGGCAGAACACATTGTTATTTTATAGGAAAGTTTTTGAGCAATTGTTGATCAAATGCAGGAAACGGCTGTCTATAGATATAAGTACAGATAATTATGATACACACATGCAGGGTAAACAATTACACATATTCTACAGCTACGATCTACTCATTCACTATCAGTAATAATTTATAAAATTTACCAGTTTAAACAATCCAGCAACGAGGTTATATGTGAAAAGTTCCACTTCAAATGTCACATCATATATCACATGCAATCCAATACTGGTATCTGACTACATGCTCTTGGTAAAGTTATCCATCTGCGTTACAATTACTTGTGGATCCTGGCTTGGATATGTCGTTGTGTTGTCGATGATTTGTTCACCATGTGACCCAATGAAACCTGCATCATGGCCGTTGTATTACTTGACATCTGAGCTACGGGGCACAGTATCAATTTACCAAGGTTTTCACACTTCCTTGTTTGCGTCCTTCTTTGTGGTCATGGTATTTAATCCAATTATAGAAGAGGAAGACAACAATAATTACTGCTGTGCCAGCAAACGCTATTACCCTATGTAAAGTTAAATGTCTATACAATATTACACATATAACTGAACAAACATGATATAGACACTTTAGAGAAGGACTAAAGTAATAGTTGACATAAATGACTAGGAGTCACATCTGTATTGCTTATGGCATGTTTAGTTTTAATTGTCTGTAAAGTACCGTACATAGGTATATCTATGTGTGTACACACACGTACACCTATAGACATTCAGGCAAAACCAGATGAGGGTAATCAAGTGTGAGTCAGGGATCGGAGGGCGGAGGAAATCAAGTTTAGATTCAACGGCCAAGAAGGCGGAACAGCAGTGCACTGTGGAGTGCGTAGGGCATGGCAGAGCAAGGAAGATGTCATTGCCATCCATTGCAGTCAAGGAAGTCTTCAGTCGTACCAAATTTCTGGGCCACTGAAACCCGGCTTCTGCGGCAGAGAGAGTGGGATCGCCCCTGTGCAACGGCCTTCCAACTTTAAAAGCATTCACGCACAGGTTTGTGCTACTCATCACTCGACACCATCTCATCTCCACTCGAGGACACACACCACATAAGACTAGCACAGCATCGTCATCCTTGGATACGATGGACTACCAACAACAACATATACATGTATGTGTTCAGTAAGCATCAGACAAATAAATATGTATATATATATATATATAAAGTTTCAATTGATGTAAACAAATTATATAGGGAAATAAACTTTCTATTCTGTAGCAACAATAACATCAACAACGATCACATAAAATAATTAGAAATATTTTACAGGATACGACAGTAACTAACATAATGTGCAATCATCCGATTGCCACTGATCATTTTGATCTCTCCGTGTCTTGTTTATCATCGGTGGCGTTTCTGTTGTCTCTTCTTATTCTTGTCTCTGATGTCTATCATCTCTTATTTCTGCGTCTTTTATTGCGGAAACGTTTTAGTTTCTCCAACCAGCCAGTATGTCGTCTGTAAACCTTTTCCCTAAGATATTCAAGCACAGTGACAAGGAATCAACACCAGTCACCAAACAATTAACCGTGTAGAAGTGTATGCTTACGAAGATGTTGCTACAAAAGTCTTCTTTAAATTTAATTAAGGAAATTATAATTATTTAAATGCAAGATGTCAGTAGAACGACAGTATAGAGTGGATATAAGAAAGTATTCACATTGACAAAAGATGATATGTCACTAGAATACTATGCCTATGTCTGCTGATTATGTAAATAGTACGAATATGGTTGAAACACAATTCACTGGTATCTGACAAGATCGGGCTACACTTACATGAACATGTTTTGACTTACATGCCACCGGGCTTTCATACCTGATAATCTTGCTTAATCTTGTAAAGTCGTCTGATTTTTCAGCAACACGTTTGGGCGATCCCAGATTTAATTGGTAATAATTGGTAATAATTTCTACACTGATATTATGATGACGTAAGTTGTAAACAAATTTTCAACCTGCAGAAACATACTATGTTTATGAACTGGAAAAGTGCATTTAAGTGTTCATTTACAATGCATGCCAGCCAATTCAAGTCGACGTTGTTATTGGTAAAGCTACTTCAAGAACGAGCTTTACATAACTTTCTATGGTGGCCTACCTTTATTTCAATTTGACCTCGGTCCTGTAAATCGAATGATTCGAATTCTTGGAGAATCTGTTTCGTTGACTCACCGATGTGGATTCGCCGCGCTGCAACGAAAACACAATAGAGACTTTGTTGCCAGTAGCTTCTGAAAGTGTTTCAGATGTGTCGACTGGTGACAGGGAACTATTCTACAACAACGATGCCATTGACCACAGCGACAATGCCGCGACGACATCGTCGTTGAAACAAATTATGACCAGAAATTCGACAACAAAATGAAGGCGATATGGTCAAAAATAAAGAGACAGAGGGGGGATATGAACCGCGGGAGGGGTGGTGAGAGAGAGGGGGAGAGGGGAGAGGGGAGAGGGAGAGAGATAGGGAGGGAAGGAGCGGAGAGAGAAAGAGAGAGGGAGAAAGGACTTTGTTAAGGAGATGGCTGCATTTTCGATCAGAAAGACGGCAATAATGTTGACTACAAATAAGATAATAACGACATATATGACATTACCGATAACAGAGATGGCAAACGTGTTAACACTGTGATAGGACTACGCAGGTACTTACAACAAATATAGTAGTAACACTGACATGATGGTTGAATATAAAGAAGACAAATGCGATGGCTAAAGGCGTAGCTCAAAATAGGACAACAAAGAGGGTGACCGCGAAAGGCCAATTTACAGAAGCGATTAATTATCCAATGGATCGGCCGACACCATGTCGCACGGTATCGAGCCAGTCTTGAAAACACCTCGAGATCGATTAATGAGGTCTAGTTGTGACTTTGGCAGTGTTGGTGGAATTGGGGCTGGTCCCAATTTGCTCGCCTGTCGGTCATGATTTTGAAGGAGTAGCCAATCAGCGACCGACACAGGTGCACAATAGCGACCTTTTATAGAAGCTAAAGTCGGGAGTGGCGTGAGTCAAGACCCAAGTCGCAGTTAATAAAGATGTCGCTCGTCTAAATGCATGCATCATTTTGCAGCTCAACGCGGTGTAGCCCGACTAATTGGGGCATACATTCCTTGTTTAAGTCAGCCTTTATTGGTTCCCAGGGACAGGGGAAACAACGACGACAAAGATAGTAAAGGATCTAACATTAACGTGATTGTTGTCTACAAGGAAGACAGTCAGATATCCGACGTCGATTGGTGATGATGGTGGTGATGATGATGATGGTAGTTTAAAACAGAGGCCTGCGACATTTTCGTTGATTACTACGACATATATCGTGGTCACAACCAACGGCGACAGGAACGATGATGCAGGACGTACCCATCCCATGTGACTCCATCCTCGACGCCGTGTTGACTGTGTCCCCGAACAGACAGTACCGCGGCATCTTCAGCCCCACCACTCCGGCAACACACGGCCCTGTCGAGACAAAGAAACACACGTCGCTCGAAGACAAAGATCACCCGAGTCCTACATAGGGCACACTCTGTATGACACATTGCTAGTGGAATTAGTATAGCACTATAGGTCAACTACCTTCGTGAAATCGAGTAACTTCTCACATGTTACTAAAATAACAAATTGCTGTTGAAATTTGTTTGAAACATCTGAACGATCCATGTTAAACTCATATATCGTACAAAGGGACACCTCTCAGATTCTTATGTATGAACAAATATTTCTAGCTAGGACAATTTATGCAATTTTTAACATCCCCTTTTCCCGTACTAGTCCAGTAAAAAACTCCGGAACTGTAGTGAGACACAATCTGTGGTGGTCATTGTAGTTTTTATCTCGATTCTGGAACAGTTTGATTTACAATTTTCTATAAACTAACGCACATTGGACATTGAAATTTTATCCAATCCACCTGACTATCTAACGAGCGGAAAGGCGGAATAGGCGGGCAAAGTGTGATTTATGTGTGGATTAACAGCGGTTAAATTGCACAAATGGTTTGGGGCCCAGTCAACGGTCAATCGTGACCACCCACTGACCGCTGTGAATTCCGATCCTCAGCTGCAGCTTGTATTCCGGTAGCCCAGGCACTTCGAATGAATTGATGGACGATAGCAGCTTCAGCGACATCCTGGCTATCTCACGCGCATGCGTGTTTCCGTTTCGTATCGGAAGTCCGGACACTACCATGTAGGCGTCGCCGATTGTCTCCACCTGGAGAACGGGATATATCAATGTCCAACATTGATGACTTAAAGGAATACAGTGGCACGTCTCACCCGACCACTCCAGACCAAACCTTAAGCAGACCAGACTCACCCGACTACGGGGTCTACGCTACACCGACTATGTCATACTTAAAGCCGGTGTGACGTCATAATCACGTAAACTTGAAAACTTTCGCTACGTCGGGGCTAGTCGGTGTCAGTCTGGTCTGACGAATTCGAACGTTTTCAAGTTTAGGTGATTATTACGTCACACAGGCTTTAAGTATGACATAGTCGGTGTAGCGTAGACCCCGTAGTCGGGTGAGTCTGGTCTGCTTAAGGTTTGGTCTGGAGTGGTCGGGTCTGTGACTCAGTCGGTGTAGTGCATGCACACTGCAGTCGGGGTGAGTCTGGATTGGTGTCGTCTGGTCTAGTCTGGTCTGGTCGGGCAAAAATGACATAGCCAATGAATGTAATCACTATTTTATTCAAATAGGCCCTACGCTTGCAGAAAATATAACATGTACAAGTACAAATAATTTTACTCAATATCTCAAAAATAAAACTAATGGAAGTTTTAAATTTGTAGAAATACAAGAAACATCCATATCACAAATTATCCACAACCTTCCCAACAAAAGTAGTTATGGCTTTTTGTGGAATATCAAGGAAATTATTGAAATCTATTGAACCAGAAATAGTCAAACCCCAAACTGTATTGATAAACCAAGTATTAAACACTGGAAAATTTCCAACATAACATTGCAAAAGTAATACCTAAATATAAACAAAAAGATCTTACATTATTTTCTAACTATAAACCTATATATTTTTACCGGTCAATTCAAAGATTATTGAAAAAAATATTTATGACCAATTATTTATGTATCTTACAAACACAAATCTGTTATCCGATAACCAGTATGACTTGCGACCTCATCATTCAACTAAATATGCTGTTCTATGAATGGTTGATAGAATTACTACACAAATTGATCAAAACCAGTTATCTATTACTATATGTCTTGATATGTCTAAAGCATTTGACACACTTGATCATTTAATTTGACTAGAAAAGCTAAAATACTATGGATTGGAGCCCACATCTATGCACCTATTACGTGACTACTTCACAAACCGTAAGCAATAAGTAAAACTGGAAGAGGTACAATCATACACTTTACCTTTACAAACAGGCGTCCCACAAGGATCAATTTTAGGGCCAATGCTATTTATTATATATATCAATGATTTTCAGAAAATCAGTACTATATATAAGTTCATAACTTATGCTGATGACACTTCTCTAACAAGTACAATTAGATCCTTCACAGATGACACAAACACAATTAATACCGACAAGTTGATCGATAAAGAACTTCATAAAATAGAGACATTATCATTAAATATTAATTAAACAAAATATATGATTTTTCAAATAGCTAATAAAAGGGACGAAGAACTAACACTAAGAATTGATGGTGTAAATATTGAGGGAGGTAAACAGTTTAACTTTCTGGGCCTTACATTAAACTCATATTTAAACAGAATAAACGTATTGATAAAATAGCAAATAGATGTTCTAGAACAACTGGTGTAATAAATAAATTGAAGCATGTTGTACCAATTAGAGTACAGATTACACTATACAATTAACTAATATTGCCTCACATTAACTACTGTCTAATGATCTGGGGATACAACTGTAATCGAATAAACAAACTGCAAAAGAAAGCTGTAAAACAATATCTAAGTAAACATAACTCCCACACGGGACCAATATTTAAACCTTTCTCGATTTTAAAGATTGAAGACCTACTTATACATATACGGTATACATATATTACGATTTTACTATAAATACAAACATAATTATAACATTACCAGCATACTTTCAAGACTGGCAGATAATAGAGAACAGAAAAATACACATCCATTTCACACAAAAACATGACAGAATATAATTATACATTCAAGACACAAAACGAATTAGCAAAAAGAAGCCCTAGATATAGTTTACTACACACAATAAACAATACCTCTGATATCATTAAACAAAAGACAACCACACGCAGCCTGCAAGGATTTATACATTATGTAAAACATAATATCATACAAGGATACAAACACACGTGTACAGTCGTAAATTGCTACACATGCACACATAATCATGAATAAACACCCATCCCAGTAAAACATACAGCCATAAACATATCACACTGTACCCACACATTCACTACTTACTACACGCGTGAAGAAGCAACCATTAATAAAACACACGGGACTATACATGCATCTAAATAGGATTGGGCAATGGTGCGTCAACGGAATACAATAACTTATGAATTATATAAAAGATATACAATTACCAAACCCCAAGGTGGCTACTATGATAGCGACTATTTATTAGTTTTAATAGGTGTCTCCCATACCGAATATTGTACAAACTTAATCTAAATAACTATTGCGTTACATAGTTACATTATAGGTTTATATGTATGTATTATTTGTATTACTACTTTGTATTGTACAATATTGAGAAAATAAATACATACATCTATTTATATCCCCGCCCTTAATTATAGTATACACCCAATAGATTGTGTCTATGTTTTATAGAAACATTATTTTAGGATTTCTCTCTTTATTCTACGTTTATTTGTGACTTATTTTTTGCGTGGTTTCTGTCAATCTTTAAACAGTCGTGACACGCTGACCCCACGCAGGGTACTACAAAGAGATATACAGTGGACCCTCTCTATTACGGTCACTCTTTGGACTGGGTAAAGGTGACCTGAATACCGAGCTGACCGTATTGGCTGGACTAATTTCCTATGCTTTACTGATACATAAAAAATTGGGACTATCCTAGGGTGACCTTAATTGTGAGGTGACTGTATTGTGGAGGTGACTGTTAAGCGAGCTTCGACTGTATTTGACACGTCACCTTGTAGACGTCGAAACCTTCGATGACGCCGTCGAAGGCGGTGTAGAGGTTGTTAAGGAGGTCGACCACTCCCATGGGACTGAGCCGGGCTGAGAGCGGCGTGAAGCCGACGATGTCGCTGAAGTAGATGGTCACGTTGTCGTAGACTTCCGGCGCTACGGTCTGTCCGTTCTTCAGTTGCTCCACAATCGACCTGAGACACAGCAGACTCTACTGGTCACGTGAGTGCGCATTATGAGCCAATGAATGTTCACACGGGGAACCAGAATGGTGACATATTGATGCCGTGCCGATGCTAGCATAATATATAGACTTACTAGTTTTCCATTCAAATAGCTGGCAGATTTATTAATCGCATTTTGTAATAGAGACTTACGAAGCTGTACGAAGCGTTGTTGTTAACCTAATAATTATTATTGTGATCACCCCGTAGCCGCGGTTCTGAATGTATCATCAGTCATAAACGGACGCTTGCCAATGAAGAATAAAATGAACTCAGTAACAGTGACTTTAAGGAATCGTTACGATTTCCTATTTTACATTTATATTTAGCAAAACTAATTAATTTATATAATATTATTTATATAGTAAGACTATACTTAATTACTCCTAAAAGTATTACTTTAGTTCAATTGCCTTTTAATTGTAAACACTTGCACGCACACACGCTGCACATACATACATACACGAACGCACAAGTACAAACACATGCACGCTTGCAACCAAGAACGCACGCGCATACGCACGCACACACTCACAGGCGCGCGCGTTATACAGTCCGGAGGACTGCTCAAAGCGCTCCACAATTTACTTCTTGACAGACCTCTTCAACCGAACACTATCTCCACTTCTCTGGAAAGCCTTCACCCACGCAGGAATTACTGCGCGAAGACTATCCGTACACACACATCCACCACTGTCTACAGACAGTTACTCATTCGTACAACGAATGAACTGGAACAACGTACACTGACCGACCTTGCCCAAGGTTAAACTGGCAGCAATATAATTCTAACTCGAATCTCTATATTAATAATACGACGCTCAACTACTACACCGTGGTAAGTGTGTAAGTTCACCTGGGTAGGATCTGGTAAAGCAGGAAGTCCGTTTTCTTCTGCTCAATGACGAGGAGCTGCGTCCTCTCGGCCACAATGTTCTCCAGGTTCGTCGCGTACGCTTCCATCCGGTCCACGAGCTTCTCCATGATCGTTGTCTCCTTGCCTCTGAAAACAAAAGGTAGGAAAGAGTAAGTTCTTATACAGCGCTTTATGTTCTTCTTTTTTCTCCTTCTTGACTTGGCTTCGGAATCGAAGATTCAAGAAGGCGGTGGTCCACGTCTGCTTCGAAGCGCTGGTGGATGACCAGGCATATCATGGACAAGCAATGTTTTGCAGCGGCTGTATGTGAAGGTCTGGTTGCTGGAATGTGCTGGTGGCTTTTTTCTTCTCCTTTTCTTCTCTTCTCTTCTCTTCACTTCTCTTCTCTTCGCTTCTCTTCGCTTCTCTTCGCTTCTCTTCGCTTCTCCTCTCTTCTGTGTGTTCTCTCCATTCATTTTCGAAAGCGGAGGCTCCTTGTCTCATTTGGCGCCACCAGGCGATGCGATCTGCCGCCTGAGCTTCCTACTGGTGATGGCTGAACTTGCATGCGGTAAGCGACTTTTTCATTGAGTCCTTGGTGCGCTTTCTTTGTCGCGGTTCCCAAACGGAAAGCTCTCCATATAGGAGTATCTTTGCGCTGTATTTAATGCTTATGTATAGCTCGATTGCTAGTTCGACGCTCTAACGCTACACCACCGCGCTTCACGAAGACAGACGCACGATTACACGATTCCTAAATTCGTGGAAACGTTGTTTTCGGTTGATCGGGAACTAAGGATTAAGACTGAATAATTTTATTTGGTTTACTTAAATTTTGATTGTGTTTCCTTAAATGTAACGAATAATGCGTAATGTAGAGCATTCAGCCAAAGTTGTACAGCGGTTAATTTCAACTTCGAGATTTTCCACAACCTGGATTTCCGATGACGTACAACAGAGAAAACATGTCAACTCCATTCGCCGGATGGTCAAATGCATACGGTAGTAGCGAATCGACGAAAATTATGTTATGTTTTAGGGAAATCTCGACATCAGAATCGCAGGTTACCCGATAAGACAATTCGCGTCATTGTTCTCTTGCCGTCTGTTTTTTTCCGGTTTGGTGACGATCGTGTTCTCCTTCCTCATTCTTCGTCTATCTTGCCACTTTTCTCTATCCTAATTCCGTCTTCTTCGCTTCCTCCTAGCAATTTCTTCTGTTTTCCATATTATATTTGACGATATCGTCAATCTAGTTAAATTTGGTTAAATTGTGGCCTGCTGAATCACTGAAACTGCCCGGAGGAAAATGACAGACATCACGGAAATATTGTGATCTCACCTGTGCATCTTGCGGTAGAGTCGTCGGATGGTGGCGAAGTCTGGGCGGTGGAGCTCATCCTCCGTCCAACACATCTCCATCATCTCGTGCAGCGGCTGTACGCACGCGTCCTTTGGTAGTTCCGGTCTGAACGGCGGCGTTCTTCCAGCCCGAACTTCTTTGATGATGTCTGACATAAAAGTGAACTCGAATTTTAAACTCGTGTCGGAGCGCAATTTTGCAATCTTTTTTCAATTTATCGAATTTATCGAATAAAATATCAAATATGGTAGCAAGTTTGATCAAATAAGTAAGTATTGTTCATGTTGTACATCCACTTCCCGAAAAACAGATAACAATGGTAGTTTAATTAAGAATGTAAAGTTAATGCACCAATGCTCCTGTTTCTTGTATTTTATTCCATCTTTTATTATTACTATAATATAACTATTATTATATGAATAAAAAACCGGGCAGAGTGGCGGCTATTGGCTCTGATCGCTCAAAATCATCGTAGATGTACACTGTATATATTTTTTACTTTGCGGACTTTTCAGATCAGCCCTCACCGTCAATGTCCATGGTGATGATTTCAATGTCGTATGGCTCGCCCCAGACAATCAGTTCTTGCAGGACAATACTGAAGCTGTACACGTCGCCTGCCTGGGTCCCGCCTCGCGCTCCTTTCGGCTCTCGC
Source organism: Escarpia spicata (assembly GCA_963995525.1). Lineage (NCBI taxonomy): Eukaryota > Metazoa > Annelida > Polychaeta > Sabellida > Siboglinidae > Escarpia > Escarpia spicata. The sequence continues at coordinate 8,910,062 of OZ023212.1, forward strand.
AACAACTCGGGCGCCCGCCACAGCAGTTCTGGAAACACGGATAATTGACATACATGAATACATACATATATACACACATATACACACTCACGCACGCACGCACGCACGCACGCACACACACACATATATATTAGTTAAGAAACGGAAGATAAGGTAATGTTACAAGATCAACCGGTCTTGCGTAAACAATCCTGTAAAGCACTGTGCCAGGAAGGCGAAAGAGAGGCAGACAGAGGGGAAAATGGGAAGACAACATTTAGGAGTGGACTAGTTTGACTTTCGGCACATCTCAGAGGGCGGCAGAGAACCGAGAGAGATGACAGGAGCTGTCAGGAAATCATCAGTGGTGCCTCAATGACCGCATGGATATAGGAGAGAAGAAGAACATTAGTATAACCAACCCAAAGATAAACCGCCATATTCCGTAACACAATTACGATAGAAAGCCAGGAACCGTACTTAAAATCCACACCGACCTTGGGTGGGAAACAGTCCGAAGAAGAATACGAGAAGACTACAAATAAAAAGACAGCTTCTAAATATTCCACTCGGCCAATACAGCAAGCACAACAATAAACGTTCACGTAAACATTTCAACAAATCTGTGCAATTCAGACATTTATCAGATATATTTGGAAAAAGTTTTTCCCCAACCACAATGATAGAGTGGAATGCTCTACCACCAAACATAATTTCACGTAGGTCACAGACCTAATTCTAGAGCAGGCTCTTGCCGTCCCGTTGTGAAAAGCTGAACCCAGAATATTTACCTACACAGAAAATGACTGGCTGATTGCCGACGATGCCATTCGATGTACCGATTCTTGAAACATAAAACTGAAAACCAATTATTGTGTTGTTGTTTCCACACACTTCGCATTAGTTGTGAAGAAACAAGAGCGGTAGATAATAGAACGAACGAAGTTAGTGACATCGGTGAGTTAAATTGTGGGTCACTAGCGAAACTTCCCGAAATGCATCGCGCCGACCTGATTCTGGGGAACTGCACTGTAAAGCAAAGCCATGCACTGCGCATGGTTGTATACTAGCAACATGTGTGACTTCACGCGAAATATCCACACGCGCTGCTATTACAGGGGTTCACGCTAATGATTATGGGACCTAGGGTTCCGTCGTTGCTGCGCCATAAAGCTATCGTCACATCCCGTAAAATTAGTCACGTGGTGGCAATGGCAACTCAGATCGACGTCCCCAACTGCGGGTGCACCGTTGTTATACAAAAACGAGTCACCCGATTATTTTAAACAAATGTATGCTTGTATGTAAAAACGGTAAAGGTTAGTTCTGTTATAGGACGATATATGTCCTTAGAACTTCTTTTTATATGTTTTACGCATATCTCTGTGGCCGATGTATTCAACCTATTCGGCCTATTCTCTGGGAACCATTTAGCCGCGCTGCAATTACACCGCGGGAAGAACATTCGTTCTCACATATACACTCTACCTACTACTGTTTGCAGCGAGGTACACAGTTGGACAACATTAATCAAAACACATCTCTATAATTTATACAATTGTTACTCACTCATTCACTCACTCTTATGTCGGCCAATGGGGTCAAACATTAGTGGCTTCAATCATCCGTCTCCAGATCCCTCTGTCTGCCATTGCTGTCTTCTGCTCCTCCGTCTCTAGACCCACATCTTCCTTTAAGCAGTCGATGTAAATTGCTGCTGGTCTTCCTGTCTTGGTTCTTCCATGTGTCGGTTGCCACAAGATGGTCTTAGATGTTATTACATCTTTATGTCTGTAGCAGTGTCCAGCAAAGCTCAGTCGTCTTCTTCTAATTTTATCAATGACTTTACACATTCCGTTGTATAGTTCTATGTTTGTCAAATGCTGTTGCCACTGAATGTTAAATGCGGCTCGAAGCATTCTTGTATAACATCCGTCTATTTGTTTGTCAAGTTTTTCGGCATTGTCCATGTTTCGCATCCATAGAGTAGCACAGACTCTACTTTTGTAATAAACAGTCACTGCTTGATTAGTGTAGATTTCCATGTTAGGTTTAGTTGGTTGAGTGCTCTCTACGCCATTACCTTCCTGGTTTTGATGTCTTTTTCTGTTGTGCAGACCCAGGAGCTAAGGTATTCGTAGTCTTCAACCATCTCTAAAACAGTTCCTTCCCTGGCAGCGATGCTGGTGTTTCCTAATTGGTTGAATGAGATATATTTGATTTTTTTCAGGATTGATCTTCAAATCAATCCTTGCACATGATGTTTCCACTCGTGTTAGAATCTCCTGTGCCTGATTCATCACGTCTGACAGTAGCGCAATACCAACAGCAAATTCGAAATCGGTGATTACCTCAGGTTTAACACGTTTACCTGTCTTTCTTGTTATCTGGAATCCAAGTTCCTCTTCCTCTCTCCGGTCGATAACTCGCCGCAGTGCGTAGTCAAGGACTATCACGAAGAGGTATGGCGCCAGCGTGTCACCCTGTAGCACTCCCGCCGTGATATCAAAAAGCTCAGTTTCTCCATCCGGTGATTGTATTTTGGCACGTGTGTTCCTGTACATGTTGGCAACGGCTGTTACTAGCTGTTAGGGGATACCATAGGCCCCAAGAATCTTCATCATATTGCCAAGATGAACCGTATAAAATGCTTTTTGGAAGTCTACGAATGTCGAAATTGCAGGAAAATGTTTTGCTCTAATTCCTTCTATTAATCTACTCAGGGCTAGTATATGACCTACTGTTGTCCTCCCAGTCCGTAATCCATTCTGATTGTCTCTTAGGTGGTGGTCAATTTCAGGACGTATTCTGTTCAATATCATCTTGTTGAATGTCTTTGCCACAATATAGCTCAGGCTAATGCCCCTGTAATTCCCTGCCATGCTTAAATCGCTATTCTCAGGTACTGGAATAATGTTCAGAACTGTCCACTGTAGCAGTATTTTCCCTTCAATCAAGGCTTTGTTGCACAACTTTAATATGATACTGTCCAGATCACAGTGTTTTAGCACTTCAGGTGGTATGCCATCATCCCGCAGCTCTTTCCATAATTCAGGGATTTCTTGGCCTTCTCATACACTCGTCTCTTTCAAAAGGTCCTTCCTTGATGTTGATATTTGTGATTACAGATTGGATCTCTTCATCCATATGTCTGGTGGACTGCCTAATAGTTTGTAGTGATGATCGTACCAGTTTTCCACCCTGTGTTCTGCAGTGTTACCCTTTAGTTGTCCTTTACGAACTGTCGTTCTACCATTTATCTGGTTTGTAAGCTTCCAGCTCTGTCCGTGTCTTCCAAGAGGACAACTAAATAGCAAAATGTGTGCATTTTCGATTTTAGCGATGTTGCTGCAAAGTTCGTCCTCCTTCACAATGTATATAGTATAAGCTGTCTCCATGTTCTTCTTGGCCTGCTCATATCTCACTCGGTTGTCAGCTACAGTGTTTTTGCTGCTAGACCATATAAGCCTCTTCAACTTTCTCCCTGGCTGATGTTACTCGTGGATCACCTGAGTATATATATTTTCTTTTTCTTACTGACAGAAATACGTTTATCTGTCGCAGCTCTATTCGCTGAAATGAAACGTTCATATCGCTCCGTTTCTGTTTCATCTATCAATTCCAGAATCTGAAATATGTTCTGTACTTCACACGTGTACTGTTTTTGCAAGTCACAATCCTTGCTTAGCGCACTCCAGTCATACTTCACTTTGGTGGTGACTTTTTCTTACGAAGACTGTGTCGTATTGTAGTTGTGACAATGTTACAAAATAAAACAACTGTGCGAATTGTCAATTATGTTCATTATTTATCGTAGCCAAGAATACATATAAAAACATTAATTAAAACACTTCTTTAATTTATATAATTACTACAAAATAACACAAATGTGCGAATTGTCAATTATGTTAATTATTTATCGAAGTCATTATCTTTAAGTCATTAAGTCAGGTGCGTTCATTGGACAATCAATCATGTGTATGCAGAGAAATAGAGAACACAAGGCGATAAGTACTCTTGCTCGACGTGTTTGTCTCTGCATTGTTCTCGTCCACGGGCTTGTAGAAAGTCGGAAGGCCGAAGTCGGTGATCCTCACGGTGAAACGGCCGTCGACAACACAGTTGGAAGAACACAGGTTGCCGTGGAACTTGATGTCGGAGTCGTGAATGTAGCACATTCCCTAGAAAACGGCCAGTCGTGAAAAGGGGTAATTGTTGGTTACTCTTTTTAAACATGTAAACAAAATGTATAAAATGTATGCCTGATGCATCACGCATTTATTGGCATACGTCTACGCATGTTGATATAACATGAAACGAAAAAGTACCCGAACTATAATACTTACATGTGGTGTTTTCGTACACTAGCGTACATACACGTTTCCAAAACTATAGTGCTAAGGCGCCGGAACCGGGGGGAAGGGCTTGAGGGCTGAGTCCCCCAATATTTGAGGAGGGGGGTTGTAGATAAGATCAGGCCCACGATATTTTGGGAATGGTTGTGCATTTTCTGTTGTTGGTGTGAGACCTGGAGATAAGTTTCGGATAGCCTAAAGAGCTTAACAAATTGTGAACGTCGCGGCTAAAACTCTTCAACAGCACCTCGCCATCTTCTGACGTCATAAGTCGAGCTGACAGCGGAGTGCTGCCAACTTGTAAACGGGAAGAACCATTGTGCATACATGATCGTCAAATTGGGAATTACTCATACATACGTTGTTTAGAAAATACACAGACCTAATCACCTTTTTGATAGATAAGCTTCACCCGTCGACAGGATAAACGTCAATAAACACACTAACACACTGTGCCTGAGTATCAGAATGTTAAGTTATTATGCGTGTAGTAGCCGTGTACAACAACCATCTTACCTGTACGCAGTATCAGTACTCATTCAGAATTTGCAAATGCAATTCAGGGTGTACAATTTTTGTTATGTTACGGGCAATATGGTCACCTATTCTGTATCGTTATATTTGTAAATCTACAAGAACACGCGAGGTTACCTTGATCAAGTCGCCTATCAGTGACATCTTGAACATGTCGTCTAGGTTAACAGCGTCGTTGTTGATCAGATCCTGAAACAAAACAATCCATATCGTTTACTTTTCGATTACATACGTTGCATTATTATGTAGTCGAATCTTGCTTTATGACAACCTCGGTAATACAGCCACCTCGCAATTAAAGTCACCGCAGGACAGTCCCCAATTATATCCATATACAGTAAAGCATAGGAAATTAGTCCTGCTGATAAGGTCACCTCGCTATTCAAGTCACTTTCACCCAGTGCCAAAGGTGACCTTAATTGTGAGATTCCACTCTACTCCAAATAAGCATAATGGGATCATCCGTGAAGTTACGTCACGCTTATTATTAACGTGTCAGTTCGTTTAGCTGTCGATATCAGGCGAATAGTAATAATTGCTGTGTCAGTTGCATTCAGGAGTGTGTGTCTTTTGGTGTCTTGAGCGTATCGATATAAACAGAGCTCCCAATGGCTTCTTCAATAGTTATCACGTGCTATCTTATAATGCGCTGGTATACTGCCTAGACAAGGCGCTGGTATATTTGAACTACGAAACAATACAGCTATGCAACAAGTGTCCTCTAACATACCCAATCACGATAATTGCTCCGCATTTGAAGCGAATAATGTGCAAATAAAAGTGCACCGGGAATTCACAGAAAATTAATCTCGCACGGTTCAAATTGAAGTTATTAAAAGAAAAGGCTTCCATCGGTCATACTGTTATATGCTATTTGCTGATCGACGCGCAGAGAACGCGCAACGTTCAACGCGCGCATGCAGAAATGGCGATCGGACGCCAATTTAACGAACTTGCCTGAAGACTTCCCTTTTTGCAGTACTCGTGCAGTAGATGGGTCGCTTTGGGGTTCATGACGGCCCCAATGAACAGAACGATGTTGTCATGATGTAGCTTTCTTCTCTGTGCACGAAAGAGACGCTCATGGATCGGTGGATGTCGGTGTCAGAACATATTATAACCACACTAATTACCTTATCCTGCATAAATCGCTGACATATTTTAATAATAACGATCTGTTTCTAGAAGGTATAGACATTTGAAAAGGGCACGACTTTGTTGGTAATGAGCGTAATTTCTTTTATGGCTAATAATTGATACATATCTAAGAGAACAATGCATATGCAACATATGAAGAAGGAGTTTAAAGATGGCCAACTGGTACACTGGTGTGAACACACGGATCTGTGTGTACTGGTGATACTGACCGTCTGCACTTCGATGAGAACAGACCGGTTGATCGCAATGTTCTTGTTCGGGATGTCCCGCAGCACCACCGTCGTCCCCTATCGAACAGACCCGGCGACCGTAAATACGATTGTTATGAGACGAAGCAGGGAAAACGAAGGAGTGAGGGAAAGAGAAGAAGGGAAGAAAGACCTGCAGAGAAATACATAATAATAATAATTACAAACTTCTATAGCGCCTAAATCCCCAGGATGGTGAATCGTGTGTGTGTATATGGGGAGGGGGGAGGTGTGTTCTGGGTGGGTGTGTGGGTGGGTGCACGCGCGCGCACATGCGTGCGTGTATGTTGTGTGTGTTGCGTGCGTGCGTGTGTATGTCAAGGACTTACGTGGTAGGTGGCAATATTGCTGAAGATCTGTTGTCCACAATCTTGATCGGCGGAGAACAGCGACGAATGGACAACACTGCTCACCTGGCGAGGATATAAACACATTGGTCACAGTAGTTCAAGACTCTCCCTCCCTCTCATATTTTCTCTGTCTCTGTCTCTGTCTCTGTCTCTGTCTCTGTCTCTGTCTCTGTCTCTGTCTCTGTCTCTCTGTCTCTCTGTATCTCTCTGTCTCTCTCTGTCTGTCTGTCTGTCTGTCTGTCTGTCTGTCTGTCTGTCTGTCTGTCTCTCTCTCTCTCTCTCTATCGCTCGCTCGCTCGCTCGCTCGCTCACTCACTCACTCACTCACTCACTCACTCACTCACTCACTCACTCACTCACTCACTCACTCACTCACTCACTCACTCACTCACTCACTCACTCACTCACTCACTCACTCACTCACTCACTCACTCACTCACTCACTCACTCACTCACTCACTCACTCACTCACTCACTCACTCACTCACTCACTCACTCACTCACTCACTCACTCACTCACTCACTCACTCACTCACTCACTCACTCACTCACTCACTCACTCACTCACTCACTCACTCACTCACTCACTCACTCACTCACTCACTCACTCACTCACTCACTCACTCACTCACTCACTCACTCACTCACTCACTCACTCACTCACTCACTCACTCACTCACTCACTCACTCACTCACTCACTCACTCACTCACTCACTCACTCACTCACTCACTCACTCACTCACTCACTCACTCACTCACTCACTCACTCACTCACTCACTCACTCACTCACTCACTCACTCACTCACTCACTCACTCACTCACTCACTCACTCACTCACTCACTCACTCACTCACCCACTCACCCACTCACCCACTCACCCACTCACCCACTCACTCACTCACTCACTCACTCACTCACTCACTCACTCACTCACTCACTCATTCTCTATATCTCCCTATTTCTTTTTCTCTATTACTCTGTCACGCTACCGCACCGCTTTCTTAC